>CM035591.1:91608243-92086841 GCA_020423425.1 Chrysopa pallens | reverse complement strand
GGTTACCATGGCACCCTGTTATAGTTGTTTACTCATTCGTGAAAAGCTAATTCATTTTTTATTTTACCTGAAAAGGGGTGGGTAAATTTTTATTAATATATATGGGTGGGAATCTCTCGTGCGAGACACTCGGATAATTTAGATCAAACTTCGCCGGCCTTCGGCCGGCTCGTAAGATCTTCCAATTATCCTTCGTGTCTCGCACTTCGAGATTACGAAGGTAGCTGTTTAGAGCAAGAGTTCTCTGTATATAAGTATTTATGTATTTAAGTAATACAAAGGAAAATGAAACAATGAATTTATTATAATTATTATCAAAACAAATGTTTGATAAAAACAATTTAACTTAAAATAATAACTCAATTAGAAATACAACTCAATATAACTAATTTAGTATACTGGTTGATAAAACAGACTCTGCGAATGAATTATATTCAATATTAATTGGTTGATGATAAAAATCAGCGAACACTCTTGAGTTTAGAGACCAACCAGCCACTTTTTTAATTTCTGCAATGCTCACACTTCTTGCACATGCTTTCGATGTCGAGGCATGCCGTGTAGAATGTGCAGTGAATCTCTTATCCACTCCTAAAGTGACCAACGTCGATCTGATCCAACGACTGATCGTTTCACTTTTAACTGGCTTATGCGGCTTGTTAAGTGAAACAAATAATGAGTCAATGTTTCCTCGCAAATTTTTTGTCATCACTAGGTATTGGTTTAAAGTTTGTGCAATACACAGTTCAGGTTTATCACGGAAAAAAGGAAGCTTCAATACTGGTTGTGGAGCCCCCGGCCGAGAAGTTTTAATTCTTTCAGAAATACGTATTTCAATTTTTCTTTCTAAAGTGATAATATTAGAAATTTTAATTAGTGACAAAGTTTGAGAGCGATGGGCGGTACCCAAGGCTAATAACAATATTAATTTTTTCGTTAATTTTTCTAAAGATAACTCCTCTAATGGAAACCATGTTGCCAATTTATCTAATACCGGATCCACCTCCCACGTAGACTCGTACTTGGGTAAGCTGGGCCTTATTTTTGAAGATCCTTTGATGAATCGACTTATCAGTCGATTATTTGTAACATCCTCTGCTGATATTAATGACAGTGCCGCTCTCGCAGAGTTTAGCGTACTATACCCAACACCATCACCAAATCTTTCCGAAAGAAACTTCAAAATCTTTGCCACTGACACAACATACGGATCCGTATCATTCTGTCCATTCCATTGCCACCAAAGTTTTAGAGTTCCATTATAATTTTTTAATGTTGACTCTGTGAAATATCAATTGCTTCTTTAGGTGTACCCTTTATTAATAATGCTTGGCCGATAACTTGGCGGCAACCAGGATAAGCTTCTTCGCTAGAGGGTGTTGACGTGATCTACAAGGAGAAACCAAGATGTTAGGATCTGCTTCAAACAGAACCCACTCTCCTACCGATAATTTTTGGAAGGTTGGGAACCAGACCTGAGTAGGCCAATGAGGTACCACCAGTACCCCTTCTGCCTTGTCATCCTTAATTTTTTTAATTACTCGAGTTATTAAAGAGAAAGGAGGAAAGGCGTAAAACATCCAATCAGACCAACTGATTGTGAATGCATCAAAAGCAAATGCCCCTGGGTCTCTTTTCCATGAGCAATAGACTGCACACTTACTGTTGATTCGCGAAGAAAATAAATCAATTTGTAATTTCCCGAAATTCTCTGTAATTAATTTAAAAGCGTAATCCGCTAATTCCCACTCAGCATCCGAATTATCGATTCGCGAAGAACGATCAGCTTCGACATTATCCTCTGAAGGAATATAAGTAGCGTAGACCCATAACCGACGAACCTCGCACCAATTCCACAGTTCACATGCTAACTCATGAAGACCAGAGAAGCGAACGCCTCCCATTCTATTGATGTAGGCCAACGTTGTAGTGTTGTCCACCCTGAGTAAAATGTCTAGATTTCTCAGATCAGCTGCAAAACATTTCAAGGCTAGCAAAGCCGCCTTAAGCTCCAAATGATTTATATGAAGACTCCTTTCCTGTTGGTTCCACAATCCATTGGCATTTTCACCATTGCAAAAAGCACCCCACCCAGATAAAGAAGCATCCGAATAAATTGTTCTCTCATACCGATTGTTTCTAATCTTCCGAGATGCATTTGGTAGAGCTAGCAGCCACCAATCCCAGTCTCTTATGGTAAATTTAGGTACTGACATGATAGCATCAAAACAACCCTTACTTTTGTTTAATGCCTGGATTTTTGCTCTCTCAAACAATCTGCAATGTAACAAGCTATATTCTACTGCTGGACAACAAGCTACCAACGACCCAACAACTTTGGCAAAATCACGGATTTTCATACGTCCTTTCTTTTTAAGAATTTCAATTTGATTCTGTACTGCGAACTTTTTCTCTTGCGGAAGCTCAACCTTCATAGAAACTGAATCCAAAATAAATCCCAAATATTTACATTTCCTTCCGGGCACTAATTTTGACTTTTCATAATTTACAATAAATCCTAACCTCTTCAGCAAGGCAATCGTTTGAGTTAGATTTTTTCTGCATTCTCCAATTGACTGACCCAAACATAAGAAATCATCCAGGTACACAACCGAGAGCCAACCGTTGAAACGTAAATAATTTATAACAGGTTTTAATAATTTTGTAAATGTTAATGGACACGTACATAAACCAAAAGGTAAGCACACAAACTCATAAATTTTTTCATTATACAAGAATCTTAAAAACTTGCAATGTGGTCTCCACACAGGAATCAGGAAATAGGCGTCTTTTAGATCAATCGTCCCCATGAAAATACCTTGTTCTAGAAGACCGCAAGCTGATCTAAGATCCTCGAGTTTAAAATGTTCTGCAACAATAAAAGTATTTAACTTTTTCAGATTCAAAATAAACCTCTGCTGACCATCAGATTTAGGAACCAGAAAAAACGAAGAAAGAAACTGATCTGGAACTTCCTCAGCTTCCACAATCGCTCCTATTGAAAGTAGTCTATCAATTTCTAATTGAATGTATACCGATTCCTGTTCCGACCAATTTCTGGACGGTGGAGGATTAATTTGGAGGGGGGTTGATTCAAAAGGTATTTTATATCCTTTCACAGTCTGGATGATAAACTTATCCTCAGTGATCGATTCCCAAACCTTTATAAAATGTTTAAGGCGACCCGCAAAAATATTTACGTCCTGCTGGACTAGCGATTCTGAGATCGCTGATTTTGTTGCCGATATTGACTCGATTTCGGGTAAGTTGATTGTTTCGGTGGAAATCTGGAAGTCAGTGGTTTTTTCATGACTGATGTTCTCCCGCCCGTCTGAGACACTGACTTCTTCTGGCTCGACGAGCCCTTCGAGTTTAAAGGACCGGGTGAAACAAAAGTTTTCTTAGCTGGAGCTGACTTCATTTCCTCGCCAACCTTCCCAATAGCCTTAATTTCTTTTACTTTATCCACTAATTTCTCTCCGAATAAGTAACTATCTGTTACTCTTTTTTCCAGTGCAGTAGACCATTGTTTGGATAAAGTAGGTAGGATGCAAGCCTTACGTGCCACTGTTTGAGATCTGTGAATTTCGATTAGTAACTTCGCAGCATCCCAGATCTGCTCTAATCTTTTCACACTTTCTGGATCTCTCAGTGGTGCCAATGACTCGATCGCGGGAGCCAACGCTGCCAAAGCAGACCCTGCCAATTTCTGAGTTGCTCCAAAATATTTGTCTTTTTTCAAGGCCGATTCTTTCAGATTTACCGCCACTTCATCATTTAGAATCGGTGGTTCGAATGAAAGCTTACCCTTTCTAGGGTATTTTTCCAAAAGTGAATCCTTCACCTCTTTTTTAAGACCTTCTGACAAATATTTTTTCCAACGCACAGCGACACTTGAATGTAAAATCAATTCAGGCTCTTTTTGTGCAGGATCTTCCCCAAAGATACGAAGAGCATCTGCATCTAGTTCCCATGGAATTTCGTCTGCAGCCGGTGTAACAGAATCTTTAACATTTTCCACAGTAAGATCACCTACTTCTGTAGGTCCGTCTTTTTGATTTTCAGTTATCTCGGTGGAAGGATCCAGATCGATAATCTGGGTTTTCTCCGAATCAATATGTTGCTGTGCCGCAGGATCTTGCTCCTGCTCATTGGTCTCTGCAGACAAATTAAAACAAATTAATTTTGATGCCAATCGTAGTTCATTTGTTTAATTTGTTAAAAAACAAACATGGTTAGTTTGTTTATTTTACTTCCAACTTATCTCTCGGATAAGACAGAGTAATTTAATCTCTACTTAACCTTCCAGGAAAAGTCTGATTACCATGTATGACTTATTTTACCTCACGGATAAAACAAATCACTCATAGAAACATATATATATATATATTATAAATATTCTAGTTTGAATATTATTACTCGCCTCACGGGCATGAAAGTCTGTTTAAAAACGTTAACATTTTATGCTAACGTTTAAACATAGCCATAATTTACTTCAATTACCTTCAATAATTGTTGTGTTTGTATTAGGCGTCACTGATACTGGAGCCTCTCGTGTTAGAATGACTTCTCTTATTGCAGAAAAACCCGTTACGATTTCTTCCATCCTGTCCTCTAATTTTCGGAGTCTTTTAGACGTCCTTTCTCTTGAATGATCACAGCTTCTGGATCTCTTCTTATGACTACCCATTACTTATAATTAATTGTAAAAATAAAATTTAAAAATGTTTATTTAATGCACTGACGTGTGGTATATTTGACACAAAAGAAACGAATGAGTAAACAACTATAACAGGGTGCCATGGTAACCTAGAGGCGCTTGTGTTTTTTATTTTTTAGCTCTGAACTTGTGGTTATTGACATAAAAGTAGTGATACTACCTTCGTAATCTCGAAGTGCGAGACACGAAGGATAATTAATGTGAGAATACTCACATTTTAGAATTAATTTCAAAATGTTTACCAGAATTTTTTAGCAATTTCTATCACAATGTTTTCTTTGTAAAATCGCCTGTATTACTTTTTTGTAACTACTTTTAAATCGGGGAACCCCTTTGTGTTAATATTGAAAGTACGTTAGATTAAAACATTTCGAATTTTAAATTATTCTTATTTCTTATTTTGAGCTAATTTCAAGCTGGTTGCCATTATTTCAAATAGTTTTATAGCGTTATACCGAATTGGTTCAAATAGATGAAATTTCAAATATCTTAATTTTTTCAAAATAATTAAAAAATGTTGAATTATTTGTGAGTTATTTGTGAGTATTAATAGTTTATGAAATTATATAATTTTACAATTTTTCGAACATGAAATAAAAATTAAATTTTAATATCCCGATATTCAGTTGTTAAAAATTTTGAACGTTAAGAATTAATGGATCATTTAATAACTTTTTCGGAAAAATACTTATAAGACTGGCGGGGCAAAACATTTTTTTGATTTTCTAGGAAACTCTTCTCGAAATCATGGTGGTTTTGCTCAAATTTAGCTCGAAATTCTATTGTCATTAGTGTTTTGTTTAATGAAAGATGTCCCGCCCATTTTTTCCGACTAATTTAAATAGTAAGAAGTCGTCTTTCACCTCAAACTGTTGGTATCATCTGATAGATCTGTTCGAGTGATTCATTTTGGGTAAATAAATTACCTGAAAAGTTATTTAAATTACGATAGTGTTTCATAAACTCGAACCGGGTCATACTGTACGGTCGAACTCTCTGTATATTATATAATTATGATAATGATAATTATTATTATCATAATTATATACGTCATTTATTTATTTCAAATATGTTTTGATATCGACAAAAAAGTACAATGTTTGTATTTGATTGGATATTGAATATTCGTTTTATGGATGAATTGTTTTAATTTTGTATCTAGTTGATGACAGGTATAAAATTTATAACTGAGTTTATTATTTAATCGACATAATTTTGAATTCATATCTAGAAAATAAAATTGTTGGCTTGCCATATTATGTTGTTGGTAAATTCGTCCTTACAAATAATTGGTTTAATTTTGCTTAACCACGGTTTTACTTTACGAAAACATCAATCTCATACATGATTGATGTTTTCGTAAATTGTAAATAAATTTACACGTTGCAGAAGATTTTTGATTGATTGTAATCAATTTTTGATTTTTCTGCATAAACCTCGTCCTTGTGTATGGTATTAGGCATACTTAAGTTTTTAGAAAATCAATTTCTAATAGAATAATAAGAGTCTACAGTATTCAATGAGAGTAGGATAAACTGCCCAACAGTGAACCATGTTCCCCAGTGAACAATTAAAGAGCATTATATTATTATTAGACATTACTTAAAGCGTATATTGTCCACCATTGGTAAAATGAATAAGTAGCCTAAAAGTGCTTTTTCTTTGTTGTAAAAGTAAAAAAATTTTTTTTCCAAAATTTTCCAAAAAGGGTTCATAAGATGTTTTTTTGGAAGTAAGTGACAAGTAGTAATAACGAAACGTTATATGCGTTGCTGTTTGTGATAGTGGACGTGCACGTCTTCCTGTTGAAGCGTTTCCCGAAAAAACTTTAAGAATTTTATGATACGCTACCAGACACTTTAGGCATGTTATATGAAGAACTTGGATAATGTATTTATTTAGATTTATTTATACCGTGGTATCCACCGTCTAGTACACAGTGAACCAATCTGACCGATTTAAAAAAAATACAAATATCTGACCAAAATATGTAATAAGTATCCAATTGAATACATAAATTGTAAGCGAAAACTACAAGGTTTCTAATGAGTGTGTTTTTTAATATAGTCATGAAACTTTAAAAGTAATGTTTGTTTTTTTACCCGAAATTGGCATCAGCTGTACTTTTATAGAGTTACCAATGATCATTTGTTTAATCAATTATATTTGTTACCAATAATAAGGTAATGGATTGACTAAAAATTAATGATTCACTGACGGATCAGTGCTTTGAATAAATTAATTGATATCTGTAAGATAACACATGGACTTCATCAACGTAATCTCCATCAAGAGTAACGCAATCATTGCAGCAACTGTGTTCTGCATCATCGGTGTTCTACGACCACGTTTGAAATCAGCAAACCAACGCTTTATTGTTGTTTCTGATGGAGTGGAGTCCCCATAACACTTTTCAAGCCATTGCTTCGCTTGAACGGTATTTTTTCCCATCAAGAAGCAGTATAAAATTAAAACACGAAATTGTTTTTGATCCATTGTTTTGAAAGTAACAAAAGTAACGTCACTCTTAGCACAATAACTGACAAACTAATGAATAGAATATCATGAAATTTTAACTGCAGCTTTTTAAAGGTTAGTATTACTTGAAAAAAAGGTGACTGCAATAAAACTTGCACCATCTATGTGTTAGGCCCGGGACTTTTCAGTCCATGTTTTATAATATAGTATGATTGGCTGGACTACCGTGATAAAATTAAAAATTATTTCTAGTTTAAGCAGCAACCAGTGATTTTATTAGGTTGATATAGAGTGCTATCGTCAGAAACATTTGAAAAAAAATGTAAACAAATTATTCTTTTAAAACTATTTATTGATGCTTATAAGGTTGAAAATTCTTTTTTGATGTAGAAACAAACTTGAATGGACTTGTGTTGAAATCAGTTTCCGGGAACATAAAACTATTTTCTCAGAAAATAATGTTTTTTGATTTACAAAAAATTGTTATTTCTAATAAATAATCGATGAATCATGTGCATTTCCGGGGAATCGGGATGTATTTTTAATAGATAAAAAATTGTTGTTTACCTTCTGTTTAGCCATTAATTTACAAGCGCTTTCATACATTTGTGTATTATGAATACCCAAACCACAAAATATAGCGAATGCTTCAAATAAAGAAACATCACAGTCCGTAAATAATTGTCCATTTGCTTTATTAATTAATTGAGCAACACCAATCACATGTTTTTGAGCATTTACAATTGGCATACACAGTATTGTACGCGCACTCACTGTTTCAGCATCCACTGCAACGGATGTTTTTAACCAACTTTTTACATCACCAATATTTAATATTTGTCCAGTATTTGCTACGTAACTTGCAATTTGTGCCAGTGTTGAATTCTGAAACAATTAAAACAGATAAAATATTATTACACTGGAATTCACATTTGGTACCTTTTATACTTATATCTAAAAACCTACATGCTTTTAGAGGTTTCTAGCTGATTCACACAACCGGAGATCACAACCGCGATAGATACAAAAAAGTGAAATAATTAAAATAACGTAAAAAAAACATTATTTCAACTATGGTGCATATAGGCATGCCTTTTGTTTAACTTTCCAATAGGGCCGATTTTGTGACTCGCAAATTCGTATCAGTATGTTACAAGATCACTAGAACCCAAAATCATTATTTGAGCCCAAAATCAATCTTTGTGTGGATGTAAGTTATGTACGTATGTGCGTTCGTGAAACCACTTTCATTTAACGCGTAATTACGTAACTTAAAACTGAATGTCCAGCATTTCGGTTTAATACCATTTTGTTTAGGATAAAAACTAAAAAAGAAAAAATAATAAATATACCCATATTCGTAATTTTGCAATTCTCTTTATTGGAAAGTTTGTTGTATGGCACCTAGAGCACTTGTTTGAGGCTTCAAATATAGATGCTTTAAGTATATTTGCACATTTGTGCAGTAAAACAAACAATAAATCAACCCTGCTACGCTTCTGTGATATAATAATCTCGTCTTTCATAACGGCAACATGTGAGGAGATTCAAGTCCATAGATTTGCGAGACTATGTACGATTAAATGAAAGGAGGAGTTTCATTCTGATTTTATGACATAATTGCTATTTTTTTCGATAACGTAACGGTGGGGGGGGTATACAATTACAATAATTAATAAAAATCCTTGGTATTTGGAATAAATATCTTTATCGTAGTTATCAGTGTCAATTAGTGTAGCATAATTAGTTGCTATACTTTTTGCTTATACTACTCGTTCAATCGGCGCTTTTAGACGTTTGGGTACGTATTTGCGGTATCTTATTTTGGATGCGTTACCAACAGGGTTAAAATTATTTAAAAAAAAAATATAGTTTTGAAAATACTTACCAATCATGCCACAAAATCTTTTAGCATGGTTAGAGATAGCTATTGCCTGAACATCTCTTTACCTAATTTTAGACAAAAATATTTGTTTGTTTTGTATTTTTATGAGCACAATGCCAATTTTTAGTTCTTATACAACTTATTTTATTTAAAAAAATATTTTTTAGCTAAGTGAATGCTATCAATATTGATCTTCACAGTCATTAAATACTTTTTTCATGTAAGGTTCCAATCCCTCAAAATTTTCGATCATAATCCAGACTTACTGTACTATTTATGCTCTTGCTACAGACAATATTTCTATGTACCTTAATATGAGAAAAATGTGCAAACTTGTTTATTACCATTTGGCACATAATATTACTAAAAATAATGTAAAAATAATGTGTTATATTTATTTTCCATACTGGAAAATTGCCACATAGAATGAAAATTGTAAATAAATGAAGTTATTCCATATTCAATATAAAATGTAGTATAATAATAATAGCTTATTTTCACTTGTGTGCATGTTGTTTCTCTGTTCGTTGTATTCTTCTCAGTATGTTGTATGTATTTGATAGATAAAATTAAATAACTTTTTCATAAATCTTTGAGTACCTATACTTTTTTTATGTATAAAAAATATATATAAATAATTATTATTAAGAGAGAATTTAAACATAACCACTAACAGTTCTGTTAATTTTTATTTTACATTTTCGAAGATGTTTCAATAAAGTTGTAAAACTTGAGTCAAAATACCTATTGTTATTAATACTAATAAATGAATTCCTAAAAATTCGACAATGTATACGCCAAAAATAAAACGGAAAAAATCGATTGCAATGAAATATAATTCGGTAATAGTTTCTGTTTATTATTTATAAATAATATGTACATATACGAAAACCTTTTTTTTTAATTTTTTCAACTACTAAAGTGATATAGTGACTACAGTGGGTATATATTCAATCTATACAACAACAGTACACAACAATCCTAGTTGTTCATCCATCCATGTTCTGACAGTGTCTGTTGATGCTAAAGGGGATCGATTGAGTTATTACGCTTATTTGAACTTCTGCATGGTAGTAAAAGTGGAGATAAGAGATATGTTTCTATTGTTACCACTTACGTTTAAGACAAATCATAAGCTATGCTATTCTACGACCCCACCCCTCTAAATTGCAAAATTATTCGAAACCTATTAATAAATTGATTGATATTTATGTGCTAATTAGTTTCTCTATTTTAGATTTTTATACTCAAAACTTTTAGGAGAAAACAACATTTAAAATGGGAAGGGGTTAATATTGACTTAGCTATGGGGTGTTCTCTTTTGACTACCAAATTTTATTTAAAGCATTTTTCCAAACAAAATTATTTCTTTTATTTTATGTAATTTTGTCGAGATAAAACAAACATCATTTATATATATTTACGCAAACTCAAAATATAGTATATTTTCCCATTTAAAAAGAGTATATTTAAATTTACCTGAGAATTCATTTACATATTTTTATCCAATTGACAAAAGCGAGTGTAGTGTGGATCTATTGATATTGTGTTGCGAAAATGAACAAAAATATACATAAAATGAATTTTCACATAATTTTGTATATTGAGTCTTAAGAGTGTTGCTTTTTCCTTCTCATATTCATGTATGAATACATATATAATCGTTCACCAATCTTTTACAAGATGTCACAGAATAATTTTTTAAACCGTTAAATTCAATCAAAGAAGGATTTGAAAAAGGATAATTATTTATAAAATAACAATGAAAATTTTAACTTCGTTACGATTTAAAATTACGATTGAACTTTCGACTTATTAAGTCATTATCGAGAAATGAATTCATATTAACGATTCATTACTTGATAAACAGGTTAATACGACGAAAAAGCACTCATAAAATTTTAAAAATAAAAATTAGACGAAATTAAAGTTTCTATTTATAAAAATGGATTTTCATAAAACGCATAATACATTTCTTGGTAATTAATTAAACTGATAATTTAAACGGTGATAAAGATAGGAAGAATAAAATGTTCTTTGTTACTCAGAGTTTGAATACTCATCTGAGATCTGCACAAGAACAATCGTAGAAAAACATTAGAATTATCAATATTCAGAAGTTACATTTATGGTCTCATGCATCAAATTTTCGTGTATGGAAGAGATAAGAAAATATATGGGGTTATAAGAAATTCGTAAACCTAGAATTGCTTTAGTTATATATTTGCGGCAATTGGATAATATTATTCTGATACATTTTGTATTTACTTTTACGCTATGTTGTATACACCAAAAAAAATCATTGTATACGTAACCAGAAAAGTAAAAAAGCAACAAACATGAAAAGTATATTTGAGAATTTCTTCCATATTTTCACTACATTTAACACAATTTTCCAAACAATTTTTATGTTTTTATTTCTTATATATATATATACGAAATTTTCTTAAGCGATATGAGGAAAATCATACATCTATCATGATGTTAATATATGATATTTGTGTATGTTATTGTTTTTTTTCTTTATATCTATATATTATCGATTTTCAATAAACAAAATTAAAATTATTGAAATTGATTGATGACATTTTGCTTTTTCTAATAAAATGTATTTGGAATCAAATGGAAATATCAAATGATTGAGCTAATGTTTTAGGAACCTTAGTTCGTAGTTCGTAGTATGTGAACTGCTAGTGGTATTTCGTAGCAAAAGAAAATACCATCTGACAGAGTGTTCAAATAACCTGCAAAGTTCAAATAACCAGCAAATGTAATATATAATAATTGTGTCATAAAATATATCTAAGTGTTAACTACACTCGAGAGCTAGGAGTTAAAACCACTAATTTGGGGTTAATTCGTGGCTATTTGAGGGCGACAAGAAAATTTGAGACATGCAATGCCAAATAAGATAAGATAATTTAACATCGATATGGTTAAATTTAAATCTACTCCGCCATTTGTAGATCAACAATGGTCTCTTTACCTTAAGAGTTGACTTTAGAAGTCTGATTAAATTGAAATTAGTATATTTTACTTGCGGTTCATATTCATTTTGATGGTAGAAATTAATTTATCACTAATTTACCGATTGAACTTGTATTTTGATTTATATATAAATATATACTAGTATTTTTTAAATACAAATCTTAAAGAGAAATTAATGAACATCCCATATGAAAATGAGAAAATCGGGTACTCGAAATGTATAAATTGGAAAATAATTTTGAAATAGTTTTGCAAAAATAGTAATAAACGAAACTTGTTTGAAAAGAATTAAATATTTTATGTGTCGATTCACAGTAAATAAACCAAAATTTTTATTATATCAACATCAAACTGTTATGTTTCTACTAACACCCGATATTCGGCAAGAGTAAACAATAAAGTCTAGATACAAACGGGCAAGCAGTTATCCTTGATGCATTGTTTAATACAGTTTCAGACATCAAACTCACTTGTGTTCATACCATTGAATAATAACATAAGGGTCACATGGGATTCAGCAGACCCCACACAGAAAAAAGTTTCTATTCGCGTCTTATTTGATTTATTGACCAAAATCAAACGCCAAACTTTAATTTAACATTCTCTTTAAGCAATCGTTAGTTTTTTTTTTTTTTTTTGAGATATTGAAATAGGAAACAAAACTGAAGAAAATGCAAAATTCGACTATTTTTATACACGCACATGAGTGTAAATTTTAATTTCAGCAATATTTAAAACGAGAAAAAACTGCCATTTTACTCGAAAAACATTATTTTTTCAAGAAAAAATTAGAAATTAAATAAATTTTGAAAAATGCACATTTATTTTGGAATAATAGCCCCAAAAGTGGCTGATGACCACTTGAACTCATGCGACCATAGCAGGTAATTATCAATTATTTCTTGAGAAATTTGAGCAAACCTACGTTTAATTGTTAATTTTTGTTTTACATTGCCAGTCTCCATTGAGCCTTTTTACTTCTGGCATTCTTAAAAAATAACATTATTACCAATATCATTGGGGCTGAGCCTTATAACAAATGAGCTATAATCGTTAATTGATTATCCTCAAAAACTTGTAATGGTCTTTCTTTATCGGTCAACCAGATTTTATGCATGCTATGTGTCGTTTCACATTAAAACTTTGTTAAATAACATTTCATGCAAAATAAAAAACGTTGCATTTCCAAAAAAAAAATATATATATCATTAGTGCAGACATACTATATTATTCCAAACAAAAAATGGTTATTTAAAAGTTTAATAAATACTACTTAAGTATATGCACTCATTATTTTTATTATCTCTGCTCTTATAAACTAACATACATAATATTCTACCCATAGTTATTATCCTAAAAGCTGAACACTGTTTTCAATGCATGGGAAATGGACATTTTGTCTAAATAATATTGGTTTAAAACATATAATACTGAACTATCCCAACCCACAAATATGTGTGTTTGTATCATCAGCTGTGTTATAATACTTTAGAGCTATGTAGAATGTAGAAACCATGTATGTAAAATACGTAGTACCACAGAGCTCTGAGCTTCGTGATGATATAAACAACACCAAACTGTCATACCCACTAGAGCAGTAAATATATCATCATCAAAACTATTACATTATATTATGTTTAGTTTCTATGAATGCAGTGGCGGTTGTGAAATAAATACAATGAGGGGTATATTAATAATAGAGATCAGATAAGTACGCATTCGTAAATTTCCTATTTGATTTGTGACTTTTATTGGGCAATTTGAAAATTTATTTTTATAAGGGTAAAAACCCAAGATTTTGCATCACCAACTTACTGTCTGGATCAATATAACTATAAATAAGTGAAGATAACAACTAACAGTTGAGTTAATTGTTTAGATATTAGACATGATGAATTTTATTGTTTGACTATTTGTAATTACAATTATAATAGCATGTATTGTGATTATCTAAAATTTGAGCTAAAATTGTGGAGAATTCAAACATTATGCGAAAATATGTTGCAAAAAATAAAAATCCATTTTTTGATTTTGAACTTTTCTTTTATCTTTTATAGTTTAGAAGTTGGGTGAAGGATCAATTGGACCCAATTCATCACAAAAAATTGATACTTTTAATCACGAATAATTAAAAAAATGCTGACTTTTCGAAAAAAAATTTATTGAGCATTTGATGCTTGAAATTTGTTGCTTTAACATACAGGTGAAGCGTAGTGGGGTGCGTGGATTAAAACACACAATTAATGTGGTAAATATTTTAGTATTTAGCATATAAATCATTATCTAGAAGATTTAACACCAATACATTCACTAGATAAAAACCGTCAGGAACTCCACAAATTTATTACTGTTAATATTTATTCAGAACGCGAGTCGGACTCGTGAAACATTCAATTGTGGGTTTGACTATTAAGCAATGGACAAAATTTTTTTAAAAATAACTATTATTATTAACTGATAAAACATGTTTACATGTCTAAATTGGATTTAAAGATATTTACATTTAACGGATTTTGGCTATTTTTAACATCAATTTTTTTCAGAAAACTCAAGCCGTTAAAACAATTTTGAATTCGAATTCAGTACATTAACATTAACAAATATAATAATAATTTCACATTATTAGGGCAAAAATGAAATTTGTAGGCTAATGTAATTTATTCCACCGCCTTATCTGTAATTGTTGGTAACAATTTAACAGTTGAAATTTGAACCTTAAATTCTAAATATCAATGACATTTTCCAAACAGACCAGATACTATGAATCATTAAAATCCCAAAAAAAAAGTGTTATATGAGTTTTGTACTCTCAACAATCTCCAACTTATTCAATTTCAGTAATAGCTCAAATGATAGGTATGAGTCACTTCTGACATTCAACTTTTCATCAATTATTTAAATATATATATATTAATTTGTTTTCTATATGACAAAGCCAAAAATAACATTTGGCAGTTTTTCACTTACATTTATTGAGACTCCTATAAATGGGGGTTATTTTATGATTATTCTGATAAAAATAGTGCCACTGTTTTCGTTTAGTAAATACCTTAACTAATTTAAAATGAGGATGTTTAGACTTTATACTATTATACAAAGGTATAATATAAATAGTATTTTATTCTATTCTTCTCCAAAATATCACAAGCATACTTTAAAATCCAAGTGTATTATTATCAACATATAAAATTACATGATATGATATTTCTGTAATGCTTGTAAATTGTTGCTCCAGTATTAATAGCTACTAGCTAGCTAGCTAGTTGCTAGCTACTCATTTGGTAAAAGATATACATACAACACACACCACATATCAACACAGAAGGAAATGTCTATGTCTATGTTTTTCCTTATGATATGAGACAAATATAAAAGAAAATCATTATACAACATATTCTTAATATGTTTTCTTTTCTGATTGAAATAGAATTTCGAATAATAATCGATTTGCTCAACGATACAAATTCTATATAATAACTACCTTAACACCGTCAATAATTGGCAGCGAACTTCTTCCTGATTCAATATCTTAATCAATAAACTTTCTATGGCAGTAATATGCTTTTTCCTTATTTCCTTATTTTTTAGCATCATCGATTTCTACAAAATTTAAACGATTTATGTAAAACTAATGCATGTTATGATTCATGCATGTAATTATTAAGTTTAATCAAAATCGGATGACCTATTAATGAGATATCGACATTTCAGTAAATAATTAAGAAAATAGCGATGGTTGTATTTCCAGAATCACAATTGATACGTGTTTTGTTTGTGGAAAATTTGGAAAACGGTTGACCCTTAATTTTAAAATTTAACAAATTACAATGTTCATTAAAAATTTTTCATCGGTGTAGTCAGGGAAGCTTCCTGTAACCTCAAAACGACGAGATCTGATGAAAACTCGATTTTTTCAAAACGGGTTAAAACGTATAACTTCCCGTTTTTTGATAATCTTCGATTTTCTTAGCGGGAAGTTAAAAATGGTTCATCCTGCACACATCTAATACAGACACGATATAAAAGTTGCCCCAGTTCTAAAACGTCAAATGAAATCGGAGCCAGTTAAATTCTGTCTACAAAAAGGAAAACAAGATTTCCGAAATCAAAAAATATATTGAAAGTTAAATAATTGATTTACCAAATGCGTAGGGATAAAATTAATTGAAATCGACTTACTATGTCTTTGTCTACTAAAAACTTTTATACGCTGACTTAAATCAATATACTAGTACATGTTTAGAATTACTAAGAAGAACACTTGGAATTTTGATGTTTCAAATTATAAACAAAAAAAAAACTCCAAATCCTTTGAAAGTAGGTTTCTCGTATTCTATAAAACTGTACTAGTTGACATTAGAGTTTTTTATGATTTTTACTGTTAAACGAGTTCCTTGACTGTATGTAATCCGATGTAGTGAATTTTTTTTCACAACTTTCAAAATTTGAAAATTTATAGGTTGTGTTGATAAAATCGGCTTTTTACAGTTACAAGTCTTAAAAAATCGTCTTTGGGTCCAAAAAACTTTTAATTGAAACTGTTTTTCTGTACTGGTTTTATATAGTTTTATATATTATATAGTCGGCATTAGAAATAATAATTTATATTTTTAAGTTTATGATTAACTTTACATTTTAAATCGAAGTTTCTGAAATTTTTGAAGCTCATCAGATATTTTTATAAAACCATACAATGAAAGATGATACTGAAGTTACACAAACAATAGAACATTGGAATAATAGAACAAGTGTGACATTATTTTTCAACTGTGAATTTTAAAATCACAGAAATCAGATTTTTTAAAGCATACCCACAATTTATTATATAAAAAAAATATCTCAGTTAGAATTATTAGAAAATATACAGATTTCAGGCAAGCAGAGTTTGAAACCTCGATATTTTTAACATCGATGTTATATTTTAGCAACCATCGATATTTGGCAGTATTCTGTAATGAATGATCATTAATTTTAGTTAAACACTGTTTAACATTGCCCTAAACGAATCGCGTCGATCATTACGAAATTTACGCAGATATAGATAATTGTTTAAAACAAAGCCCACTGATGTGTGTATATTATCTCAATTAAGGGTTTTAATTTTTATTTAAAAAAAATTGCGTTAATGGAAAATAAATGTACCAAATTATTGTGTAAATTGATGTTTTATTTATATTTTTTGTGTTAGCAGTGGATAAAACAATATTTAATGAACTCATAAGCACTTTACAGTTATAATATATTAATGCTTTTTATATAAAAATTTTGATAGCTTTTTCATTAAAAATTTTCATCAAATAAGTAATTAAGTTAATATAGAAATTTATAACATGATATTTCAATTCGTTTTACATACAAACAATACACCAATGATCCTGTGATAACAGACCAACTTATAAAAGGCATTCATTCACTATATAACACAGTAAATATGCCAGAAAAACGTTGAAATATGGAAAAGTGGCGGCGGAACAGCTTTGATTTAAAAAATTCTTTCATGTATTTTCACAATTTTCAAAGTGAGGTAAAGGTTAATAGTGATGGATGTTTCTGAAGGTCTAAGGAACATGTACAAACAAGAACTTTTAAAATCAGATCCACCCTTTTTCCACATCCTTCGGCTTATTTACTGGGTTATATCACGTGGAGAGACATTTTAAAAAGAGGATTCATTTTTCAGGATAGTCGGATAGTCAGATAGTCGGATGTTGTATCCCTATTATGTTGTATAACTATTAAAAAATTATTTGTTTTCTTTCCCACAGCATTTTTCTGAAATGCATTATCAAAGTATTCAAAAAAATTGACAACGGTTTTACTTTTTGTATGTATCCCTCTATGTGGTGTCTGTATAAACCATCAGTTTCGCAATGTGATACACCTAATTTCCAGCCATTTTATGTAAATAATCTTTTAACAAAATGTACTGGTAAGAACAATCGAATTTTAAAGCATAGTACAATACGTAACAATACGTAGAAAATACGATAAAATTTAAAAATAATGTAAAAACAGATTTTTAATTAACCTTAAAAACTAAGTTCTCTTACTAATGGAATTATACTTAAGTAATTTTGAATCGGCGTCCGAGCATCACGGTTTACTTAATATAAATAATTTGCTTATTTGGCGCCGCAAAATTACTTAGGTATATTTCCAATAGTTAATGAACTTAGTTATCAAAGTTAATTAGAAATTCAAAATAAATACAAAAATATATACTAAGACATACTAATTTATTACTTAATTACTACAAGCTTAATTTTTGATTAAAAAAACTCAGTATTAAAATCTGTAAGTGAACAATTCATCACCCCAATCCCATCTTTAGATAGGAATTGTTTTTCAAATTTATATGGAACCAATGCGAATGTTCTCGGTAAATATTTATGCGTGGTGATACATTACAATTAAAGAGTTAACAATCAATAATCCCCTGTTTTTCTACCCTTAGTGTTGGAATTGTTTTACCAAATTTATACGGTATGACCTTTCCAATAAAAAAAGAATTATCAAAATGTAAAAAGTTATGCGTGGTCGGTCATTCATAAAAACAATATATATGCGTCGACTTGAGAAACTTATTTTTTCGTACGTTAAAAACGATATACAAGATCATTTGTACTATCTGCAAGCCGAATGATATAGTCTGATTTTGACTAAAATCTGCCATTAAAAATGGACCCGTGGCTTCTGAGATATATATTCTAATGAGGAAATACAAGGACTTTTAATTCCAGGTTCTTTACAAAATATATTCCAAATAATTTTTAATTTATTAAAAATGTAGAACCAATAACAGCAAAAAACCGAATTTCTTTACGACATTAGTTTTTTTTAAATGTCTTCTCATCTCGGTTATAATATAAAAACTGTTTTAATATAATTAAGTGATATTTTTTACTGTTATACGTAATGTAACAAGACATAAATTAATGGAAATGCATTTTTCTGTCTATGAAAAAGTTTCTCCGTTTGTATGTATTTCGACAAAACTATAATACGTATAATACGTAATATCTTTTAGTTCGATCGTTCACGTCGACAGGCGTCTTTATCGTTTAAATAATAATTTTCTATATAGTATGAATTGAAATAAGGTTACAACAACTGGATGTTAGCTATAAAGCTAAGAAAAACCAGTCAACATAAAAGCTATATCGGAAACAATAATAATTCTTTTTAACTTTATTAAATATGACAAGTTAATGGATGTACACTCCTAATATCGTATACTGGTGATAAATGTATAAACAGGGTGTTCTATACATTCGTGATTGAAATAAATTTTTTGAAAATATCATCTGGCTTCTTTTGTTTCCATAAATACTTAGCTTAGCCACGCTGCGTAAAAAATGACGCTAGAAAAACACACACTGTGTTGTAAAAGCCGTTTGTTTGAATAGTTAGTTTGAATACCCTGCCTCTGTCTAAAGAGGGAATAAGAAACTGCGTTCTATGCAACAAAACTGTGACTAGTTGACTGGTAAATTGATTGAAGATTGAGGAAGTCAATTAAAATAAGTGAAGATCCATTCGAATCAGTGTTAATTGTTTATGTACTTGGTATGTGTTTTAGTATCAATTTTTGAACATTTTATAATTATTAACATTATAAAATAAATTCAATGAAATTATATAAATGTATTATAATCATGTAGTTGCCAATTACCTAAAATTGAGCTTGAATTCTGTTGAATCAAAACCGCTCATGAAAAAATGTATCGAACTAAAGTTATATGTTTTTAAGAGATAGACATTTTTGTACTAATTTTCTTCTATTTGTGTAAAAGGTGGGTAAAGATTTAATGAATATAGTTGACTAGTTTTTCACGTTCACCAACTTAAACTTAGTTCTGGTATACTCCATAAAAATGTCAGCTCGCTTTCATTATTTGTTTTTAAGTTATACTGATGATGGACAGTCAAACATACAGACAAAATTTGATAAATAACTATACTCTAGGCTTTCAATACTTTCTACCCTTAAAACAATGAAGACTAAATTGAATATACACTCATAACCCGTTTGTAAAAATATTTTTTTTTTAACTATCCAAAACTATCTAAAGTTTTTGTTACAATCATTGATCCAATGGATCCATGATTCAAATCTTAAGAATAAACTAAAAGAAAAATTAAGAAACCAAAAATGTACAGATTCGCCACAATTATTTATCTTCACTTTTAATAAAATACAATTCAAATACTAAAACTTTAATCTTTTATAATATGATGAAAGTTTTAAATGTTATATTTATAAAATACAAAATAATTGAAAGAATGTTTGTAAATCTAATTATAATTGGACAATAATTCTATTGAAAATATTATATTTTGAAATAAAATTTTCTTTTATATTTTCTTAGCAAAATAAATACTTGTATAAAACATTCTTCTTAATGTGTAGGAATATATCAAGAAGAATAAAAGGAAAATATTTATGAGAGAAATACATACAAATTTTAGTAAAATTATATTTGAACCATAAATACAATAAAAAATGTATATTGGAAGTTCCACATCCATATGCTGAGAATAACATCGCTCCCTGTGTAAGCCGTATTAAGATATTTTTAAAGACATGAGAATAATAGTCAAGCAAGAAACTAAGACTATTTTAAACACATAAGACTAATAACCAAGAAAACTTTAGCATGCTAGCTGTTAAAAATGACACAGGCGTCGTTTCTGTATCATGACACAATAGGTTAGATTAGCCAAACTTTGTGTGCTTTCGCATTATATCCTGCATATATAATTCATGTAATTGTTATCGAATTCATAGCTTGTGTAATTTTTTATTGTAGTTGAATATTGGTTGGAGTCTTTAGAATCTCTGATATATTAGTTGAGAAAATGGCGCATATTCTAGGTAAGTAAGAGTGCCAAGGAACGTAATATTTTTCGCGCGTATATGTATGTTTGTAAATTTCATTATTTTCTCGTATCTTGCAAACGGCTGTTAGCTAGTCAGTTATAATGATTATCTATATTATAATGATGGGAATACATAGTTAGGTAATAGCTGGCCTAATACTTAAAACAGGTAGTTCACTTGTTTTATCACAGCTTTAATTTAAACAGTTTATAGATGTTGCTTGAGGTTTTTAGTTCTACATTTTAGTTTTATTTATTTTATGAGATATACGAAATATTTCCCGAATATAAATTGTTTGTATGTTTGGTTTATTTTTTATAAAGATAGAATGAGCACGATTCATGTATAAAATACCATTAATCTTTAGAAAAAATTACTCACAAAATATATTTACTTACGTTCTCATGCATAATATTAAAGTTTTGCTTTTTAATATTTAATAAAAAAATTATTTGTAATGATTTATGTAAGAATGAACATATTTTGTAATGAATTATGAAAAAATATATTCAGGCAGGATGCGGTTTTAATAAGGTAGACATTTTTAAGGGGTTGGCAATTTGATTTACTCAGCTAGTTTACACATTTATTATAATTTAAAACTAACAATGAATACGATTACATGTATCGGGTTCATCAGAATTAATACGAAATACATCGGAAAGGCCAGGATTTTAGGTCTCAGAGGAAGGTTGCTAGAATCGATATAACTTCAAATCACTGAAATGATGTTTCCGTGCTAAAAGGAGTTACTTTTAAAAGGGAGTCGTACATAAAAATAATCGACGAGAGGTAGTGACTTTTAGAGAACCAATTTTAAAACTATCGATTATTTTAATGTTTATCCAGTCCGAATCAAGATCGATAAAATTGTAACTTTTAAATTCTAAATTATATAAATATAAATAAGTGAAGTTAATAACCAACATTGTTAATTGGTTAGATACTCGATATATATTTGAGTATCGTTGTATGAACTGTTTTTAATCATTAGCATTTATAAAATTCATTTAATAATTGGTCTATACTATTATAAATACATTTATTAAAATTATGGCGAATCTAAAATAGATAAAGAAAAAATATATCAAACAATACTCGTTTGCCTTGAAAAAGAAACATGTCGTTTCATTGAATTTTTCTTCTATATTTTATAGTTTAAACGTTGGGTCGTGGATCCCAGTTGACCGATTTAGTTCATTCACTAGCTTTTACTAGCTATCTTGTTTAAAGTTATTTTGATAATGGACAGATAGGTAAAAATATTCTATAAACATATATATCAAAATTTTGTTCGTGTCAATATTTACAATATTTTCTAGCGTTACAAACTTTAGACTAAAAGCAATATACTGTGTCACATTGTGTTCTCTGTATGTACAGTATAACAATAGCTTTATATGTTTGCTACGTCCATCAGAAATTGGGATAAATTAATTTTATTAATTAAATAAAATGAAAATGTAATCGTATTACACAATTGTATTTATTATAATGTTATTTAATAATTAACAAATTTATATTAATAAATTCAAATAATATAGTTTAAAATGTATATTAATTTATTGGTTTTAGTAAATAACTAGCTGTAATGCTCGACGTTTCCCTGTTTTACTTGGTTTTTTATAGTTTATTAAATTTGCCTTCTGAAATCAATTTGTGCCTCCTAGCTTTGTTCTATTTTAGAATTTCGAATGCTGAAAGATTTAATAATATTCCATCGGCAATGTTTGATCTCAGATAGTTAGCTAATTTTGAAATATTTTGAAAGCCAAATCCTCCTTGTTGGAAAGTTTTTAATGTTTTCCACTTAAAATACATGGTGTTAAGGAGATCACGTACTAAATCGTGGAAGATACTGCTAATGGAAAATGTAAATGTATTAGTTTACGATAAAAGTATGAGTTTAGCGGGGTATATCAACACCTGTTAGAATGTAATTGATGTAATATCATTTAATAAAATGGGAAAATTAGCACCGCAACCGGGTGGGTCTGCTTTAAAAGATAAATTAATATAATTATTTATTCTTATTTGCCTCGCCTGTTAGAAGCATACAATTTTCCAGCACATATAACGCAAAAATCAAAATGAAATTTGGTATGCGTAAATTGACATGAAAACCTAGTGTTTGTCGAAGAGTTTTTGTAAAAAAAAGGAAAACATTCTTAAATATAAAATAAAATTTGGATTTTTAAATTTTTTTCGGGAAAAACTCGTAAAACTATAAGCACTAGGTTTTCATGTCAATATTGTGTATACCAAATTTCATAAAATTTGAATAAGTAATTTTTGAGATGTTTGTACTAGAAAATTGAAAGAAATACAATGTATTTTACATGTTATTTCAAACACAAACTTATGCTCAGTGTCGAAGCGGTGATTGGCAAGAGCTGTCTTGTTTTCTTCCAGGACGTTAGTGTTTTCACAGTCGTCTGATGCTGTTTGATCTAATCCTTTAACTTCTGTTTTGTCTGTCCAAACAAACTTGACGATCTTGATTTTAACTTGACGATCATTTAAACATTGTTTAGGTTAGTTATTGTAATATTTCTATTTCTTTATTCATCAAGTTCGTTAATTTTATTAATGTCGTTTATTGTTAGTAATATTTTCAGAGCTTGATAAAGTCTTAAGAATAAAAACGAAACATTGCTATTCAATGATAGTCTAAATTGATTTAACTGATTTCTTCCAATTACCCGTGATCCTGATCTATTATTATTATTTATTCATCTGGAAGTGAAACTTATATAAAATGAATACGTACATACACTTGATTTAAATAATATTTATAAATTAAAATACCCATTGTCGATAGGTTTTGTTTTGTTTGTATATGCGTGAAGGATTTATTATTGTATTTAAAATATAATCATCGCATTATCATATTATCATCGGTGCGATAGGGGATGATAGTACTGTTTGAAGGGATAGTAATATTGAAATCAATAAATAAATATATCTGAAAATATATTATGTACGTTTGATATATAGACCTGGTATGTTTTTTTAGGGGTAAAATTCCATGTATTCATTTAACTACGCCACCGAATTCTTTTGGAACTGCATTATCCGTTAAGAGAAAACAGATATAATTTGGAATACAGGAGAAGTAAAAATTCTTATTTCGAAAGAATATCATTTAAAAAGGGAAATATTCAAAAATAATTTTATACTACAACCTTCTAATAGAATTTCTCAAAAATGAGTACCTACACAATTGATATGAAAAAACCCTGAAAATTTATTAACTGATCCACTTAACTCTACAAAAACGTTCCTAAATACAAGTGAAGATAACAACTAATAGTATTAATAGCATAAATACTCAATATATAATTGTGTATTAATTTTTGAAATATTTATAGTTAATAAAATTCACTAAATACGTAGTTTATACATGTTTTATAAATGTTTTTAATAGATTTTGAATTGTTGCGAATCTAAGTTTATTCTGTGTTCATTCATATCTTTTATGTTCCTTAAAAGATGATTAATGATTCGATATTGTTCGATAACGATTCGATTTATGTTCCTTAAAAGCTGATTAACGATTCAATGAACCGATGTTGATAATTAATTCGTTTTTGAAGTCCGGAAAATCTTATGACAATTTACTAACAGGTATAATTGGAGTTAATAAATGATTCTTTAAACACAATTTTGTTAGCTTCTTCAATATTTTTAACGTTACCTATGCTTAATTTAATATACCAAATTTACGTGTATGATAAAGTCCTGTAAGAAGCTCGTGAATATATGATCGTGAATAAATTAAGCTTCATATTTATTATTACATATTACCCACCGTTGTACTGGCTGATTCTCATATTATTTCCACCTGATTTTCAGAATTCAGTTTGAAATGATTTTGAATAGTAATTGAAAAATGTACAGATGCTTCTTTTTTTTTTTTATAAAGTATAATTAAATTGCATAATTGAATAGCAATTATTTCGAAATTATCTATAGAATTGAACACAGTTTCTTAACAATAAATAAATTACATCGTAAATTTGAATGCTATTCGATAAAACCGAATTCATCCATTATTTTATGTTTTTACTCATAGCACTGAATATCACGAACAAAACACTATAGAAATGCTTTATAGCTCTTATATAATAGATATTATGTTCTTTTATTAAGGTATACAATAGAAAAGCCATCGTCTACCATCGAGTTGAATCTGGCAATCAAAAATATTCTTTTGATAATCCAAAAAATAAATTGTGGATCTGTGTCCATCAAGATTGACAACAAAACGGGATATGCATATGCAAGGTGATGTTGATTATTTGGAGGGATCGAAACGTAATATACTGTAAATTTCAGAAACTAAATGTTAAATGAAATCATCAACAATGATCGCCACCGAGAGTAAGAAGTGAAAGCTTAGTCGAACATTGAAGGAAATACGTTCAGAATATGCCAAAAGTTATGAAAGAGTCATTTTCAAATATGATAATGCTCGATTTCATGTTGTCTATCATTTTTTCCGATCGATAAAACACATTATTTCGGAAACTTTCAAGAATGTACTGATATTGGGATGAGTTTCAATTTATATACTGTACTTTTACATGTTTTTCCGCTATAAAAATGTATATTTCCGAAAGTTATAATCACAATTAAAAAATGTAATAGATGTAACATATACATATCATTTATTGTACACATTTTTTAATTAAAAGCTTCTATATTTAAATAAAATTATTCCATTATGCGTTACACAATTTTTGTGTGGTTAAAAACTTTTTGAGCTTTCATCATTGGGATATCGCTATGTTATTTTATATTGTTAATAAGTGAGTTGGACTTCTGTTTACAGTAGGTACCAGGTTTTGTAATATAATTAATTTTAATAGTAATATTAATTGAAAATTGAAAATTTTGGTTAATTAAATTTAAGATTGCCTGTTGTATTTATTTAGAATCGAATAAATTTAACTTAATTTAACCTGAAATAATTTTATTAAATGGGTAATTTTTATTCGATTGTTTGAGTCCATTCTTTGTTTGAATTATGTATCGCAAAGCAAATGTTTCAGAATGTTAATATACTTAAGTTCATTCTAGAACCAGTTATGAATAAAATATCTGACAATGAGGATAATAGATGAGTGGCAATAAATATGTTTTTTTGTATCTCATTTTCATTAAAATCTCATTATTTTCTATTTACTGACATACATCCTTAAGAATTTTACACTATACTAGATATTTTAATACATAACATATGTGCATAGTACTTATATACTTTAAGTATGGATAGATACCAAATATATATTATTGTACATAATACGTTTAAAGCTCCATCGATTTACGAATTAATGTTTTTCAACGCTTTTTATACATAGCCTTCACAATGCTTATCACAAGTGAACAGTGTTTGTACACTGTGCATCATTTCCAGCTTAATCGAAACTAAATACAAATGTTTTAAAGAAACTGTAAACGACGATTAATTGATTGATAGAACATTTTTTATTAAAAGCTGCCTTTTTAAGCCTCTTTAAGATGTCCTTTTTCATGTTTGAAAAATATAATAAAATTAAAATAAATTATGAAGTCCTTAAAAAGTATATTTTCTGCAATCGTCAATGATTCAGACATATCTCTTTAAAGAATTTGTTTCTTACTTTAAAAAAATTTAAAACCATTAATTTCTAAGCAGCGTATTCCGACTTTGCCAAGAAGACCAGAATCATCGACATGGTGGAGTAATAAATTATATGTTGATATATCTAAAATATTTTTTCTGGCTTGGAAACACTCTGATATATGATCACTTTAAGACTTTTTAACGGAAAAATGTGTGAATCCCGAATCCGAACTTATCTTGACGTTTCAAGGTCACTAGAAACAAAATCCAACATTATTCGAAAGATATATGAGTGTATAAATATGTGTATATGTGTGGGTTTTCGTCTAGATTATCTCGAGATTGAATAATGATATCGATGATGTGGAATGACTTTTAATTGACGCATAAATACGTAACTTAATACTGAATAACTTTTTAGTAAAGTCGGTTCAGCCGTTTTTCGATGAGAGTAAAAAGACATAAAACAATAAAAACTCATATTCGTAATTAAAAAGAATTTTTTTATTCTTCTCATTGGGAAGTTCGTCATGTAGAAGATGCGGGTCGTACGCTAACGGTGTTCTCTGTGAGCTTACGGTGAGTCAAAATTAAATACTATTACGTCAATAATGGCCCAACCATACAATATAATAAGTGATACGATTAGATAATTATTTTTATGTAAATTTTTAGCTAATGGTGAATATTGAATCTATCTATCTATATAACAATCAATTCCACTTTTCGTTGTAATTTTATAACTCAAGAACGGGTTCACTTATTCAAACCAAATGTGTAGGCTTTGTTCGGACTATTTAGTAGATGGTTTAAGTGAAGTTTGCACAAAATCGGTCGAGCGGTTCTTCATTTATCACATTTTTTGTAACAAATGATTTCAATAAATGGCGGATCATTTTATTAATGGGGTTTTTGCTGTCAAATTGAAACTTTTTTCAGATGGGGAAAGAAACATTATATGGCAGAATATATTTTAATTCGTATGCGTCATCATGCAAGAAATCCTGATTTGTTGATTACCTTGGAAATGTACAACAAAGCTTTGCTAATAATTGAAGAATCTAATCTGTGTCTAACGATTGCAAATAAAGCATTAGTATAATTGAGTATCACCGCACCAAATCGTAAGATGCATCATTTGTTTGATCGTGAATTGCAACGTGAGCAGAAATTTAATTCAAATGATTTGCGTTTATTTGTACAATCGAATAGTGACTATTCGATCGGAACAGAATTGCATTGGCACTTGCATCTTCGGGAATTCTACATTATTAGAATGTGGTCGGACCGCACACTCTGCATTAAAATTGCCATTGAATGTACAGGTGATTGAAACTCCAGCTTGCAATATTTCGAGAAATTCTGCTATGGAAAAAGTTCTGCAATTAAAGTTAATTATTTTATAAGATGAATGTACAATGGCGAATAAAAATCACTAGAAGCATTTAATCTTTTTGGTTGTGCTTTGATATTACTGTCAGGGGATTTTCGTCAAACATTGCCTATCATTCCCCGATCAACTCCTGATGATGAAATAAACCCCTGTTTGAAGTCATCAGTTCTTTGAAGAAATGTACAAAAATTGACACTGAACATTAATATGCGTATTCACCTACAAAATGAACCAGCTACAAATGAGTTTTCAAAATAATTCTTAGAAATTGGTGATGGCACAATACAAATCGATGGCACAATACCCACGAATTGATCGCTGTACTGAACAATTTTTGTACAATTGCGCAATCGATAGATGAATTGATTGAATGTGTTTTTCCAAATATTCTTTAGAATTATAGAAACATGATTGGTTGACAGAACGCGCCATTTTAGTACCGAAGAACATTCATATCATTGCCATTAATTTTTAAATTCAACCGAAACTGCCAGATGTAGTCACGACATATAAATCAATTGACAGTGTTATGAATCAACATGAGGCAATGAAATATCCAATTGAATTTTTAAATTCATTCGAACTGGCTGGTATGCCACCGTATTGCTTGAATCTGAAAGTTGGTTCTTTGATTATATTATTGCGAAATATTAATCAACCAAAACCACAGTGTAATGGCCCTAGTTTGGCAGTGAAAAAGCTAATAAATTCCAAATTAGATTGAAGCTACGATCTAAACTGCTAAATGAAAAGGCGAAGTTTTTTTAATAATACCCTGTGAGTTTATCATTAGCGTCTATTAACAAGGCGCAAGGGCAAAAACTTCACGTTTGTGGTGTGAATTTGGAGAAATCATGTTTTTCACATGGCCAACTTTATGTTGCCTGTTCCAGAGTCGGTACACCCAGCCGTTTGTTTATTCATGGTCAAAATGGAAAAACAAAAAACATTGTGTATCCATATGTTATGCATTAAGTTTTAAAATAGATAGCAATTTATACAATATTTGTTTGTTTGAATAAATGAATTTGACGTTCCAATTAAATTTTTTTATTATTTCACTTTATACGTAGCGAAGCACGTACTACGCCGCTAGTAATGATATAAAATCATCTTCAAACATTAAATTATTTTATGCCAGCTCTGAACAAAAATTCAATAATGGTAGAAAATGATTAGCCAGTTTGTATTTTTTTAAATTTTAATTTGTTATTAAGTAACAGTAGCCAACCATGAGGTCATGGTAATCTAAAATAATTATAATAATAGAACAAACTAACATTGGGCTCAATATTACCTTTTTAATTGAGTTTCTAAGCTCACCCTTTTGGCTCTGTCTCAGAAAAATTATTCAAAATTCTACACGGTTAGTGTGTTAAATAAATACGAACACTAGCGTTTTATTATTATCATTATCATTAAACGGACGTTCTAGCTTTATATAGCTTTATATTATACAAACTAAACGAAGTCACACAATCGTATAAGAATCGGCCGTTGGTATCAAAGAACGTTTAGCGGATTTCAACTTTCTCTTATTTGGAGCATACTATATACAATGCTACATGTATTATTACAGTTAATATTGTATAAAGATAGGTATCAACTTGATATTATATTCTGCTACAGGGTAAAGTCATTTTTGTATCGATTTTATTCATTTTCAATCAAGTACAATAATAGTAGTAAAGGCAATGTCTATTTTTTAAAATGTTCATTATTTGATAAAATTGCCTCTCTCTATATATATTTGTAGCATGTTTTTTTTCGTAGAGATAAAAATTTGATTAAAAAAATATCGAATTAAAATTTGTATTTCGATTTAAATTCGTATTTGGGATTTCATTCGTATTATCAAAAGTAGTTTTCTATAAATATAATTAAAACAAAAAATACATTGCCAATACTGAAAACTGGACTCCCTCATGATGTATGAATATGTTAAATATCTACAGGTCCGGAACATATTCACCGAATGAGTTGCTACTTACATATGATGTGATATGAACTTTGTTTTTGTACTATTTTCGATCTTAAATTCCAGATATTCGATTTCAATAAAATCCAACCACTTGTGATAAAACTGTTTCAAGTGCCCATATAAAATTTTATGAAAATCGGATGAATGGTTCTCGATTTAAGTGAAAATGGCCATTTTTGAATTTATTTATTTAAATTATATTGGAAATATCTTGACCATTTTCGTTTAAATTATGTTACTAAGTAAAAATATACATTTTCTACATTTAAATAAACTGAAAAAATCAAATAGAATGTTATAAAAATCCGAGGAGAAGTAGATATACGAGATGTAGTAGAAGTAGGGAAGAAAACGAAATCACTTAAGATCAGCTCTATATCTCCGGAACGCTTATGATGTTTCTAGGACCATCGCCAACACCTTCACTCTTGCTTACATACAAATTTTTTAATGTTCGTTCATTAGATTTTGAGAGCTAATCTCCAGAACTCAAGAATGAAAGGCAGATCGACACGAAAAGTTTCCCCAACAGTTCCAAAACGTCAATATAAATGAACATTTTGGAAATAGTAGTTTCAATATCAATAAACATTTTTCGAGAGTAAAATTATATTTCCCTCTCAACAAAATTCCATTTTTATTGCATTAATTCATATCGTTTATTAATCTGAGCAAGCATATCTAGTTGTTCATTGTGCTTTTGGACGTCCATCTGCTAGTTGAACCTTGATACCAGGCAACAGTATTAACCGAATTCAATAAAGTACGTAGTTTTTCCGATTTGTTCGCATATTGCAATGTGGATATATACGCAAAAATACTGCTTCTTTAAATGATTTTCAATTAAAGTAAACCTACAAATAAAAGAGCAGTTTCGTATAAAATAAGTAATTAGTAAATACACATTGCTCATACAGTAAAAGAAGCGACATTCTACAGAATTATTTTTATGTATGTCTATTTCCACGTATTGATACTTCAAAGAATTTGTTTTTCTAAATATTTCCACTTCAACGAATTCCAGGACTCCAGATTTAATAATAATTTCATTAAATATTTCACGAAAACACTGAACAGCTGATCTGATAACAGAAAATAAATCGCTTATAGGTCATATAATATTTTCAACATAAAAAAATATATTTGGTTTAATAACCGCTACGAGTCTCGCCATTTTTATACTTAATCTTTATAATATTGTTAGAAAAATTATATTCAGAATTTTTAAATTAACATGCTCTAAAATACTCCTTACTGCCTAAGGGTAAAATTTTTAAAGAATTATCACCTAAATCTCAAATACTCGATCGAATCATATATGAGATTAAAAAAAAAAATTAAATTATTTTATTAAAACAAAAACGTTTTTTATGACTCTTTTTGTTGATAAACTTTCTTCATTTTTCTTCATAAAAACCGATTTCAATTCAAAGTAAAAAGTAAGACATTAAATAGATTTCTTTCGATGGTATACATTTTAGAAAATATAAGTTAATAAATGTTCAAAACAAAATGAAAAATTATTTTTCCAATAACATATAACATCCATGTAAATATTAGAATTTCGATTAGTGAACATAAAAATAATTTAAATGTCGCTTCTGTGTTATTGCATTATCATATAAGCTGTAGTATATTTCTGATGTTTGGTTTTCTGGAATAAATCTGTCTTTTAAACTGCTGACAGATTTAAGGCCTTTGTACACCTTGACAGTCTTTCGACACGTTGATTTTACTCCACTGTATTCTTAATTTTTTGGTCGAAACTCCATTTTGTGGGTTTTGAGTTTTTGCATACACTTCAAAATTTCGCTGGAGTATTAAAAACTTATAAATGAATATAAATGATAGAAGACTGCTCTGGACAATCAATATCGTACCGTCCTCTCTTTATATGATACTAGCTGATCCGGTAAACGTTGTTTTGCATGCATATTATTTTCAGGAAACATTTTTTTAGTTCAATAAAAATAACTATCTACTATAAGTGTGCGGAGATGTACTTATAACCGAAAGCGTTTCAAACAGTGAAAGTATGCTTTATTTAGGTTAATAAATTAATCTTTATGAAGGTAACGAATATATTTTGAAATAAAATTCTTGATAGCTAAACATAAAAAATTATAATTCATATTTTACTATCAATTATGACAGTTAAAAAAATAAAGTTAAATCTCTCCTCGCAATAAAGTGTACAATATTATCGTGGTTAGTCCGTCTTTAGACTTTAAATTTCATTGTTTTTTCCCTTTAACCATGATCAGTTATCAACCGGCGAGGGCGGGAGATGAATTGAGAAAAAAATCATAATTAAAGGAAATTGAAATTATAAACTGATTAAGAATTTATCGTACTACAATTATTTTATTCGATTGCGATCTTGCAACCCTATTGCGGATCTGTGGATAGAATGAAAAAAATAAAAATCGAGATGGAAAAAGGGGATGATCGTAGAAGGGTGAAAATTAAGAGTAATATGAATTTTGTTTAATTATAATTATAAATGGTGTTGGTTGTTAAGGTTTGAAAAGCTTTTGGTGTATTTGGGAGAGGGTCCCAACTTTTGGAAGGGATTTCTTTTATTACTTAAAAATGTAAGAAAAGAAAGATAATAATAATATATGCGTGATATAGTTTTACAATATTCATTTAAATTGCGTTCAAATTATAGTTAGTTTCTTAAAAGGATTATTTGAATAATTTTTGATTTTAAATATTTTAAAAGTATTTCAAATACTAATAAATACCTCGTGAATAATTAAAATATATAATTCACTAAATTAATCTGTCTATTGAATCGAAGGTTCTTATTCAATAACAATGTAATCAAATAATGATTCGCAATTAATGGCACACATTGCTACTCGCAAATCATATAAACAAATAAAATAATAAATTTTAAAATTCGCCGTCCTCATCAATAAAATGAACATTAAAATGAGCACATACTAATATACAAAATTTAATAATATTTTCCAAAGAACATTAAATTGAACATTCAAGAAAAAAAAAGTATAAAAAGCATATACATTGAAAAATATCATAAAATTATAATTTTTATTGACTTTGTATAAGATAATTTTGTCATAAACTTAAAATAATAAATTGAAATATAACTTTATACATTTTACAATAATTCCTCTATGTACCTGCTATTAAAAGTTTTGTTATGTTAAAATAAACATTTAAAAAAAAAAAAAAGAACTGCCTTAAAAAAAATCAACGAAAAAGTTAAAAAAAAGTTTTAAATTAAATTTTCAAAAAAAAAAAAAAAAAAAAACTGCCTTAAAAAAAATCAACGAAAAAGTTAAAAAAAAGTTTTAAATTAAAAGTTCTATAAATAAGTCTCTTGCGACCAATTACCCAATTACCTTTCTCAGTCGACACCAACCAAATAATTTTTTAGCTAAGGATAAAATTGGCACCGACTTCGAAAGGTAACTGGTCTCAAGGAAATAATTTAAACGAGATTTAAAGTTTTTAAAGAATCATCAAAATCGGTTCATAAACGACGAAGTTCCATAGCAGAAGAAGTTCCGTTTTTTCTCTTCCGTTTCCTGCTTTTTCTTAAAGTTATGATTGTCTATTTATTATAAAGTGTTATGTAATACAAGATTTAAACTCCTTTCTGCATTTGTAATTATTAAATTCCGAAAGTCTAGTATATAAGAATTGTGCCAAAGTACCGTAGATACTTTGCTGCTTAGCTGCGTGTTTATTCCCGTTATGTGGTCAAATATCGAGGTCAATTTAGTTTTTTTTTTTTTGATTTCTATAATTTTCAGTTTTCTAATTTTCAGTTTTCCATTGGCATAATTTGAAGAAGAAACCGTATTATAATATCTAAGTTATCCCATCGCACTTTTGTAGCTTCCTACTTAATATTATTCACCAAGGAATGTTCTTTTACGATTTCAATTATTTTTTCAAATATTTAATTCAAAAGAGTTTAATGTTTTAATTATAGTTTTGGAAATAAATTTTTGTTATTTCTCATGAAACAGCACTAATCCATGGTAAAAAAATGCACGTTTCGACAGCTTTTTGTATCATGAATAAATTTTTGTTAGTTATTATGTAAGATGTTTCGCAATGCGTCGTAACATCTTTAGTAAGCTTCTTGTACTAGAAATTCTCGAAATTTATTAGAGATCTTATTTTTATTCCTAATTTAACATTCTCCAGAAATTTTTTGGACAAACAGGAGCTCCAGTAACGAAAACTTACCATTACGAAATATGAAATTGACAGAAATTATATGCTAAGCATTTTGCTTATCGACGATAACCTAATTTTCTAAATAACTAAGCTTGTCTACTTTCTTAGAATACGAGTATAGGAAGTCACAGAGGATAGAGAAAATGTAATTTTTCTTCTAGTTATAGAAGGAGGGATTGTAGAAACTTCTCTGGGAAGAAGAAGTCTGATAAGCAGTCCTCATTTATAATTATAAATAGACAGGAAAGATTCAAATCATCTAATACTTTGTTGTATATATATAATATGCCGGCCTCGGTAGGTCCACTGGCAATGTCGACAACTGCAAGGTATTCGGTTTACTGAGGTTGTTCACTCGATTCAAAAATTAATTGTTGAGATTGTGGTGTAGGTGAGTCGTAGGAAGGTTTATTTGACTAGCTTCTGTACACATACAATTTAATTGAATTTGATCAGAATTATTATATTACGGGACTAGGACCATGGAGTCGGCAAAAATCACTTGAAAATTAACCATTCCGGCCAAGATCACTAAGCCCAAAACAACCCAGTGCAAAAATCACTCGATGCAAAAAAAATATACTCATTGCTTTTATTTGGTGTAAATATAATATATAACAGAAATCTGTAACAGGTACAAAATAACAATATTATCTTTGAAAGAAGCCGTTTATAATTAGTAAGCAATCTCATATAAAAAGTTGTATAAAACCTAATTTAAAGGATAATTGCTCCATTTGCAATTTAAAAACAACATAAGATTGATTATATATTTTAGTAGGATATCATTGTAGTTTAATAATTTTCAATATCTGCTTTGTGAAATAAGCCATGATAATTTTCATATTTCTCATCATACAACTAAATGGTAATTATAAACAAGAAATAGTTTTTCTTTCTTTTTACATTTATTATTTTTACTCTTCATTGTTCAATGAAGTGTGTTTTTCCCCATACCTTTTATATTTAAAAAAAAATAAATAAATAACTTTTTTGATTCAAATTTCTTCTAATAAATATTTGAAGCATTATATATTGTAGTTATATACTTAATATACAGTTTATAATGGATGTATGAATTTTTTTATTATTATTATTATTATTATTATTATTATTATTATTATTATTATTATTATTATTATTATTATTATTATTATTATTAATCTTATTGATGTTTTTATAAGCTTTATTTTTATTGCATACTATTATAATTTTTACTATGTGAAGCAAACTATTATTATTATCTTTCTTTTCTTACATTTTTAAGTAATAAAAGAAGTCCCTTCCAAAAGTTGGGACCCTCTCCCAAATACACCAAAAGCTTTTCAAACCTTAACAACCAACACCATTTATAATTATAATTAAACAAAATTCATATTACTCTTAATTTTCACTATTCTACGATCATACATTTCATCGAAATCCGACGAACTGGGATTCACTAGAATTAGGTTCACAAGGAATTGGCATTGAAGTGCAAAAATAAATTCATTGGTGAACGTTTTTTCATCGGAACGGTAGTTTATAGTGGAGATGCTTGCAAAATAAGACTATACCTAACGTCTTCATAATTGTTTTTCTCAAATTTATTAATACACGTTCAATAGATTGAGTAGAGTTAGGAAAGCACATGCATGTCTGAATCATTTTTGGTATGGGAGATATAACGGCAAAAATAAAATATAACGATTGAAAGTAGTATAAGAGGGTGGCAGGGTCATCAATTTTTTAACAAATAACGCCACCTGCAAAAATGTTTATAAACCGTCAGAATAAGAAAATTTACCAAAATAGTTATCAGATTAAGGTCCAGCACGATCAGGAAATTAAACTGGACACCTTGTATGAAAATCTGACGCGATCGAATATTTCAAAGTGATTTTTCTTCTACTTCCTCGAGTTTGCGTCACATACAAGTTGCCAGTCTTGTAAATGAGAGCTTCGAGAAAATTTTTTCCTTTCCATTTTTAATCTTTCCGTGCAGCTACCCCTACTTGAAAACCGGTAGATTAAAGTATTTTCATCTTAGTATACCCCATCACTATCTAACACGCAGGAGTATGTTTAGTAGGCTTTTTGCTATTTTCGAAGGACCTAACTCGCCCTTCCCACCGCTAAGAAGTTATACATCATATGATGTATTTTCTTTATACCGTCTAATCTTCACAATTCAGTAGGTCCCAAAGATACTCTAATAAATTCCCATTTAGTATCGGGGAGTCTCGTACCATTTAACACACGAAGTGAAACATGATTAGGAGATTTCAAAATGTTGATATAACAAAAAATTGAAATCGAAGCTGTTACACTTGATTATGTTTTTGCTAAATTTTATGTCTACGTTTCACATAAATAAAGTAACATATTTCTTGAAATAGAAGAAATATGAATATTAAAATAAAACCTTACAACATAGGCTTTTTATCTAGATTTGTTTAAACGTGATACGGTTTACAAAATGTCACATAAACTCTAAAAACATTTTATTTACATTAAATGAAAAAAAGAAAGAAATTCTTATTATATTTTTTATTTAATATATTGTATAACAACAATAATAATATCATTCTTCTACCTACCTGGAGATCAGCAACAGTTGGTCTTGTCACAACAGCTTCAGGGCCAGCTTCCCGTAGTTCAAATACTGTGGTGAAAACTGATCTACCACTACCACGTAACGATCTCATATCATCAGCTGTGACACTACCAGATTCACGACGACTTAGTGGTTTGTGTTGTTCGGGTAATGCACGTCCTCCTGTGGGCCTCTCTATTATTCTTTCTAAATGATTCTGTAAGAAGAGGAATAAAAAGAACATGTAAAATTAAAATGAATAACAATGAGAAATGTAGTTATATACTTAATTATGTATTGTAAATAGTTGTTTGTTTTTATTTTTTGTTGAAGAAAATTATACAAGATCTAGTTATGAGCAGTTCAGCTGCATCTCCGGGTTTTAATATTTGCAACCCAACATTTTAATTTATATTTTTGAAGAAAAATTAACTATTGGCTATTAAAAACAGAAATTTTAGTTGTGATAGAAATGAGAAAATATAATTAATTACATTTGGTTGATGTATGAAATGGTTTTTAGCGTTTAATTTATAATATACTTAAAAAAAAATAAAATAACACAGTAATGGCAAACCAAGCAATTGGATGAAGATTTTTCAATATAATTTTTATATTACATAATATTGTATTGTCATCCAATTTACATATGACTGCTGATTTTCTCTCAAGAGGAGCTAAATCGAACACCAAAAAGTGGTTTCAATCCACCTTCCAAGCTTGATTACATACACACGGACATCGGCACTAATGCCACATCGAATGACCTTGTCTTTTTATGAAAAAACCGCAGCGTTATTAACCCCTTTTGTTATAACATCATAAAAGTTTAGATAACAAATGATACTAAAATTCTGCTTTTAACCGCTGGATATAAAATTCAATGTTCTTAAACACAATTAAAAATATTTAAACTGTCTGTTAATCAGTTCAATTGTTTTATGGCTGTTACTTACATAAGGCTTAAAATTTAGTTTTTAAGAATGTTTACTACTAACTTACTAACATTGTGATTTGTGGTGGAAAAGGGATGCTTGATGTTATGAATTATTAAGAATTGGGATTCTCTTTATTATAAAATCCATAACAATATCATCCAAAGATTTAATTATTTAGGTAATGAAAAAGTAATTGAATTTAATTCAAGGTCCGTATACACATTTTTTATTTTAATAAAAATTATGATTTCCTTCGTCCTGTTTACATTAATTTTTTGGTTAATCCCAAGCATTTTCTAAATTTCTTCACCAATATTTACCAAGGTATGACTCAAAGTATAAACAAACACTGTTAAAGTAGGTATATGGTGGTCATTTTATTAATAACCGGCAGTTGATAGTTATCTGGAATCTGAAACTTATATTTATTTGATTCTTTTTTGATATTGTCAACTATAACTTCTCATAAAAATAATCATTCTTGAACATGAAATTTAAAATTATATTAAAATTTAACACTTAGTAGAAATACAATTGATTTTTAAGAAGAATACTTTCTTCGAATATTGGATGACTGCTTTAATTTTGTATAAAATCCATAGTGATAATATAAAAAGTTTAAGCTGTTACTAAAATAATTAAGGGGGGATATACATGTAGAGCTTCTAAAAATTCAATTTTTTCATAAATCGCTTGTAAAACTATTGAAAAATATACAGTTAAAATTTCAGGTCAAAATAATTATTCGTTCAAAAGTTACAAGCGGTTTAGTAAGTTGTTTTAATTCGTTTAATACGACTTCATATTAACCTTCTTTTATCACTTATTTTTTAAACGCGTTTTTCTCGAGACTAGTTTTTTCGAACTAGTGTACACTCTAGCTTTAAAAATTTTTAACCAATCATCTTGAAATTTAGTATATGATTTTTTGATGAGTACATAATTGTGCTGAATATGAACCTCAATCAGAAGCGATATTTTTATTTTAACTAATTTTTTTATACTAAACAATATACAAAAAACGTGACTTATTTTCAAAACCCTCTAAAAAATGCAAATTTTTTTTTCTCTTTAAAATGAGGTTTATATAGAAGATACATATCTAAAGGAAGTAATAATTTTGTTTCATTGATTTCAGATTAAAATTATAGCCTCCATGATGTACACTAGCTGCGACGTCGCACGACAACCTACGAGAGTTATCAGCTGATAACTTTACTACTTTTTAAGTTTTATTCTTGTAAATATAAATTTTTACTCTTCAATATATGTATAAAATAACCTAAAAGTTTGAATCAATAATATTAATTTTATATACCTTAAAATAATTGATTAAAATCTGCTCGAAAACGGCCATCTACACGTATTTCCCCCCTTAAATACACTGGAATAATTTGTATTTTTTTAAATATTTATCACTCTAAAATACTCATGAAATCTTGAGTAATAACGTCTTGTCCCAACGGTAAAATTGATTTTAGTTTTCTGTACTACAAATACAGAGCACTTTATATTTAATGTCTTTAATATAATAACTTGTTTTTGGAAAAACAATGAAAAGGCTATTTTATACGAATATTAAAATTACCCTTTTCTTCCATATGATAGTGTATAGTAAATATTTCATTAAGTATTTCCCGACCATCATGAAACACTCAATATATTGTGCTTGTTAGTTATGAGTATTTTAAAAATTGTATCTGTGTTTGGCGTGCAGTATGTTCTTATACATTCTTTTACAAAATATATTTATGATAAAAATAAAAGTAGTTTAAAATGGCTTCTTTAGTTTGTACTATATAGAATAGTTATGATGTGTCATCTTTTAACATTTAGGTTGGTACACTTTTATTATTATAATATTTAAATCAAACTTCAATTTTATCATATAAAAGAAAAATAAATACAAATGCATGAAAAGAAACCATTGCATACAAAATAACATTTTTCATATCTTCTTGAATAACAACAACAAGATTGTTAAAAATACCACAGAATACGATGTCAAAGGTTCTAAATGCATCGTACATTGCAAGTCAGAGGTGTTTACAAATTTGAGCTGAGATTTAAAAAACTTGAGCATTTGAAGTAGGTTCCTAATTTTGATAATGTTTTTTGCCAATTTCGATTATTTCTCTTAAGGGTAATATCATTAAGTATATGGAATCATTAAAAAATGCAAAGCTTTTTTTGCCGTTTGCATACATATGAAGAAATTTTGTTAACCTTAACAATTACTAGCAAATAGAAAGCATAAATATTATTTTTATAGAATTCATCAATATATAAAATAATTAATAAAATTTGATCACCTTGAAAATATTTAATTGTCAAGCCGATGGAAAATTGCTCAAATCTTTTGATAACATCCTTTAATCTCATTTCCCCTTCTTTCCAACTAGTTCCTATAACGTATTTATTTGATTGAGCTTTTTATATTATTTGTTTTTAAAGATGCTCGACATCTTTTATCAGCAGTATCGTTTTTATGTATTTGGGCGAAAAGTACGTACAAAATCTTGTATAAAAGAAGCGATACAAATCTTTTGATATTTTGTCGTGGATATCTGACGTCTTTGTTTTCGTTTGTAATTGGACCAATTTTATGAACCGGGGGTAATGCACTAGCGCCATCTGGTTGAATATTAGTTAGTCGGTAAGTATGCCATTTACTATATCGACAAACCAATGGCATCTGTTGGGTGCATAATAGAACGAAATCTTTTAGTCCGAGATATACTAGATCGAACGCCATCTATTTCCATATAAGTCGATAAGTAGGAGATCTATATAGATGCTATGTGTTTTATTTGAAAAATTAATTTGGATTGTTCTCGAATTGCTCGAATACCTTATTGCGACTGGCAATGCATAGCTTTTCTAATTTAAATACTCAAAAAACATAGTACCGCCATTTCAATAATATCACCTGGTTTTTTTTAAAAAACTTTTGGACTGGAAACCATCTGTGAACGAAAATACAATAATGCCATTGAGATTGGTAGCAACTGATTTGCTAATTCAGAGATTCTTCAGTAATTTGTTTTTCAAATTTTATTAAAATCTTATCTAAATACGAGATATTTAATAATAATTTTAAAATTTTATGATGTATGTTATTTTCTGCATATTCTGTAATAAAATAGTTCAAAGTTCACTTTATATTGATCGCCTTAACAGTGAACCTTCTGAAAATTCTGAAAGTATTACAAATGGAGATGAGAAGATCACATTCGACGATATAATTAAATTTGTGTGTCGACTAGAAAAGATCGACACATTTGTGACCCACGGACCTATAAATGAAAACTGTTGTATATTTTCTTACAAAAACTGATATATAAATAGCATTATTTCTCTAGAATTTATATTTCAATGCAAAAACTTACCATTACCAGAGATACACATTTACTTGTTATCATTTTATATACTAACTTTTATATAACATTACACGAAGTATATGTTTGAAAATGATTATTGTAACAATTCTCTAAAGCTGTTTTTCTTTCGTTCACTTTAGTAAACTTTATATGTTCTCGAATCGGATGTATATAGAATTTAAGATGCAAATGTTAGTTTTTTATGTTTGTGCTTATTCTAATGTTTAATATATTTTTTTGTTAGTTTATGCATGCTTTTTCAGAATAAAGTTATATAAAATAATATTCACATATAGAGCACCTATAATTTGAAGAATTTAAGTAAATTGTTTAACGTAACATTTGCAAATTACATTTTCGCATTGAAAATAATTCATAATATACTCTAAACTAGTTTACTTTAAAAATTTTATTCTATATTTTGACTCTAAATATTTCTTAGTTTGACTTATTTTACTCTCAACATTTAATCTGCAATTTTTCAAATATGTTGGGCAAATAGAGATATGAATTTAAATATTTTTAAAATGATATAGGTTTTTAAGTTTGTTAGTTGGTAATACGGAGACATATATTTACGGATACAAATGAATGCACATAAAGTATTCCATTAATTTTATGTGTAATGGATAAGCATAAAACATTATTATTAATTCGTTGGATAATCATAAAGTATCATCTTGATTTCATATTGATTTCAAATTGAGTACTATAATTATAGTTAAATTTTGTACAGCATTTAAAGAAGAAACAATCGGGTTGTTAGAATTGACAACTACGTTTTTGAAATTAATTCGTTATGGTTTTGAAATTAACAAATTGCATTCATAACAATAAATAACATTTCAAGGGGGTGACATAGGTAAATGAAATTGATAAATAAGAATTTGTCATAATTTAAAAACCATAAAAATTAAGTTATATGATAATAAAGAATATATAGTGTACAAAAATTAATTATTCTTAGGGAAATGCTAATATATTTTTTGCTAGAAAACAAGCAGTTATTTGCAAATGCAAAAGCTAGAGAACCAGGTTAATTTACTGAATATCTTTATTGTATTTAATTACCGAAATTATTGTTGATTAATAAAATGGAATCGTCCAGTGAAGTGATTGATTAAAAAATTTTCTCTTAATATATATGTACAGACACGCAAAATAGCCGATCTATCTATGTTATTCACCCACTATGTTTATCTTACCGATCATTATTAGCAATGTAAATCTTCCTTCTTTGAAAACCCTGTGGCAGTTATGATAGTTAATCTACTAGCTTCAAAATAATAATCAATTTCCTATAAACAAAGATTTTCTCATTTACTTTCATTATACAGTATAGCCAGGTCATTCAAAAAAATTTTCAACTCAATGATTTAATTCCTCTAGAAGTTACGAATATATACAGTAGAATCATTTTTTTCAACCCTATTTATTACCTATCAGGCCCAACCCCACTGAAGAGCTGCCGACTTCAGCTAATCATTTATTTTACTATCCTACTATTTTCAATATTCATATATTTTATTATTATAATTTTATTTTATTTTATTTTTTACTTTTTTATAAATTTTGTACTTTATAAATAAACTACATTAACTAATTTGTCATCAATTACGAAAATAATAACTGATACTTATCGATGTTTTTATGGCCTGATAAATTTACTTAAAACACACTTTATTAAGCAAAATACAAAGAAAAGTTCATTTTAAACACTAATACTTCAAAAACTTTACTCATTCTTCTGAAACTTGGCCTCTTACTTTCAAGGTAGAATTTAGTTATTTTTTTTGATATTGAGGGGTATTTTCGGGTTCATCAATAAAAATGGAACAGGTGTAGATGTTGTCAAATTCATTAAGTTTAGGATAATAAGTTGTTCTGTGCATAATGGAGGTAACACAGCTAGAAGGGTTTAGTTTACTAATGTATCTCGATGCTCTATGCATCACTAGCTAGCAATGGCCAAAATAATTGAGAGACTTACTTAGAAACGTAGAAACTTGTTTAAACATCTTAAGTGTCTGAAATTGTGGAACTGTCGCAGCAGGAAACTGACCTTTGAGGAAGTCAAGGGCTCACTATCGGTTAGCATTTACGATCGCGATGATAACTAATTTGTTTCAAATATAGCAAAATATAATTATATATTGTCTACATTTGGCTGAATTATAAAAACAGCTTTTTGTTTTACGACAAAAGATAATTTCTATTTTGTATTTTTTTAGCAATTAGTAAACACAAATTCACAAACATAATTATATATAAAAAAAAGATAATTAAAATACACATAATACTATTAAAATGAAATAAAAACTTTATAAAACCATTTACATTTAAATAACCATTAAAGTTATGTTAATACCGCATTACTGTTTAAAAGTAACGCCGCATTATTTTCATTCTATGAGCTTGCAAATACTGGGTGGAAAGCAGTATTTTCTGTATGGCTGTTATATTATTAAATGTATTTATAATAATATACAGTCTGCATCAAGAACATAAATGGTTTTATAACCTCAGAAATTTTAATAAATAATTAAGAGAAAACTTAATACATTTTTAATAATTTCTACCTGTGTATTATTTAGAAAGTAATATAAAATTGACAAACAAAACCATATTCCGGAATAAATTATTAGTAAATAATTTTAATAATTATTATATTTACAATAAAATAGTATCTAAACTAAGTGAAGATAACAACTAGCAGAGTTAATAGTTGAGATACTCGACATATTGTTCAGTATAAATGTTTGAACTATTTTTAATGATAAGCATTCATACTTTTAATATGCAGTCCATACTATTATAAACACTTATATAATAATATTTTAATTTTATATGTGTTGATTAGCAAAATTAGAGCTGGAAATGTGGTGCATTAGTAAACCTAATGAGTTTATTAAAACATGTTTCAAACAAAAGTTGTTTGTTTAAGAAAATCAAAAATTTTTTGTTCATTGGATTTTGATCTTTAACTTAATTTTGGTGACGTACTTACACCAAAATTTCAACTGGCTATCTCTTTTTATTTTTTGAGTAATCTATCGTTACACAGTATACGCTAAAATTAATTCACGCTAACTATTGTATGTATATCGAGTAATAAAAGTTAATTTTTTACTTTTGTCTGTAGCTTGTCACCATTATCAGAATAATTGTCGTTAACTAGTCGCTTTAGCATTTCTAGCTAGAATAAGGTAGAGTTATACCATAAAATATTCCAGAATTTTTAGCACTTGCATAGAAAATATAGTTTCATTTGTACAAAAACCATAATAAGAACATTAAAGTTTTTTTTTCTAGAATTTCATTCTCTATACATTATCTATTTTCCATAGTTGTAGCTTATCCTAGATAGTCTTTTAAAAAACTGTTTTTTTTTCCTTTTTCCTTTTAAAAACAGTTTTTTAAAAGACTATCTAGGATAAGCTACAACTATGGAAAATAGATAATGTATAGAGAATGAAATTCTAGAAAAAAAAACTTTAATGTTCTTATTAAATCATGCGGCATATAAGAAAGTGTGTGTACGCACTCGCTTTATTTTATGGCAGAAATATAATATCCATTAAAGACGTCAATATTTTATAAAATGTTTGCCCATAACATAATTAATAGGATGAATCCTGACAACAGGAGTCAAATTGTGGCTTATACCAGCTCCATAAACCAATCGTTATATCTACTAATTAAATTATTTTTTATTGTGAATTCCGGTTTATACGTAAAAGTTGTCAAAACAAGATAATAACGTTAGGAAGTCATTTGATCAACGACTGTATTGATCGATCAAAAGTGACTAGTAAAAATCATAAAAATGCATAGGGAAAAAAATTTCAAGTATCGTTTATTATCACTGGGACTGGGCTACATTCATGAAAAAAATAATCCAAACTTTCGATATATTTAATAAAGCAAATTTTTTCCGACGCGGAAACAAAACTGCTATTGTGTATAGTGTTATAACATACGAATATCTTTACGTGACATTTTTAAGGCATATTTTTATATTTTTTTCTGTACAATTAAATACACATTATGCTTTTAGTTAGCAGTGTACCGTAACATTATCATATTTATAATAACAGAAAATAGTTTTAAAACAATGCTGATATAAATGTGTACACCAAACAAGTTAATGTTATTTTAAATACAAATTTATATGCTTTTTTAATGTTATGCCATGGTTAAAACCGTAATTAAAAATAGAGCATATACAATAAATAGGAAAATAGAGCAGTTTCTAAAATCTAAGTGTGTAATGATGACACTTGTGGATAAAGCAATCATATTTCTACGAATGAATAAGGAATAAAAAAGGTCCGGACAAGGTATTCCTCCGTATTGTTTACCCTTTGCCACTTCAACTGAATGCTCTTTTCCATATATTCATACGTGTTCAGCGCAACAGAGGAATATTCGCGTTTTGTAGATAATATATTCTATTTTGAAGGATCAAGTATGTATTCTAGATATGTAAATAATTATACTTTTAAAATATTAAACAAAATTAAACTTTATTATGTTTTTTCTTTGCCCTGTAAACTTTTCAAAATGGCGGGTTAGCGAATCAGGTCGAGGTTTATTACGATTTGTTTGTTATGTGCAAATATGTTGTAATATTGAATTTTTGATTTTTGATTTGCTGTTATGGCTTCCAAAATGTCTAATCAATCTGTTATAGCCATGGTAGACTATGTGTGTTACCACCTTGAATTTTACGATTTTGTACTGTAGAAAAACCATCGATTATGTATTTTCAGGGTACAAAATTTAGTGAATTTATTCATAAATCATGTAAAACACTTTCACAACTTTACAGATTAAAAGTCGACGCTAAAGTGATCAAAAGAAACAAACCTTACATTACAGAAAAATGTGGTTTAAGGGTTTTTCCAAAAGTCCATTTTCCTCAAATTGATATAAAATTTCAGAGGACTACAGGTTATTAGAAAACAAAGAAAAATATTTGTTAATTATTTCTATAAATATAATATTAACCGACTTATAGCTCGTAAAAGATCCGATTTAGTAGTACCATTTAGCGTTGAATGACATTAAAAGGAACAATATTTGAGATAAATATTTTCAATTATAACAAGAAATATGTCTTTTTTTTCAACAAAGATATTTTTATGAATCTTAATGATATTAATGATGAGTACCATTGAATTGATTTTCTTTTTATCTTTTTCTCTTTCGAATATTTTTCATCTACATTGTATTTTCAACCAAGCAATACAAAAAAATATCGAATGCGAATAAAAAATAGAATAACTATCTGGTGTGTGGCTCGTTGGAAACAATCGCATAAAAATGTCTTAAAATCTTCAAAAAAATCTACTGTTTATTGAATTTACTGTTGAGCAACAATTTTGAGCAATAAATTCGTTTCAAGGTAAGACCCAAAAACAACGTTTTCAGGGAGATGTTATAATGGTATCGACGAAATCATATTCATTCGATGCGTAAGTACGTTAAACTGAAGGAATTCTTGGAAAAACCGATCCAGATTTTGGGTATTAAAAATATTCAAAATCGTAATTATATGAAAATTATTGTTTTTTAATTCTATTCATTGGAAAGTTTGTGATGTGGACCTTGTTGGTTGCACCTAGATCACTTTTTGTTATGAGATAGTTACAGGAGATTAATTCAAAAATATAAACGCCATTTTCAGATTGTTGGAAACCTAAGACTTCATTTTCCTTCCTGCGTGTAGGACAAAATATTTTTTTAAATTGTTACTGAATGATCTTTTCCAATACAATAACAAAAAAAAAATCAAATTTTCATCAATTTTTGGATTATAAACTCAATAGGACATTTTATAGGTTAATAAATAGAATACGGCTTGCTTCTCAGAAATATTGATTATAAAATGTACGTTAAATCTTTAAAACGATTATTGTTATTTTAAGATGAACAAATAAAAAATATGAAACAGCAGTATCAATAATTTTTTATGAAACTACCGATTTTGAACGCTAAATTTTTGTTCACGTTGATAAAGTAATTTAGTCAAGTAGCAAGTTGATTAGTTGTTAAACGTGTGTAAAAAGCAACATTTTAATCAAGTGTTTAGTAAAGTTGTTTAGCTAAGTAGTTGGGTTAAATTCAATTTTTTGTGTGCAAGTAGTACTAACATTCTTGTATCACAAACATTTAGCAATAAACAAATGAAGAAATCTATTGGGACATTTATTTGTAGTTAAATCACAGTCATATAATAAAAACAGTTTTGTGATATGAAATTATATTAGATGACAGTGTTTTAAAAAATTACATGTTACTTGACTAAATTATCAAGTGTGAACGATTTTTGATCAACTGTTTAGTAATAAAATACTCATAACTTGACTAAATTTCTTGATCAATGTGAACCGGGCTTAAGAGAAATAACACAATTCACATTTTTTATCATTCTTTTATTAATATTATTAAAGAAAATATGAACAATAGACGGTTTTTTTATTTTTTTTTATACATTCATTTATTTATTCTTCTTTTTTAATTTCAAATATCATTTGTTTAGAGAATGTAAGTGAAAATACTGCTCACAAATCACATTCAACTTCATAACGACGAAAAAGAAGGTAATAAATTCTCAAGTGTATTTTATACCTATATATATATAAAATTGTGTACACATACTGTATGTTATATATAATTTTCAGTTAATTTCCACTGAGATTTCATTCAGAAATTATCTAATATATAAAAAGAAAATGGTAGTCATAGGTTGAGAGCCGATGCTATTAAAAGAAGGTTAACATTCGCTACAAAAAATGTTTGTAAAATAGTTTTTTTTGAAACTGTCAAATGCTCAGTTAAGGCCGGCTTATACATCAATTTTAACGCATGCAAAAAACTAAATGAAGAAGAACTATTTATGAAGTAGAACACTAGCTTAAATATTCATCATTTCTGATTGGCTGAATAAAAAATACATAATATTTAAACTTTGGTTTATCATGGGAAAATAACGCCTTTAGTTTTCGATTTACGCATATTTTTGTCAAAAGTCATGATTCTTAGTTTTTTCTTCATAATTGAGCATGATTCCTGCGATCGTTTTAGACACTTCACATAATTAAAAAAATTCTTGTCAAAAAATAAATAATTTGCCGTTTTGTGTTGGTGGCCATCTTACAATTGATATTTCAATTGTATACTCATATTGTATAGTAGTAGTTGTATTTATAGTGTATAGTATTCTACTAGTCAAGCCCTTTTATTTGATACCCAAATTTGGGAAATTTGAAAAAATATATAATCCACCATTTTATGACAGACGTTTTTTATCAAACATAGCTAAGAATAATCTTGAATAATTCATCTTTCAAATCAAAAAACACAAAATCTGTTCATCCGTTCGGGAGCTACTTTGCCACAGATGCACACACAGGCATATCAAATAACATGTCATGTAACATGCGTCGTTTTTGCGCTGGAGGTTAAAAATTTTGTTCAGAATAATTAAAAAGATAATACTATAACTCAAAATAAAGTAATGAAATTTAAAATTTCACAGAGTCATTCATTTGTGATATATATTTTCAATTATTAGATTTACAAATACCTTAATTTTATTTGTACTTTTTAAAATGTTAATGATATAAATAACATAATGTTAATAATATAAATACAGTTATTAAATTTAAAAACATAAAATTTTTAGTAAATAATTTTGAAGCTTCTGTTGCTTACAATACTAACTCAAAAAGAAATTAATGCTTGGTTCTCTGAATTATAGTTATACGGAACTAGCTTCTAGACTATAATATATTGTACCATATACATTGGAACAGATAGTGAAGAATCTTTTTTGTTTTATTCTTTAAAGTTGTAAATTAGCTACATAAGACAAAAAAAAAAATGATAATGTTAAATAACAAACTAAATCTGGTAGAAATTATTTTTTATTTTATTTCTTTTATTTAAAGAAAACCTCTTATGCGTTTGTTAGAACCGTTGTAGTAAATATTATCTAAAGCAATATTTTTTATGTATTTTCAGGAAAAGTTTATTTAAAAGAATTGTTTTTGTTTACTCGTATTATTCATTTTTAGACAAGAATGAAGTTTTGAAATATAAAAGTCAAGTAGCACATTAAATTAGATTAAGAAAATATAACAATGAAAAATTTTTTTATTAAATTATTTTAAAGTTTTATTTTTGTTTCATATAATTCAAAGATGACTCAATAATTTTTTTCCGATTTCAAAATTTTTAATGTATGTCAACTTGGAACTCCCTAAGCTATTTTCGTTTTTTATCCGTCGTTCTGCCAGTTTATCAGGCGAACGTACATGACTAATCTATAATATAAAAATTAATCGCTGATTGTGTTGCTAAGCGCAAATCTCGACAAGAGCTGAAGCGATTGTCCTAGTTCTTTTTTAGAATATTGCTTGAAGTACAAGAATGGTTCTTACGCAGAGAAAAATTTTAGAAATTGCCTAAAAAAGACTAAAAACAAAATCTTTTCATACTCACATACAAACGATTCGAAATAATACTTAAAAGTCAATTTGAACTTTAATACCATACCATAAAGTTCAAGTGTTAGTGGAGGGGTTTCAAGAAAGCAAAACAATTGTGAGTGATATACTAATATCACTCACAATATATTTTTGACATATGTCGCCAAAAACGTTGCTAAGAGCAAAAACTGGGGAACAGCTGAACCAATCTAGCTGATTTTCGCTTCATACTCTAAGGCAGGATTCTATTGCGACAAAAATTTACAAAATTGCTTAGACTATTGTAAAAAATACTATTTTCTTTTCGCTAATTTGAATACTTTATTTGTGAGCTGCCTTAGTTTCGAATCCTATTTAGCCAATTCAACGGAGGATTTCACAGATCGCCGAAGGTCATCAAATTTTAATCATTTTAATATAATCTTTTACAATTTATCCAGAATGTGTATTTTATGATCAGAAAAAAAACCGTTACCTGCTTCAAAATTTCTATGATGCGGAGCCAAGGCCGATAGTCGCCCCATGGGTCAAGGAGCCGAGGTACCAGGTTCCTACACCTAATACCGAGTGGCCCATATTGAATTCCGAGAATTATATGGCCGAAAGCCGGATCGGGATTACCGAGTGACCCACACCAAATACCGGGTGTAAATAAAAAAATTTCGTGTCACGGGTTTCCTATACCAAATACTGGGTGATTCACAACAAATACCGGATGTACCACAACAAATACCGGGTGCTCCAAATTGCCACAGCAACACGGGACCGGATCTGCTAGTGACTAATATTTATAAATTTGTGGTAAGTAATCATGGAGATGCTCATGAAACTACTCATCTATTATCAACTTACGTTCCGAAAATCTAGATCTCCAAACTTAGCTGTTTTTTATTCACTTAAATACCGATATCTCGTTTGATTATTCTAGAATAAATGTGAATATAATAAACATACATACATATTCAAATTGTATCTGAATCGGTGAAGCCATTCCAGAGAAAATATATTTAAGTTAATATATTTGATGACGGGGAGTTTACTATAAATGTCGATATATAGTAAACCATTTATCTGATGTGCATGAAATTTTGAAATATTAATATTTGTTAAAATTGATTATTGTGAATGAAAAAATTAAGTAAATGGTATCTACACAAATTTTACATGATTGAAATGTCGAAAATACATTGTTTCATCTCATGTCCAAATTGTGACTTCTTCAAACTTATCGATAATATAGCTATTTAATTGGGTGGGTATGTTCATAAATCGCGTCGCTTGGATGTTTTGTGTCCATTACAGGCAGTGTATTTTTAATACAAGTACTGTATATTTTTCGGAACGAAGGGTTAGTATACAGTACTTTCATATGTTTTATTAATAGCAAATTTTTGTATCTTGAAAAATGCATGCTATGGGTTTTTATATCGGTAATGAAATTTTTGAAAATTCCGTCCATTTTTTCAAATATCTATCGTTCTTACCTAGACAATATTGAAAATAAATAATAGTGAAATATTTTTGTAAGTGCTTTTATTGTAAGTTTAATATCCTAATCGAAAAAACTTCAATATAGATTGATTTAATTCGATTACAGCATTTTTAAGCAATTAAGGACCACTCAAATCACATAACTCTTAGAACGTATTTTTTTTTTAAATGACAAAATGCTCTATAATTTAAATATAATCCGGAATGATACTAGCAAAGCTAGCAAAGCAAAGTATTCAAAATTGAATTTAAATATGCTAAAAATTAGGTGCTTTAAAGGTGATATAATTACGTGCTCAATTTTATTTTGCAGCAACAGAAAATATCTAATTTTGAGCATATTTAAATTCAATTTTAAATACTTTATTCTGCTAGCTTGAATATAATTCGGGAATGTATACGAAAATTGGGTTACGAAGTGATCTGAAAAACAATTTCTAGTTTAATATCAGCAAACTAAAATTTTTATAATTAGTATAATAATTTTTTAAAGATACTAGGAAAGCCATACAATGTTTTGATTGTTGCCATTTCATTCCAACGAAGTAAGTCACTTAATTTACGCAACATCTCTCAACTCCTTGATGGTTTTTTTAAGTACACATATAGTTAATAAAAAAAGGCAATAAAGTACAATGTATTTCCTCGCTTATGCTTTGCGAATATACTTTTTTTTTAATAAACTAATTACTTTATAACATTGATGTGTGAGATTTCATTAAAAAAATAAACACATAAAAACATTTTACTAGTTTTTTGTAATATATCATTGTGTATTTTACTTCCGTGTTATATCTACGATATCGGAAGTATTGAGTTCCTGATTAAAAAATGTTTTCTCCAATTTAAAATGCCAACGTTTTGGAACTTTCTAAGAAACATTCGTTTCTTATCCGTTGGTCTCTCGGTCTATGAAATTCATTCAGGCGAATATAACTTTAAAACAACTTGACGAATATTTATTTAAGTTTATGGTAAACAATAGTGGAGGTGTTGAGAAACTACTTATCTGTCAATAACCGATCCGGAGATATATCGCTCGAAACTTACCTCTTTTTTTCATATAAATGTGTATATATCGTGAACCGTTTATCCGATTTATATGTACATGTGTGATACAGGTTTATATTAAGAGTTTAAATTGAGTCAAAATCGATTATTCTCGAACTCCGTTATTAAAGAAAAACCGAAAATCAGAATGATTACACGTGTAAAAGATAAAGTCAACTTTCTGTGATAGAGAATTTTATGTTAGTGTTATCGTAGAAAAAGTAATTTTTTGGTCATAACCAAATTACAAGTAAATCGGTCAAGCCGTTCCCCAAGGCTTTATAAGTTAATATATTCGGTCAATATATCGGTCAAGCCGATATATCGTGAACCATTAGATTGAGATAAACACAGATTATAATATTTAAGGTTTATTAGTGTCTAAGTGATGAAACTTTGTCAGTAGGTGCATGATGTATTTTTACATGAACGATTTGAATTTTGCTGAAATTTATTTATTGGGATACGTTTATAAATGAATATATGTGTAGAATTCAATTTATTATTAACATGGATACAAAAATATATTAATGGTTGTGTAACCATAAAAAAACTAACCCGTAAAAATCAAGTTTTTAATATTTCCTTTTTTTGTAAATTAAGTTTAAAAATCCAACTTCATACTGTAATTAATTTCTTCAAACGAAAATCTGATGTATCATTTTTATCGTCGCAACGTGTCTCTTCGATTTTTACTTCGATTGATCACGGGAAAAGGGTTAACATTCTATATAAAAGTTAAAAGTCAAGAAAGGTTCTTCATAATACAGTAGTTCCCGATGAATGTTTTTACAAAATTTGTCTACTTTATATATTTTACCGGTAAGTAGTGTGCTTCATTTAAGAATAAATATATTTATGAGACTCATTTTATTAGATCGCCGGGTATTATTTGAAAAATATACAATTGGCTACAAATAAAAAAATAAAATTGGAATCCCTTAAGAAAAATTTTGGAAATTTGTATTTCTTGCAAAAAGTATTATTTCCATGCAAAATTAGAAAAAAAAAGTTATATTCGATATGAATTATATGTTAGAAAATATAGCAAATGCATTTTTTCATCTTTCAAATTGAAACTCATGTCTTGAAGACATATTGGACTTAATTTAAGTGAACATAGCGAGGAAGTCTATTTATTATTTGCAGTTTATTTTATATTTGAAAAAAAAAATAGACTTAATAGAAAAACTATTACATTGTAAAGATTAATTACAAAATTGTTTGTCACGTGATCCTTTTACAGATTGTATCAGGTAAATAAGATTCAAAAACCAATAATAAAAAACCTTAAAAGTCGGGATTCCTTGGTATTCAATAAATAAATTATTGTATTTTAATAATTAAAGGGTTTTTCTAGAGATGCTATTACTAAGTTTCATACCGTTCGTTATCTGTTAAAATACACATTACGAATTAAACTCTTTCGGTTGATAATAGTGGAAATTATCTGAGAAATTTTACGTTATTCAAAATCCGAAAATTTCATTGACGGTAAATAATAAAACGACTTATCAACGTTCTTGTTCTAGCTTTAACGGAGGAAATTTTATCAAATTGTTGATATTTTTGGAAATTTCCCAAAAGATTATTTCTATGTTCTTACTCATCATCCGGAAATAGCCATCAGTACTATCTAAATATTCCAACATAAATTTCAATAACTTGTCGCTCAGGGAATAAACTTAACTTTCCACTTCCAACACTCGTTTGAGCATTCTTTTGTGTTCTTTTCGCAAACATGAAATTGTCGTGATAAGTATTGTGTATGTGAAATGTATTTATGATTGTGATTAGTTATGTTACAAGGTGCAGCAATGGTGATTATTCTACTAGTGAAAATAAGGTTATAAAAATAGTTCAGATATATCTAACAGTTGTTCATCATCTAAAGTATATGAAAACAACAAACATTTCTTCTGAAAATATATTTTAGAACTGCATGTTTCAGAACAAGGTGATAAATCTTACCCTGGCTAGTGACAGTATTTGGATACATTTCAAAAATGAAGGAATAATATTTGAATATGACGTCGAGCGATGTGTATTGCATACAAAATAAATATACCATAGTTGAAACCAACCTACGCTAATTTCGGTTAAAATGCATATGGTTTTTCCATTTTTTTGCGGTTTATAAACATCTTTTCCCTCTTTGTCGTAGAACTTTGCACCGTGTTATGGTCAAAACTAGTAAATTGTCACTGACATGGTGTTTGCGTTTCCTAGTTTGGAATCTACGGTAATATCATGAAAAGCTTGTCAAAATTTCAAAGTTTGATTTATTTGTAATTCAAAATTTAAAAGTTTAGCAAAAATAATCAATAAAATAACCTATTGTTGAAATAGGACATGATTACTTTATATTACAGTAAATAATGGAATATTCAAATATTGTACAACATCAAACACTTTTTGACACATATACATAGATAAATGGATGGCTCATTCATAATAAAAAACCAGCATAAATAAATAAATAGGTTTCTAGTGGTTTCTGTGTTTAATTAATGTGTTTATGAAAAGAAGAATATATTAAATTTTATGGTTTTTTATTATATTATTTTTTATTTATCCTGCAGCTTCGTCGAGTTAAAATTATTATTATCATCCTGATACTTCAGCAAATGAATTCTGCACACAATATTTATTTATATCGGTAAGTTTATATTGAGATAATAAGGTCTAAAGTTTGTAACGCTGGAAAATACTGAAAGCCTTGACAAAACATATTTTTTGGTCCATAGTACCCCAAATTTTCTTACTTGTATATATAATTTCAGAGAATGTGTTTATTTGTTTGACACTCGGAATGTTTGTTCGACTGAAAGTTTTTTTTGTTTGTTTTGATTTTAATATGTGTTTAAGTGAACTTCCCACTGCACTAATGACACTTGTAATTTACCCATGTTGTTTTATGTTCGAGTGAAATTTACATGATCGCATACATAGGCTAATTATGTTCGCTTTATTTACCATAAATTTGTATATGATATTTTTTTGTATATGATACATATTTTCTTTGAATGACCTCTAAAATTGAATCATTTTCATTAGCCTACTGATCAACCATTCCCTACGTGATCACTTTAAGGCTTGTTTTGTCGATTCTTTTTATTTGTTAAAACATATTATAAATATGTAATATGTACTGTGGCGTATGGCATACTATAAATTATAGCTACCATTTATATATAAATAAATATAATAACCTTCAAACAACCAATAATATTGTAGAATACAAATGTTCACGTGAAACTTATGTTTGTAAACAATGGACTAAAAATGATTTAAAGGGGCTAAAAGCTAGTTACCTTTATTATTTTATTAATTATTATAGAACATATATTGAGTAATTCTGGAATATATAAAATAATTTAAAAACAATTCAATTTAAATTAAAGTAGACTGTTTTATATTGTGATGAAATATGAAATTTGATTTTTGTAGGCCCGATCGTTCTCCTTAGGATACTCCAGTTTATTCGAGGGAGGGGATCAAGATGGAGAAATATTAATTTTTGAGAATTTTCTAATTATTTACGTAGCATATGTTCCTAATTAGATTTAATCATGAAACAGTGATTCTCAAAGATAATTATTAAAATAAAAATGATCATAAACATTTAGTACCCTATCTTTTTCCCCTCTCCTCTATTCTTTTGTGAAGAAAACTATAAAATAGTTTTTATTACATTTGTAAAATATTAGATCTACAGAAGTTTTTAAATTAATCATTGGTAAAATATCTATTTATGAAATTATAGCTGTTCTTTATTCGTATTTTTTGGATACAAAACATTTCTATTCGTATTATTATATTAGTTTTGTTTTTGTGTAAATTTTTTGTTCCCATAACGAACAGTTCTATTTTCTTTTATTTCATTTAAAAGCCTTTGGTCAATTATTTACTCCGGACACTTTTATAAACATTTATTTAGTAGATGATAAAAACAATGGAAGAGTATAAACATAATGAATTATTTATCATATTTACCATATCGATATAGGTGTACAGAAATAAAATTCTTTTAACCTGGTCTACTTAGCCTCGATAATAAATCGAGATAAATCAGGATAAATGAACATCAAAATTGAACAGCTTTAGAAAAGTCTGAAAATTCTTTCTTGGGGAGATAAGTTGAATGATTCGGTATTGATTGCAGTTTCGGGAAAACGATTACTTATTTTGTTTTTGTGTCTAAATCAAAATCATGGATCAGCATAAATAACTTTAAAATTCATTTTTTAAAGTAAGCCTAAAAACATAGCTGCTATTTTCAAATTCATTCCACTTCAAAATTTCGTTACACATGTAATGTTTTTAATAATTTTAAAAAAGTCATTGAAACTCAAAAAACAAATCGCAATGTCTCGTTTTGTTACATATTTGCTTTCATTGTTCAAACTACTTCGGCATCACATTTCAAAGTATGGATTTATAAAAATGACGTGTTTTGAAAATGAGTAACAATTTTTGAAAACTTTATATAAAATATTACATTAATCACATATTTTTTTATGTAGCCTAAGTTTCATCAATGTTCTCCAGCAAATGAAAGAATGTTTTACCAGCAAGACACAATTTTTTAGAACTCTATTCAGTCTAGACAAAACTAAAAAAATTCTCAAGGTATATGATCCACGGTTTAATTAATTACTATGTATTATTTTGTTGCTTTCATCATAACAATAAAAGTTTACAAAAGTGAGTTTTGTGATTTTAAATATTGTTTAATACAAGAGAAATGTAATTTTTTCACAGGTTTGCTAAAAGTCCAATATTGTTTTAACACTGGGTTTTTAAAAAACCAGTTTTTCACAGGTTTGCTATTTGAATTTTGTTATTAATACTAGGGTTTTCAATTTAGGGTTTTTTTTGTTAATTTTCGAATGAAATTTTATTATGTAAGTACATATGCTATTTTTATCCTTAATCTCTTGCCATTTTTTAGGTAATTTCATAATTTTACCGGTGTACAATCTATGTTTACCTTTTGGCGTTGTGGGCTGAAATTCAAACTAAGTCGAGATTATACCCACCTTATATATAAATTCTGTTTAGAGTTTAAAAAATAAAAAAATATTTGTGTCACTAACAAAATTATATAATTTTAGTTCCAAAAATTACCTAATTAGACCATTTACACCGACACCCAAAAACGAAATAAAGGAGTGTTGAAATTTTGATAGAATGTTTTATCTAATATTGGGTAAAAGTTCTTGAATTATCAAAATCGATAATCAGCGTCGAAAAGATTCAAAACCCGTTTTTTAAACAGTAAGAGAATAATATATTGGTAATTCTAATAAGTAGTTCATATAATGAGACTCAACTGTTAATTGTTGTCTTCATATATACCCAGATATATAAAGTAAGAGGAAATGTATAGACATTGTAGAATACTATATTTTATAAGCCCGTAAATAACTGTGTAATCACACTAATATATAGTTCCAATTATTTAAATGGCATTTATATATATTACCATTGGCTTGGATGTAGTATCTAGGACTACCACTTGGCTACTGAATACAAACATACGATATCGTTTTCGAGTGATGGTTAATGTAGAGGACGAGGAACAAGCTATGTATTTTATTCATAATAGGTAATAACAAAAACTACAATACACCCAACCTATGTATTAGCTTTTATGTGAATTTATTAGAAGAAGGTAAACATAGTCATTGATTTTAAATTTGTTCTATAAATAATACAGGATGTATCTAATAAATACTTCATTCGTATTTTTAAGCATCATCTCCTATCCTGCAACATTTTATTTATAGAATCGATAAGAGCTTTTAGATATTGAATAAATTTATTCATCTCCAGACAACGCTTCAGTGTGCCTGTTTATTTGACCAAACTTTATAGTAGAATTTTGGTACCTTTACGTCTTCACTTTTTAATGAATAGTCTGTCATAAATATGACACACTATTTGTAGTTAGATGCACAACATTGGGAGTGAAACTCAATAGTTGAACTTGAAACTAGTAATTATATATAAAAAGAAATGTAACAAAGTACACTTAAGTCAAGAAGCACTGTTACATTGAAAGTGAAGACACTAAAGCAAGAAATACGACTCAATGTTATTATTTACTAGTCAATTTGGATATCTGATAAAGAAGAAATGTAACAAAGTACACTTAAGTCAAGCAGCACTGTTACATTGAAAGTGAAGACACTAAAGCAAGAAATACGACTCAATGTTATTATTTACTAGTCAATTTGGATATCTGATAAGTGCTTGTACAAATCGATTATTATTCTAAAAAACTATGCATTATTTTAAAAAGTTGCAAACACTTGATAGCTGTATGGATTTCGTATTTTGCGTATTTCATTAATGTTAATGCAAAGTAGTTCAAACATTGATATTCAACTATTTATTGAGTATTTAAACAATTCATACTGTTTATTTTGCAAAATTTTTTTCGTATTTTTCTAGGAGAGTATTATGTAAAATTTCATATTGTGGTGCTTAAAAAAATTTACATGAAAATTGACTATATCTCGTAAATTGGTTAGCTTTAGTGCAAAACGATCAAAATTTTTGTCGTTCCCTTAGCATTTTGGTGCTAATAGTATACGTGAAAGTCAAACAGAAAATTGCGAGCAATTTTTCCAAACGGACGTTGACATCGTTTACTACAGTGTAATACAAAACTAGAACATCTTACGTAACATAATATTTAAAGATACACTGCATACTATTAATATTTATTTTATTTTTGTGTTTAATTACGTTTACTAACTATAGTAATTTTTGTAGGTAATAAATTGTTTTTTATAACAACGATTTTGTTTGTTTGTTTGCTTGTTATATTGGGATTTTGCCTCACCTACCACATTGTAAATTTTTTCTACATAGAGAAATTAAGCTTTCCATGAAAGATAAATTGGGTTCGTGATAGGTAATACATCGATAGTCTTATTATTATAGAAATAAAATGAACTCAAGTAGTAATTATTATAAAAGTCTTGTTATATATAACAGATTATAGGTCTTTTTGTAAGATAAAATATCATTCCTCTTGACAAATTTACACGTTTATATATAGAATGTTTAATAAAAGCCATTCAATCGAAGCCGGTTACATGTTCGCTTCCAATTCTAGTCGCAGTACACTTTGCACACTTAATACATCAACACATTGTTATGAAGATTGCATCTGAATATTCAACATTTATGTTAAATTATGGTATTATAAAATTCGAAATAATTCGCCGTTTATCAATGTAATTAAGTTTATATACTTTGCTTGGCTTGCTGTCAACTTTTTTGAAAACACTTTTGCCTAAATTAGTCTATGTAGTTGGTACAGTAAAAAAATAATGAAAGCGAGTAAAATTAAATGATTGGCTGACTATAGCCATGATTTAATCCTCAGATCACTTTTGCATAGAATTCTTTTTTCATATCTCTTTTGTAATTAGAACACTTTAATTTCATTATTTTTGATAATATACACTGTTCATTCTTCAAAATTGGCTAAGAAATCATAATGTAAAATCCTGTAAGCCTTTTATACTATTTATACTAAAGGAGTTAAAAAATTTGGACGATTAAATGCCAAAGAATAGAAAAAAGGTAAAATGAAGCTTTAATAGGGATCAAACTAAAAACAATTTATGTATCTACTATATAATATAACAAGCATACAGTACTTTTAAAATAATTTAATATTCTTGAGTGGATAGTGTATGGGTTCACACTGCATGTACTCTGGTAGGCTAGTTAATTTGGAACATAAAATAACAATATATAATGTAACACAAATAGCCATTTGAAACTTTAAAAAACAAAAATACAAAACACCGGATATAATTTATTTTTGATAATTTTTTAACAAGTGGTATATGATAAAGATTTTAAGGAAGTACGAGCGCCAGGCGTTGTGGGGATAGGTATCGACTCTAGCGCGGTAAAGGGAACGCAGTAACCATATGATTTTTTTCAATATATAAATATACATTTAACATTGGCTAGTGGCGGCATTTATTTTTCTTTTAATTAATACACTTTAATTAGTCGGGCAAGTGTAAATGTTTTTGAATTAATATATATATATATATATATATATATATATATATATTATCACTAATATATTTACTTTCTCCATAAGTTTTTTAAAAATATTCACCGACAGTTTTACGAGAAAAATACAGAAATGTATCAATGTTTGAAGGTTACCCCATAAGACCAATGTTAAATTGCTCAACTTTAAAGTTAATTATTTATTTAAATGATCGGGCGATCTCCTTCAAATTTTTGGAATTTGTTTAAACATATTTAAACTTTGTATTAAAAAAAAATCAAGCCTTTTATCAAAAGTTGCCTTGGTGCTCGTACTTCCTTAATACTATAAATTCTTAGCAAAAAATATCTGAAAGTATTATATATGACCAGGTTTTCTCTACCTTGTTTTAAAACATGATATTTTATGAAACTACTTTAAACTTTAACTTTACAGGCCACTTTATTTAATCTACGTAGTAAACTTGGTTCTTGTTATTGTGAATTGTTAAATATTATATATTGTCTGGCATATGGCTTACTTCAGATTATAATAAATGATGAGTTACCATAATTTGAGACTAATTATTGGGATCGGTATTTTACCAACTTTCGACCTCGTGGCTATTAATCTAGTTATTGTGATTGTTAAATATTAGGGATGGCTTATGTCAGACTATAATTAATCTATCATAATTTGCAGCTAATTTTAGGGATCGGTGTTATGTACAAATTTTTTATTCATTTATCTCTACATACAAAATCGTTTTTCGAGACTAACTATCTGTGCACCGCCAAAACTACTCAGTTTTGAAACCTGGAATTTGGAATACAAGTTTTATAATATTACCAGCTGCTAAGAATGAGTTTTCAGGAAATTTCCACTTTTATGGGGAAAAAGCAATGGTAAGGCAAACTTTTATGAAAGCCTTTGCTCTATAATATTAGAAAAAAATTTACAGCTACTGTGGATCAATATAAATAATAACGCCTTTCAAGTTTTATAGACATTCACATTTTATCGAGAAGAACGGAAACCGGAGGTGAATTTTTGTAAATTCAGTATTTCAAATACTTATGGTATAATAATAAATAGGTATAAATAACACGCAACTTAACTCTATTACCAAAATATCCTTATTTGATATTTTATATTGAATGTGGGATCAGAGTTTTATTTGTATTGTATTTACACGTTTGTTTTAATATTTGTTTTTATACATTATTTTCCATAATATTTTTAACTAAATAAGTAGATTTTCGATTTATTTTATTTGGTCCCTAGAAAAAATTTTTATTTATTTTTAATTATTCAGAAAAAATATCCTCATTTGATATTTTATATTGAATGTGGGATCAGAGTTTTATTTGTATTGTATTTACACGTTTGTTTTAATATTTGTTTTTATACATTATTTTCCATAATATTTTTAACTAAATAAGTAGATTTTCGATTAATTTTATTTAGTCCCTAGAAAAACTTTTTATTAACTTTTAATTATTCAGGTTGTATAGCACAGAGAATAGAAAAGAAATCGATGGCGGGCGGGAGTTGTTCGTCAAAAAATAATTAGATATTTTAGAACAATATTATTGGTATATGTATACTTGCTGGGTCTTTATGTGTATATGTTCCTGGTTGACTCGCCTATAGATATTATTATCTACTATGTTGCATATATTTATTGTTTATTATTATATTTACTTTATCCACTCGAATATGCAGGGAAATTAAACCTAGTAGTTCTGTGAACTTTAGACCTCACACAGAAGGAAATAAAAAGTATATGAATAATACGAACACAAAATTTAGAAAATATCTGATAAAATACAAAAACGATTCTAGTTAGACAATTGTAATAATTAAATATTGTACCAAAAATTAAATATTAAATTTAAAAAATAAAAATAGTATATAAACACATGGTACAGTGGTGAAAGAACCTGCTTAAGAAGCATATGGTTCTGTATTTGAAACGGGTAATGATTATTATTATTTAAATTTTTTTTGAAAAAACAGTTAACTTTCTTTAGAAAAAATCGCTTTTTTCCGAAGGGGAAAATAATAATTTTTCAATAACTCTACAGAGAATTTATGTGTCAAGCGTCTATGTGTTTCACATCTAGGTTTCGTCAAAATCGATAAATACGTTAGGAAGTTACAGCCTACTCTTGTATTTTTCTTATAGAAATAATACACAATATATTTTCTACCGAATCCAAGTTTGTGATTAACAATACATTTTCATAGATTTTTAAAATTTAATTATTTTTGACTAATTTTTGTGATTTTTGTTACTACTAATAAATAATTATATTATATTGTTAAATAGGTATTTTAGACTGTTTTGCTATACTGAAATAAAACTGCATACTTAAAATTATTGCTAATTCATAATGGTTAATAGTGGTTTGTATTTTATGGAAAATATTTATGGAAGTTAATACTTAAGTATATGGTGGTGAATATTTATTAATTTTAGCATTCAATGTAAGAGCTTTTATATGACGAAGATACTTTTAGGATATCAAGATACGTTTATCAAGTGAAATAAAATTCATACGTGTTGCTTTTCAAAACATGAATACTTTTAGTTTTTGATTTATATAAAAAATAAACATAAACAAATAACGGAATTTAATTTTCCTCATGTTACCTCATCAAACGTACTTCATTTTTTACGCTAGTATGATATGGATCATTAATCATAATATCAAGCAAAATAAAAACATATTTTTTCGGCCGTTTATCTTAATAATAATTTATATACAGATATGAAATCAATATTTACCGCTTCACAACAGTCCAAATCTAATAAAAACACAGCACATCGTTCACATTTCAGTAATTCTTGAGCTTCGGTCATAATTTTTGTAACCAAACATTCTAAATTATTCTGTTCTTCGAATATACTCCGTGCCAAATTTAATAATATCTGGAACAAAAATTATAAATAATTAAATGTTTTATATTTAAATTAATGAATTTGTGGGGGTGCATAAATAATTTCAAAATTATTTACATATTACATGTACAAATTGTATACGATGTCTATTATATTTAAAATATGGGCACTAAATTTATCGAAAATATATTAATAAGTTACAATTTTGTTACGTAAAAAACATCCCGACTTGTGTTCATTTACGCCTCCGACTTGTGTTCATTTACAATTTTATGACCTGGGTTCATAAGATGAATGTAAAAGTTAGAAGAAGTTTTATGGCTGTTTATGTGCTAATTGTACCTGCTTCAAAATGATCTACCTGACCAACATTAGCGGGGCATTACATTGCGGGTTATTTTCTTTGGCATTGAAATCGTCCTTTACAACGCAATCATTAATAAAAGTGGTATATATAGATTATGCAATGAAATGCTGAATTTGTTGGTCTGTCAGCTAGATTTTAACCAGGCACAAAGAATACATACTGCCATAAGACAACTTCTGCATTTCTTTTACGAAAGTAGGTCATAAAATTTTATTGAACACAAGCCGGAGGCGTTAAAAAGATTAATTAATTAAATAATTTATTAAATAAAACTGAGAAAAATTTGAAATTAATTAATTAAATAAAACCCAAATTAAACAATTTTAAATAATACAAAGACCTTAAAAACTCCCTTTTATTAAAGTATAAATATCGAAAAATTATTTATCAACTCCATCCACAGTTACTTCATTCACAATAATCTTACCTACTTTCCCTATATATTTTCAAAATAAAAGTTTTATTATTCATTACTTTATAATGGCTTTATCAAATAGTCAAGTAGGACCTGTTTTGAAACATATATATTGCTTTCAAAAGGGATCACATTCTTACTTTCGGAAAACTCATGTTTACAAGTAAATCTTTTTATTTTCTATATCTTTTATTTTATTTGTGATATCTGAATTAAGAATTTTAAACATTCTCAATATATTTAAATCCAACCAAAAAGTATTCAACTGGGTAAACTTGTAGGTGGCACACATTTACGAGCTATCGCTTTGGCATATTTTTGTAATGTTTTAATCATTGGAGGAATCAGAAATTGTATACTCGATGATGGTTAAAAATGTGCTATTTTTCTATAACTAAACGTGGTGTTTCGTAAAATTAGTCTCAAATCTTCTTTATGGATTTCGTCACACATTTTTAAAATAATTTTTTTTTTTTTTTTTTTTATAAATATTTTAATTTATGAAAATTATTATTTATAATTCTTCCCTAAGGATATTTTTATATTAAAACAGATATACACTGTGTACACAAATAAAGGTCACACATACGTTTATAGAAATAAATTTACGAAAAGGAAAACATGTATTTTATTACAATGTGTATGTAAAATTTTCTCTCAAATACAATTTAATTGCTGTATTGGAAACAAACAATAATGTGTTTTATATTAATAAAATTATTCAGTCTGTTGTTAGCTCTATTCGTAGACACACGGTTTTAGAATGCCTGCGTTATTATACAAAATGAACAGATTTTTTTATAAAAACATTATTTTTCACTATAGAGTACACTCCATTTCCTGTAATTTATTCTAGGTATATATTATTTTTATTTCAGCAGAAATTTAGAAAAAAAAAACTGTTTACGTTCACTGTTTACTGTGTGTGTTGGTTACGATACCAAGTTCACCTTTTTTTGCAAAATTCCTTCGCATTTTGGGTCACACGAGCAGTATTGTTAATAAAGACATTACATCTTCTATATGAAAGCTTACTAGACTCCTTCAAAAATGGAGACCATAGTTAGTTGATTTTTTCTACATTTATTAGAATTTCAGATAAATGTGTTTTTTGGAATAGTATTAAAAATACTTTAGTCTCCAAATGTTAATCTAAACTCTTAATCCGTTCCGAATAAATAGAAATAAACATATTCATATATCTCGAGGAAAAAATTAATCTGGATCGTGATGCAGACATAAAATGGGATCCAAGGCGTGGAATCCGAGCTTATTATAAATGGCTTGTATTCTCAAACATTTTAAAAAAATATTTTAAATTTTATTTATAATTTTTTCTTAAATAAATAAATTATTTATCGTATTTTTTTTATTATTTTTTTGACAGCTTGTTCTTTCGTTTATAATGAAATGTTATCAATTGCATTTAAAAAGTCTTCTTGGATCAATGTTGGACATAGGACAATATCCTTATTCAAAAATATATAAGTGTAAAATTACTTATTAGCAATAAGAAAACAGTTATACGTGTTAAGCAAATCAATGATAGTACGAGAAGCATATGCCTACCCTTTACACAAAAAGGAGTTTTAGGAAGATCTCTATATTCTTGATGTTCTAAAATTGCACATCCATGGGAATAATTTACAGGATACTCGAATGAACTTAATTTTGATCAATGCCGTTTGTTTTTTTAATACTTTTCCATGAATTAGTAAGCATTTACAAAATAAAGAAATAAGCAATAAAACAAGGACAACCATAAATTTTATTAAAAATTCAAACATTTTTTTTTTTTAAATTTGTTTAATGTAATCAATTTATTTATTTTAGTTGATAACGGAAAAGGATACATTTAAAATTATCCACTTGAAGTTTAATAATGTCGAAATCGAATTATATACAATACAAAAATAAATATATCATTTCCATCTCCAATATATAAATTAAAATCATTTCCATTATTTAATTTAAATATTTATATAAATTAATCGAAATTTCTTATTACCTTTGGGTAAACGATGTATTACATAACGTCTAGTAAGTTAGTACAGCCAAAATAGTAATATAAAATGAAGAATATACTCTTTTGTATTTGACTTTAGTATGTAGTAAGAATATAAAAGACTTTGGGTACAAGAAATCTAAACCTAACACATTACTCAGTTTTTTGATTAAGCTTGCTCGTCCCCGGGGTTGATAAAATAAATTGTTTGTAGTGTTCACAAAAAAAGCGTAGCTTTATTTCTCAAGCGAAAATCTATGGCCACATCAAGTTGGATTTCCATCTTTAGAAACACCTAAGTTATGCCCTATCAATATCAGTCGTACTCGAGTGTGGTCAAGTGCCTCTTGGCTTTTACGTTTTTGAAGACCTGTTCCTTTCTTTCACAACAGTAAAAGGATATACATCATATATATATATACATCATATCCTTTTTTCCTACCAGCCTTTCAAAATCCAATAAATCTCCACGATGCTCGAGTATATCAGTATTTAGAATCGTAGGCTTTCTAATTCATTCATACTTAAAACTTGAGTTTACCTGACAGATATGAGATACAATATTATTTTTAATGAAAATTTAAAATAACAACAAAAGTGAATAGCAAGATACATACATAATATTCACTGAGTCATGTTAACTGTGACAATAAATTTTTAGCTTGAATTTTTAAAAGATTCAAAAGTTCCAATATACAAGTACTTAATCAAGTAATTATGTTAATCCCTTTTCCTAACTTACTAGACAAGAAGTTCTATAATTTATCATGTATAAGCTTAACTAATTTCAAGGGATTGTAATCTAATATAAGATTATACCTTTTATTAAAAAATATATATATTTCACTACGGTATATTAAAAAGATTTATCATTATGAATAGTGATTATTGGATTAAAAAAATGTTTTAAAATTTATTATTTACAAGTAGCTCAGTGAGTTGCAGCCTTCACTCAGAAGTTTACTACAAATTGCTTTTTACCTACTTGCACAGAACTCTTTACGCAGTGAAAACAGGAAAAATAAATTATTTTGTTTCCATTGATAATATCAAAGACCGAAAATATCACGGTTTCTTTCTAGCGTGAATGGAAAAATATTGAGTATTTTTTGAGATTTCCTCCCGAGCGGTTGATTTTATTGATATTATACAGTAGATTTACGAAAACCGATAATCATGACTACCAAATTTTTATCAAAATTTGAAACATAGATACGTAGATACTTTAGATAAAAGTTAATCGTTGTTAAATGTACACATGAAAAACAAAAACCAAAACTGTGGAAACTACCGATTACCTACTAAAACAACACCTTTAGATAAAAATGAAGTTTTTGGTAATTTTACAAAACAGTAAGATGTTTGGATAAGTGAAGTTATACTTTGGCGAGAACGAGTTTCCAGTCAAACAATTTTCTCGAATCTCTTGGTGTGTGTAATAGGGACACTTTTCTAAATACTTTATACAAATATAGATAAATTATATAATCGCCGATGTATATAATTTATCTATATTTGGTTTTATAGAGTCATGTTTATTATGTAAAATATTTTAATCATTGACTCAACCATTTATCAGGTATTTAAATAATAAACTAAGTCAGATGTTCACTTTTTTTTATATAAAAAGTGTTTTTGATTAGCATTTTTTTGTTAAATTTAAAAAATAAATTAATTAATAAAACCAAGACAAAATATAATATTTTCTTTTATAGCAATGAAACCTGAAACATTATCCTTCTATAAAGAGTACTGAAATAATTAATTTAAATTTAATATATTTGATTAAACTGTCATTTTACATCCCCTAATGAAACCGTACAAATTATACTTCTAACACAGAATCAAATACCTCTAGTATCTGACATCGTTATTTATAATTAAAACATAAATTTGTTATCCATATTCCATAACCTGGTCATTCTATCTGATCCTGTTATGTTTTATCTACACCACGCTCTATCTATGTATCATGCTACCTGTTCAACAAACAGCGCATGATATTTTATTAACAAAAAATGTTTATGAATAAAACTTTCGAATATAATTCTAAATCTTTATTTTCAATTTAATCATAACAATAACAATTTTAATAATAAAAACAAGTGAAGATAAGAACTAACAGAGTTAATTATTTAGGTACCCTCCGTATTAGGATGGCGAATGAAATTCGACTATTTCTATAGGACTTTTAACCGGTTGGCTCCGACACTACTTGTTATACTCGGCATGCATATGTCATAATATATTAATTTTAGTCTAAAATTTGTAACGCTACCTAATTTTGACCGCACATACAAAATTGAATATCGGTGTTCATACAAACACCTAATTAGTGAATTTTCGGTTGACCATCTGTCAGTGCATTCTAAACACAAAAATTAAATTTAAGTAAGTAGAATTCAATCGAATTTCATCGTTGAAACTATTTTTAATTAACATACAGTTATATATGTATAATAAAAGTATGTATTATTTTTGCCAATATGAGTTTGTTAGACAAATTTGAGCTAAAATTGTGGAGAACTTAAATACGAAAAAATATTTCAAATAAAATTTGTTTGTTTAAAAAAAGTAAACATTTTTTATATTTTAACTTTGATTCTATCTTTTATAGTTCAAAAGTTGAGTCATCATCCATTGGACAAAATGGACCGATTTTGCTCATTTACTAACTTAAATTTAATTTTTGTGTTTAGAATACGCCAACAAAATTATATCTTTTTGTTTTTAAGTTATAGAAAGAAAAATTCAAACGGTAGTTTCGACGAGTGGAATTAACTACCTAGTAAAGACGAGCTCCAGTTGCCAAGTGCCTATCCATAATGTAATATTTCTATATTATAAAAATTAAATATTTCAGTTGATAACTCAGTACCGAAAAAGAGCAGTTGTTATTTCAACATTAAATAATACAATAAAATTACATATATTTTTGTGTTCAACTTACATCATAAATTGTGTTTATTTCCATTATAAATTGTATTGTTATATTTTCTCGGAGGTAAAGTAACCAAACTCGCCATAATTAAGAACAATTTTGATTCTTCTTTGCATCCAAGATTTTGAAATAATCGATGTAATAACTTGCTAGTTCCAAATGATTACGAACACTAGCCAATCATGAATCACCTTTCTAGCTGATTTTATTATGGTCTATTTTTTTTTACCTATATTAAGACAGTTCTAAATAGGTTTTATTTTTAAAATTCTCGTATATGAGCAAACAACTTGTTTGAACTATACTAAAAGAAATAGAAAATGATATGAATTTTAAGGTAGTTATAGTTTTACGCATGGGAGTGGTAATTCCCGGAATGAATACACGAGGGAAATGTATGGTAAACTAAAACCACATTTAAAAATACACAGGAAATCTAATTTCCTTATACCTATTATCAGCGAAAATTAATTATTTTAATATCGGAAATTCTATTTTCGTCCCGAAAGTCTTGTATTCCAAGAGCTGTCTCACAATGTAATGCTATATTCGGGATAAGTTCAAATATGCAAGGAAAATTTTGCAAGCTATAAACGCACTCATTAGCACATGGTTATTTCTCAGATGTCCTAACAGGGATGCAATTTTTTAATTGTTAAGGAAATTTAACTCAAAATTAAGCAGCCTCGCGTTTCTAAATTTTTCAATTTTCGATTTTCCTGTGCAGTACGGGAGGAGAACGGTTTTCACACAATATCATATTTACATTAAAATTTCGGTATCTACATAACCTAGGACGGATAAGTTTTAAGCTTACAACCGTCATATAAATAAAGCGGACCCATATTTCTCAATTTTTCGATTTTCCCCTTTCCTGAGCAGGACGGAAGAGAAGTTAGTTTTCTTACCATGTTACGGTTTATACCAAATTGATATACGCAGTCTTGAAAAGGGAAAAAAAATTTATATGTTATTCCTTATCCGTTTTCTTATAGAGCTTAGCTTCTAGATGCAGTTTATCGAAAAAAATACCAGAAAAGGTTTCTTTTAAAAAACAATTTTTTAATTGTTAAGGAAATTTTCACGTAATTTATTTAACGATTTGTTTGATTTTAATTATATAGCTTGCTAAGGTTACGTCATTAACATATAATATAATCGAAACAAATATCCACAATGGACTAGCATGTCTATGATCCCTACAGATTAACCATTTCAATTAAGCATATTCAATTTCCGTTGAATATTTATTTGTTAAAAGCCAATCTTGATACCAACACAAAACGGGAAAAAAATATTTTATATGCTGCATTTGTACATTAAAGAAAGTTTTTAATTAAAAAATTAGTTTTTACATAAATTATAAAATTATTAAACTTAAATCTGGTCTAAGATATTAGAAATTAAAACAATGACCAAGCAACTACTAGCTAAATATTGTAAGAACAAAATTTCCCCCTTTTTAATTAGATCTTACAGTAATATATAAGCATAGAACCACATAAAACTCTATAGTGTGTTATCGTTTTACATTATATGTGTGTTCGCGTGTTCGGTTTTTCCAATGATTAACGGTGAATGGATTCAAGATAAGACTTTTCTTCAGTGGTTAACCACAATAGAAAACCTATTGAAGAATAAACGATCTCATGACAAAATACTGTACTAACCACTAACTATCTATTTATAAAGAAAATATAAAATCTATTACGTCCCATCCCAGCCATTCAATCCAACCGATTTAAATTAAGAGGATTGAATCATAGACGAGGTCTTTTATTTGAGCCATTTCCCACTTAAATTGGATGAGTGGAAGGAAAGCACAGTGACTTAAGACTTTCAATAATATTTACAAAGATAAATAGCATCATTTTTTATTTAATACTTTTTAACCAATAGATATTAAAAAACGTGCATGACACAATCAAGTGTTATATACAAGTAGGGGCGTAGGAGCCGTATGGGCAGGGTGGGCAGCTGCCCACCCAGGGATTTCCCTGGGTGGGTCATGCCCCTTTGTTGAAGAGATTAAAAATTTTATTGCTCTATTACAATTTCGTTTAGGATAATTTTAAGGGCAAAACAATAGTTTTTCAAGAAAAATTATGTAACAGAAGTTTGGCGCGATCCATGGCGCGCACGCCACTTATAAATTTAGTCAAATAGAAGAGACTTAGGCAAAACATTTTAGTAAAGGATTTAGGAATAAAAATGCTACTTGTTTTCATTAGTATACATATTCAGATATCATTTAAAACAAAAATACGTTAATAAAAATTAATTAAATTATACCCGACTTCATTATAAAATAACCCACCACCACCTACCCTTCAAAAAAGTAGTATAGTATTTTTGAAGTTAATTTTTTTGGTCAAATGGCCTATGACCCCGCGAATTATTATTGGATTATGCAATTAACATGAACTGGCGTTGAAACAAACAAAGTTCGTAAAATTTTCTTTGTCGGAAAACTTTCTATAACCACCCAAAAAATTGAATTTTTAAACTATTTATATTTCAGGTAAAATGACTTGTGACCCCTCAAATTATGATCAAAATACTCGTTTAAGATCAAAAAACGCTAGTAAAAACCATTTTATCGAATTTCACCCCATCTGAAAATCGTCTATAACCCACCCTCAAATACAACTTTTTTTTTTTTAAATAATTTTTTCGGCTTAAATGGCCTATGACCCCGCGAATTATTATTGGATTATATATTTTACATGATTAAGCGTTAATATAAACCTTTTTCTTAAAATTTTCTTTGTCGGAAACTTTCTATAACAACCCTTAAAATCGAAAATTGTTCACTTTTTATTTTATGGTAAACAAAACTTGTGACCCCTTTAATGATGATAAAAATAATCATCTGATATCAAAACGCTTTTTTCAGAAAATCATTTTTTCTTCTAAAATGGCCTATGATCCAAAACAAGTTGATATCAATAATTTTAGTTTTAAATCATATCATCATTTAAAACTTATTTTCCCGCTATATGATCAGATATATGATTTTATAACAAAATAATTTAGTATAAATCATTTTCATCATTTCATTACTGGAAATACCAATGTTCAAATTTAAGAAGCATCAATTATCCCGTGTAAAACTTTGAAAAATAGTTATTTATTAAGGTTATCGACAAAAAATTGTTTTAAAAAATTGAATAAGATTTTTAGGTCTTATAATTGAATTGGGTTTTTTGGGTCTTATTAGTCAGAAAAAAAATTTTCAGTTATTTATATTATCCGGAGGAACATACCCAAGAAAATCTTTGAAAATTTGTCATATAGTAAAAATGGAGTAAAAAATGCATGTAAACGAAATTAACTGTCGTTTCTATTCTCTTAGACCTACGCAATTTTTCAATAAAATCTTTATGTTGGATCTTCTAAGAAAGGAGATTTAAATTATCCGAAACATACCTTTAATATTTGTTATTTATTAAGAATTAAGTAAAAAATTCATATGAAAAACAATTATCTTTCGTTTCTATTCTATGTTTTGGCCGACGTAATTTTTCGAAAAAAAAACCTTGTTTTATATCTATTAGTAACATAAAAAAAACAATTCATTTTTTTATTTATATTGTGAAAATTTTGCTTATATTGAAACAAATTTTCTTAAAATAAATTTTAAATTCATTTCATTTAACCCCCCCCCCCTCCTTAACATGGAGTAATAGCCATATTTCTTTTATTAAGGAAAAACAATCTTTAAGAAACTAAACATTTCAAGCAATATATATAATTCATTCACTCTTATAAAATGCGATAATACGTCGGGGTAACTAATCGCATACATCAAATTTAAACGATAATACTATCTTCTATGTGTACATACGACATCTGTGTACAAATGTACTTCATCAGACTTGATTAACTCATCTAATGCTTTATTAATCAAGTCGTTTGTTTAATGAATTTTCGACATAATCGGCAATTAAAATAGTGCAATCGTGTATTGTTTTTTGTTATTAATTCAATATTTGATTCGCTATCACTGCATAAATCGATTATTTTATCGATTTTTTTGTTTAATTTTGATCTTTTTTATCAATTTGTCTTCGTCTTCCGTACTGGCTTCATTCATTATAATACAAGTCGTATGAATTTGCCGATTACATAGATGACAACAAATTGTTTCATATTTTGCGTCAATTATTATAAAACATTGTATGTATCGGTTTTGTATATTTTCTGATTCTTTTAACATGATTTTTGCCGTGCATAGCCAAAATTCATCGGTATTAAAATTTTTATCGTAAGCAATTTTTTCCGATACACATTTGATGTAATACATTACATAAATACCACAATTTATACCGTCATTTTTTCCTTGTGTAGGTCGTTCAATACCGTCTTCGAAAGCCCAAACAGTTCTCTTTATGCTATTAAGAGGTGTACCTGGAGAACATTTTTCAAGAAAGTTTTTGAAAGCTAATTTTATTCGCTGTTTTTCACCTTCTTCTTCTCTTATAAAATAGGGATTCATTAAAATTAACTTTCTATTTTTAATGTCAACCATTAACAATCGCCAATGTCCGTGATACGTGTATGGCATTAATAATAACTCTTGTATACCTGAATTTATTTGATAAACACTGGACCTTACATTAGTGCGTGTATCCCAAAAGTCTCCCAGAATTGAACCTGTTACATTTGTTGAAAAATAAGTGATATCTTTTCTTTTTTTTTTCCATTTATACTATTGATGGCATCAATGATTTGTCCATCTATCCATCGATATTTATTTAATAGAGTCTGGAAATGCTGACAATTAATTCTTATTTCAAGCCCGCCATAATAAAAATTGCTTTGCGCTTTGTATAAGCCCACATTTATTCCAGCTGAATCGGAATTATAATAGTAACCTACTCTGTCGACCAATCCGTTAGGCAATATTTTTAATTTGTTAGTTGATGTAACAGAATCGATGTTTACCGGTAGTTGGTGGCATCTGTCCAATTCATCAGGAATAGTATGGATTTTTATGGCTTCTTGTTTGTCCAATATCTTATCTTCTGTAATTTTTGAATATGAATTTATCTTTTTGTTAATTTTTTATTTTATTTTTTGTTTCAATTTATTTAATGATTTATAATTCATATGTGTATTACGAGGTTTGTCATATTTTTGATCTTTAAAATGAATTCTTTTGCGCCCCCCCATCGATTTCTGCGGAATGGGAAGTTTGGTTCGTCGTCGTCCGTATCATTTTTTCCATTGAAATCTTCTGGATATTTGGCTTTGTTTTCAATTTTATGGAGAATTTCTTCGGTCACTAAAAGCTCATTGTTGGTTCTTAGTAATCTGGATATTTCACTAAGTGATACATTTGTTCTTTTTCCTAATACTGTATGTTTGTATACTTTCATATATGATTCCGCTGATGCATTTGATAATCGATTTAAATTTGGATAAATAAATTTATTATCATGCAACTCCACAAAGGACAGTATGACATATATGAAGCTATGACAAATTCAATGAATTTTGGATTGTAATATTTATTTGTAATATTAACATTGCCACTCTCACTTTTTTTAAATTCTTCAATATATATTAAATATTGATTCCAAAAATGTTTGAAGAAAGGGGATTGAGCATACGTGGGAGTGTTTGATTTACTTGAAACAAAGCTCACGTCATCATTATGATCATCACTGTGGTAGAATTTGTGTGTATCCAAATCGTCCCCTTCTTTGAACATTTCTGACCAGCTATCACTATTATTAACACACCGTATATTTAATATATATTCTTCAGCCTTATGTTGAAATTTTGTTAGAAAAACCTTACAATAATCTTTAAAAACATTATTAATTTCACAAAAACTTCTACTCATTATTAAATGAGCCATAAAACCGATCAAAAAAGGTTTTACTCCCATTAAATTTGGAAATTTTTGTTTGATGGACTTCGCAAATCGATGAATTGTATGAGCACAACAACTAAACAAGAATGTTAAATTTTAAGGTTTTATGCCTTGCTCTAAATACACAAGGCATATTTGCAAATATTCTAAAATATTCATACCATTCCATTCTGATAATATAGCATTCATGAACACCCAAGCCCAATCAACCACAATTGCATGAAAATATGGCCATTTTCGGGTGTATTCATGTACAAACCATCTATATTTTTTTAAAAAGTGTGCTATGGATGGGGTATCGTGTTCAGAAATGAACATCTCGCATATAGGAATGACAGTTTTTAATGCCTTATATACTATGGCATAGTAAAAAATATGTTTACACTCATAATCCTCCAATTTTCTTACATGACCGCCAGTTGCATCCAAATGAAGCATAATTGGTTTCGATTCATCTATTATTGACAATTGCCGTTCTGTATAAAAAATCATTTGCAATGGCATTGAAAACTGTCTAATATAACCATCCCGCAACTTAATATCCTCAAGAAAAGATTGGAGAAGATCTTGAAGCGTTCGAGATTTAATCACCAATCTTTTCTCACATCGACCTTCAGACACAATTTTTTGAATTGTTCCTAATCTCACAGATTTTTGCGAATGACCATCACTATATAATTCGCTATCAGTATTTTCAAAATTTGAAAGTTGTGTTAACCGTGGTGAGTATATTTGTAATTTTTTAAAAAATTTTCTATTTTCTCCTCTTATTGGTTCCATTTTTATTTTTCCAAAACTATGGTGATGTGACAAGTCCTTATGAGTGGAAGAAACAGTAATTTTCATGATAAAATTGCTCAATGAAGTACAGTCAAATCTAAAACGAGCACCATGGCTAATAATATTGCATTTACCATAAACAACTACATTTGCATTATTAATTCTTAAGCCATTTCGAAAACTAATAGAACATGTTATATTTAACTGATTTATTAAAGCTTCCTTTATAAATTTTCTTAATAAATCATTGATCAAATCACCATTATCATCCGCCATATTCGATGTCTGAAGTTGGAAAGATCCCACTTCATACTTATAAAGGGTTTCAAATTTGCCGCTTTTATTTTGATGTTTTGTTATTTGGTCAATTGACACTTTTGTCTCCCTTGTTGATCGAGTAAGCTCCTCTTCTTCCATCGGCTGATAATCAAAATTATCATTATAGTTATTTTCGATATTTTCCGCTTCATTAATTTCGATTTCATTTATCATAAGAGCATCGAAATGGCCATTTTGAGAATCAAATCCGGAGAATACTAAATGAATACAATTACTTTGTTGAATTTCATTATCACCAATACAATGTATTTGTTCTACTAAATGGTCGGTTTTTCGAAGAAAAACATTAACATTTGTTTTGAACGCTTTGGAAAACATCGATATTTCAAAGTCTGTTCCGTAACTACCATTAGCTCCCATATAATTTTTATAATGGTCAACATCGGTATAAGTAATTACATCACATGTTGCTCTTAAGATATCAATATTTTCGAGCCAATGTTGCTCAGTATATTGGACGATTTCACTTCGAATATCATAATGAAGTTACTCTGTTCCATAAAGACCCATGGAAAAACTGCGGAATAGGCAGTTTCCATCACGCATTTTTTCTCAAAAGTAAGTCATAGTTTCGATCAACCTAATTCTATTCAAAAACGTGATGCCTATAAAATGTATAAAATTTTATTAAAAGAAGTGTGTCACAAAATATGTACTTTTTATGTTAAAAAGAACAGTTATCAATGGACAATAATTTTGTTTGATTCCAAAACCACATTGTTATCAATCGCTTTACTTTGGTGTACCGATTTTGAATAAATAGAACCAACTTTAAAAAATTGATTAAATATTAAATTAAATTGTTTCATAAATAATTTCCTTGTTACAAATTACCTTTCGAAGTCATATTGCATTTTTAAACATCATATTCTTATCTAAACAGGGATCCGTTGACGTTCGCTTCGAAAGGTAATTGGAACAGTTTATTGTAAAATTATGTTCTAGTCCATTTTTATTTTAAGATTTGTATTTAGTAATTTTTATACTAAACATATATATTAGATGCCCGAGTATTTTAATTTTAGTCTAAAGTTTGTAAAGTTAGAAAATATTGAAGCTACAAACCAAATTTTGGTATAGGAGGTGGTTTAAAAAATCACCAAATTATTCCAATTTCGCATGTCAACCCGTCTGTCTGTTCGTCATTAAGATAACTCAAAACCGAAAAGGAATAGCTGAAATCTTGGTTGTGCATTTAAGACATAAAGACTAAGTTTAAGTACGTATTTTAGTTCAAATTTAGCTATGATGCATGCATATGTATAAATAATTGGATTTTGATAGTGTTGTAAAACTAATAAAATAAATAAATGATAAACAAAAGCCAAACATTATTTTTTTCTCTATTCCTGTGCCTTAAGGATATAATTTTTATGGAATTTAAATGTAACAACCCTTTTATTTAACAGATAAAGCCCCATCTATAAAATCCATCTTGACTAAAACTACTAACCCGATTTTGATGAAATTTTCATTTTAGTTTCCTAAGTTGAATGATACCCAATTACAAAAAATAGTACCTGAAATTTTATATTACCATATTTGATCTCTAATTTCTGAGAAATATGTTGGCAAATATACCTAAGTACATACACATATACAAACATGTATACACAAGACGTTTAGCACACCTGCTTAAAAGGCCGTTTAACTAAAATATATAAATATTGTGGAATTCCAATAATATTACATGCATCCAGGTCGAATGGATAACCTTTTTTTTTGAAGTCGATTAATTTAAATTTTAGTACAAAAATTTGTGATCACGTTAACAAATATTTGTAAGACAAAAACATCTAATTTTATTTTTATTTAAACAAATAACTAAAAAAATATATTTTTGTGTTAAATATTGTTTAAGTAATAATAGTGACCCAGATGAAATTTTAAGAGAATTCAGTAATAAATCTTAAGAAAATGAATTGTTTGTGACCAGTTTTAAATGGATCACATTCATTTTAACGAGTAGATTGTGTATATAGATGTTGTATGAGTGTATCTGTATTTATTTTTTGTATTTTTACATACAAATTTTTATTTTTATTTTTTTAATACATTTATAAAAATAATAATAAATACTAAATAAATATTTTCACATCATTTAATTAACAATAAAAATTTAACAACAAATTTAAAATGTATTAAATATCTAAACATCAATAAAATATTTGATTTATTCAATTTATAGGTATTGATATTAATTATACACATACAATTCATTTTTATATAAATGAAATAATAGATAATAGATACAATTTAAAATTGAAATTTGGTTGCATTGTACAATTAGTACAAGTTATAACGACTTTACACATCTTTAGCAATTTTTATATCTAAATCAGTCTTTTTAAGACTGACAAATATGTTTGGAGGACCACACTTGTCTTTAATTAAAAGTAAATCTACCTAATAAATAACAATTGATTAGATTCAAAATCAAACATTTTTTATTATTAAAATAGTTGTATAATATAATAGTTGTATATTGAATCAACTGAGAATTATTTTAATAATTAAAGCAGGTATTTGGAGAGCTTTTTTTTCTATCTACGAAAAAAGAGATAACACTGAGCTTTTTTCGTGTATATTTGTATTTTGAACATTTTTTTCAGTCAAAGGTTATCAAATATGTAAGTGAAACAATGTGTCAAAATATGGGGGGCTGGGCGAGTTGAATTTTTAATTTAAAAAAATAATTATAAAACATGGTTTTGAAACAAGTTAGGATTTATGTTTTTGGATATCGATAGTTATCTTATGTGGCACAATTGGTTAGTGTATAGAGTTTTCAGTCGAAAAGTCGGTGGTTCGAATCTAGGGGGCGGTTTATAATTTTTTTATTCAGATTAATTGATTATTGATTTATATGTCACTATTGTTTTGGAGTTATTGTAACAAGCCTCTATGTCAAAATATTTTTTGAAGAATTTAAAAAAACATTGGGTCTTTGATTGATTTCTTATAAATAAATATATTTGCAATTAATCGGTCGATTGATTGATTTTTAATTGTTCACGTATTGTTTTCTTTTAGTTAAATTTTAATCGAATCTAAATCCACCAAATCTACCAAAAAATTATTCAATTTTTATCAACCATTTATTTTATTTAATACACTTCATTATAAATTGACTTTAAATTTTATTTATAACTCTACGTAATACTCAACTAACTACACGTAATAATGGTGTCACACTTGCTTATTTTCAGCTATTAATACGTATTTCAATATACAATATATATTATTCATCAAATATTAATTAATACTTTTGGTATTTTGATTTTTTGAAAGTCTTCCATAAAGCAAACAACATCTTTTTATAAAGTAAAATTAATATCTAGTTGTTAAGTGAGTGATAAGATATTGAAACATCAAAATGTCTGCTTCAGTGCTTAAGAGGAATTGTTATAAATATATAATAAGCACATTCCTGAATGTATTTTATCGTTTAAAATTTGCCAACAAATAACTTGAATAATACTCATCCAAATATTATGAAATTTGGTAGCAAAATGTTCACATGAAAACGGAGGACCCACCATTCCTAAAGTAACAATTTTAATTCGATTTTAGATAAAAAAAATGTTTCAACATACCGCTTTGAGTCCTGTAAATATTGTACATTCCACAATTCAAAACGTTTGGGTAATTATTTTTTGGAGTTATATGTACGCCAAATTTGAAAGATAATGAATGACATTAGGTATGAACACATCTTTTCAATAATTGATACCAATATGTGTAGAACTTTTTTGTCGATATTTACCGATCGAGTTGACAATGGTCCTAATAGATCAGCATTTTTAAAATTTTGATTTAAAATTCACAAAATATTTCCAAATCGGTAAGTCATACAAAAAATATTTTATATAATTTAAAAACATTTAAAAAAATAATACTTTTATTTTGAGCTTTTGAAGTTCATGTAATCCTATTTAAAATATCTGAAAAACAACACCAAATTTATGGTTGGGTTTTGTGAAAAATTTGAAATAGTGTTTTCATTTGTATACTAAATAGTAGAAAAGAAATGAATATGCCAAATTTGAGGAAGCATTGTTTGCAACTTCTAAATAAATCGATTTTCAATGTATTTTTTTAATCATCCTACAAGTTTAACACAAATGAAATGCATAAATTTTATTATCAAACAAAAGCGTTTTGCACTGAAAGACGTATAAAAATCAAATAGAATAAAGTCGAAGACTTCTGAATATATAAAAAAAAGCAATTTTATAGAAAGTATTTGTTAATATTAATCAAAATCTAACAACGAAATAAAACATTTATAACTTTTCATCCATAAATTTGCATAATATATTAATTATTTAAATAATTGTATAATATAATAGTTGTATGATTCAATCAACTGAGAATTATTTTAATAATTAAAGTAGGTATTTGGAGAGCTTTTTTTTCTATCTACGAAAAAAGAGATAACACTGAGCTTTTTTCGTGTATATTTGTATTTTGAACATTTTTTTCAGTCAAAGGTTATCAAATATGTAAGTGAAACAATGTGTCAAAATATGGGGGGCTGGGCGAGTTGAATTTTTAATTTAAAAAAATAATTATAAAACATGGTTTTGAAACAAGTTAGGATTTATGTTTTTGGATATCGATAGCAATCTTATGTGGCACAATTGGTTAGTGTATAGAGTTTTCAGTCGAAAAGTCGGTGGTTCGAATCTAGGGGGCGGTTTATAATTTTTTTATTCAGATTAATTGATTATTGATTTATATGTCACTACTCTCTTTGTATCATATAAAGACACAATTTAGCGTTTTTGTTTAAGGGCGTGGGTTGTCAACCGATAGGACAGCGGTTCGGTTCCTATTCCGGGGTAATAAATTTCATTATTTGCAATTTTGAACTTAATCAGTTTCATAGTGACAGTTGAAGTGAACACATCAATAATTAAAACAGTGTTAGAAATATTTGACAGTGACATTGTGGGGTTAGTTTTAAAAGACGCGGCAAATCGGTAAGTCATATTAAAATATTTATTAATTTAAAAAAATTTGTTATTATAATTTTTATTTCATTTTTTTCAGGTCCTATTTATAATTAAAAACAGTGTTAGAAATATTTGACAGTGATCATTGTGAGGTTAGTTTTAAAAGACTCCGATTGTCAAATTCAAATATTTCATAATTTGCAGATTTGAACTTTATCAGTTTCATAGTGACAGTTGAAGTGAACACATCAATAATTAAAAACAGTGTTAGAAATATTTGACAGTGATATTGTGGGGCTAGTTTTAAAAGACGCGGCAATTCGGTAAGTCATATTAAAATATTGAATTTAAAAAAATTTGCTATTATAATTTTTATTTCATTTTTTTCAGGTCCTATTTATAATTTAAAAAAGTGTTAGAAATATTTGACAGTGATCATTGTGAGGTTAAATTTAAAAGACTCCGATTGTCAAATTCAAATATTTCATAATTTGCAGATTTGAACTTTATCAGTTTCATAGTGACAGTTGAAGTGAACACATCAATAATTAAAAACAGTGTTAGAAATATTTGACAGTGACATTGTGGGGCTAGTTTAAAAGACGCGGCAATTCGGTAAGTCATATTAAAATATTGATTAATTTAAAAAAATTTGCTATTATAATTTTTATTTAATTTTTTTCAGGTCCTATTTATAATTAAAAACAGTGTTAGAAATATTTGACAGTGATCATTGTGAGGTTAGTTTTAAAAGACTCCGATTGTCAAATTCAAATATTTCATAATTTGCAGATTTGAACTTTATCAGTTTCATAGTGACAGTTGAAGTGAACACATCAATAATTAAAAACAGTGTTAGAAATATTTGACAGTGACATTGTGGGGTTAGTTTTAAAAGACGCGGCAATTCGGTGAGCCAAATTCAAATATTGATTAATTTAAAAAAATTTGCTATTATTATTATAACTTCATTATTTTTCAGGTCCTCTAAATAATTAAATACAGTGTGACTAACTGTGACTAATGTTAGATAAGATTGACAAGACGCGGTAATTCGGTTAGACGGTTTGAATTAGATTTTATAATAATCATAAAAATCATTATTTCTCCGATGATTGTGTGTGTACTAATGAAGTAGTTCTGCAAAGGATGATCGTACCAAGTCATGATATTTGTAAGCCCGGACTGAAACTTCGGCAGTTATCTCTATGGCTTAGGTATATAAAACATACACATTCTTGTAGAGAATGTTTGGTTTTTATTTTTTTAAAAAAATCAATTCGACCTGTAAACTGAATGACCGACCATACTTGAATAGGTTTTTGTTTGAATTAGATTTTATACTAATCATAAAAATCATTATTTCTCCGATGATTGTGTGTGTACTAATGAAGTAGTTCTGCAAAGGATGATCGTACCAAGTCATGATATTTGTAAGCCCGGACTGAAACTTCGGCAGTTATCTCTATGGCTTAGGTATATAAAACATACACATTATTCTTGAGAATGTTTGGTTTTTATTTTTAAATGAAAATCAATTCCAACTATAACTTAAGTGACTGGCCGTACTTGAATAGGTTTTTGTTTGAATTAGATTTTATACTAATTATAAAAATCATTATTTCTCCGATGATTGTGTGTGTACTAATGAAGTAGTTCTGCAAAGGATGATCGTACCAAGTCATGATATTTGTAAGCCCGGACTGAAACTTCGGCAGTTATCTCTATGGCTTAGGTATATAAAACATACACATTCTTGTAGAGAATGTTTGGTTTTTATTTTTAAAAGAAAATCAATTCCAACTGTAACCTAAGTGACATAAAAACTGTAACCTAAGTGACATAATATGACTCACCGAATTACCGCCTCTTGTGAAGCTAACCTTCCATTGTTCATCCATGGCACTCCATTAAATACAAATATAAAGTCAAACTCTAACACTATCCAGTGTTAGAGTTTGACTTTATATTTGTATTTAATGGAGTGCCATGGATGAACAATGGAAGGTTAGCTTCACAAGAGGCGGTAATTCGGTGAGTCATATTAAAATATTTATTAATTTGAAAAATTTTATAGTATCATTTTATTATTTTTCAGTTCCTGTAAAACATATTCAAGCAGCAACTTCTATTATTTAAAAGAGTAATAGAAATATATAACTGTGAACAGAGTAAGGTTAGTTTTACAAGACGCGATAATTCGGTGAGATATATTAAAATATTTATTAATTTGATTTATTTAATTATATTGCAGGTCCCGTTTGTTTTTTAATTTTATTTTCTATTAATAATTAAATCAATTTTTCTCTAATATTGGTGTATTAATTTTGATAATAAAATTTGTATATATTTTTGTTTGTATAAGACTGTAAAATAAATAATTAAAATCAATGTTTCTCACTTTTGTAAAATTTTGTAAAAAATAAAAAATTTAAAATTAAAGTGTTAGTCATTATTTCATTATATTTCACTACTGTTTTTGGATATGTACCTCCTGATATGTACTCCCCTGTTATTAAAAAATCAAAGGTATCTTAGGATCGTGATAATATGGGGTTGAATTTGGGATTAAATTAATTGGTATTACATTAATTTTAAACTAAAAACAATCATGTAAGGATTATTTTTATTTGAAACTATTTTGATGAGGAAATATTTTGTAATAATTTCGATATTTCACCGTTGAAATAATTGATCGTTTAATTGGGATATTTTAATGTTTTTATTATTGTCATGAAACATTTAATCATGTAGAGTAGACAAATGAAATGGCAGAAAATACACCAATATGGTAGGTAATTTTTAGGTATTAGGTAATATCTATCAATTATTGGTAGGTATAGTAGATACTGGAGGTACCACCAATTCATATCAAATAATATAAATATTTTGACCTGATTTGAATGTTCCGATGGAGTGAAATTCGATAAAATGGTTTTTAATAACGTTTTTTGATCTAAAACGAATATTTTGATCATAATTTGAGGGGTCACAAGTCATTTTACCTTAAATATTAATAGTCAAAAAATTCAATTTTTAGGTTTGTTATAGAAAGTTTTCCGACAAAGAAAATTTTATGAAAATGGTTTAAATCAACGCCCGTTCATGTTAATTGCATAATCCAATAATAATTCGCGGGGTCATAGGCCATTTAAGCCGAAAAAATTATTTTAAAAAAAAAGTTGTATTTGAGGGTGGGTTATGGACAATTTTCCGATGGGGTGAAATTCGATAAAATGGTTTTTACTAGCGTTTTTTGATCTTAAACGAGTATTTTGATCATAATTTGAGGGGTCACAAGTCATTTTACCTTCAATATTAATAGTTAAAAAATTTAATTTTTAGGGTTGTTATAGAAAGTTTTCCGACAAAGAAAATTTTACGAAAATAGCTTGTATTAACGCCAGTTCATGTTAATTGCCTAATCGAATAGTAATTCGCGGGGTCATGCGCCATTTGACAAAAAAAAAATAACTTCAAAAAATCTATACTACTTTTATGTGTTTTTCTTTGTTTCGAATTTAAAACTGAAACACGTTTTTGAAGGGTAGGTGGTGGTAGGTTATATTATAATGAAGTCGGGTATAATTTAATTAATTTTTATTAACGTTTTTTTTGTTTTAAATGATATCTGAATATGTATTCTATTCAAAACAAGTAGCATTTTTATACGTAAATCCTTTACTAAAATGTTTTGCCTAAGTCTCTTCTATTTGACTAAATTTATAAGTGGCGTGCGCGCCATGGATCGCGCCAAATTCTATTACATAAAAAATTGACCTTTCTAAGTCTAAGAGAGGATTAGATGACTCATCGATAATCCTCTGGATAGTACTTTCGATGGTTTGTAACTGATGCTTATTTTTACCTTCGGAATAACAACTTATTTTCATAGCCAATAGGACAACCGAAATGGACAGTTTTATTGTCACTATTGTAAGTATCCCCTGTTTAAACAATCGTCCAACTACTTTAAAAGCATGCATCGTGCGAGTTTACTTCAGTTTATTTTGTTCAAGTGCACTGTTAGTTACAAATTAAAAGTTAAAATTGTGTGTTGTGTCTTGAGAGTGATCATCGAACGAGTGTCAATGTAAGTGAAACTATTTTTTAAAATAATATGTCATGTTGTTCGCGTACATTACTTCAAATTTAAAAGCATGCATCGTGCGAGTTTACTTCAGTTTATTTTGTTCAAGTGAACTGTTAGTTACAAATTAAAAGTTAAAATTGTGTCTTGTGTCTTGAGAGTGATCATCGAACGAGTGTCAATGTAAGTGCTTTGATGGAGCACCTACCATGGCTGGACGTCACAATGGCGTGCAGAAGTTGTTGCAAGACGAGCAACCAAAATCAATCTACGTCCATTGTGCCAACCATTCACTGGATCTTGTCCTCCAAGAAACAGCTAAACTACAAAGCGGGGTATGCGATGTTATGTGCTTAGTTAAAGATGTTTGGAACTGCATTCTAGAATCGGCAAAAAGAAAGAAAATGTACGATAAAGTCGATCTACAAGCATACGAAGACGATTCAACATCTTCAGATGATGATTTGCCGGTTGAAAAACCGACTCGATTAGCCGCTCTGTGTCCTACGCGATGGACCACACGTGTAAAATCTTTCAAAAGATTCAAAGAAAATTATCCACGAGTGCAGGGAACATTATTTAAGTTCGAAAATTGCGAATCTGTAAAGCCGGAAAAAAAGCTCAAATTCGCGGGTGGTTGCTGAAACTTGAGCAGTCTGAGACCCTTTTTTTTCTTAACCTCAGCATTCAAATTTTTGCTCCTTGCGAACAACTTGCGCGAGCGCTTCAAGCTCCTGGTCTAACAGCTACAGGTGCGAAACAAGCTGCTGATTTACTATCTTCGAGATTGCAATCGTTGCGCACAGACACCGAGTTCGACCGTTTATTTGAAAAAACAGTTGAAGAATCGCACGAGTTAGACTTGAATCCTTTCAAAGAACCCCGCGTGAGACAACCAAACAAACGGTACGAGCATACTTCCAAATCTGCTCCACTGGTGCGACTTTCAGCCAAAGATTCGTTGAGAAAAATCTATTTCGAAATTTTAGATTTGCAAATATCAGAATTGAATGAAAGGTTCGACCAAAGTGGTTTAGCTATTCTAGTGTCACTCGAAACTGTACTGTTGAACGCGACTAAAGCTTTAGGTGGCGGCGAAACCAAGCTCGCGGAAGAACTCGGTGTCTTTGCTGAAGATTTCAATATTAGCAGATTGCATGCTCAACTTTTTCTGCTCCAAAGCGTGCCCGATATTGCAAGTTCCAACTGTTCCGAATTGAGCGAAAAACTCGCGAATCTACCGTCGACAACCAGGGATATGTTAGATGAAGTAATTTTACTGATAATTTTGATCCTAACCGTACCTGCGTCTGCCGCGACTTCTGAACGATCTTTTAGCGCTTTGAGAAGATTGAAAACTTATTTAAAGTATTCGATGTCCCAAAAGCGCCTCACAAACCTTTTGCTATTACATGTACATATAGAACTTACAGCTGCTTTAGATTTAAATATTATAATGAAAGAATTTGTGGCACGGTCAGAAAAACGCAAATCTGTGTTTGGCAAAATCTAGGTTTAAGGTTGAGAAAAGTTGAAGTATAATTTAAGACTTTTGTATTGACTTTTTAATTTTAGCAAGCACTTGTAAAGCGAAAAAGTTTGTAAAAACTAAAAATGTAATTACATATAAATAAGAGATACATGTAAATAAAATTGAAGAAAATATAAAGAAAAATTTTGCAAAAATTATTTACAACTAACAAAAACTGTCTGGTATAATATCAATTAACAATCACAAACATCTTTCATACAAAATTATTATCATCGAAAATTTAGGGGGGGGTTAAAATTTCGTACCTGCCCACCCAGCAACAAATTTCGTTCCTACGCCCCTGTATACAAGTAATAATAAATAGTTTTTATTCATAGAAATAAATTGAATTTGTATATTTTAGAACTACGAGTCATAAAATTTGCTATTAAATTTTATAGTCTTTATAGTCATTCACTTCCAAATTATTTAATTTACATAAAATAAACAATTTTTATTGACTACTAGACTGATAAAATATAAAAATTAAAACCAGTTTAATGAAAATCTTGAAAATTTTTCAGTGAAAAGTTTAATTACATAATTAATATGGGATTTCATGTATAAGTTTTTGCACTATAATTAAAACCAAAAATTCTTAGTATTAAAAGTTATTATTTCAAATTTCCACGTTACGTTCATATCCGCGATTAAATAAGAAAATACTTCTCCGATCTTAACGAAATTTTTAACTGTGTAATTGATTTCACAGGTATTATCGACGTTATTTACGTTATTTAAATACATAAAATATGTAGTCCATACAGTGAAGTACACGAAAAAATTGATATAAAATAATAATATGTAGTATTATAAGTGTAAATTAACTTCATTTGAGATAGCAAATCTAAGTACTTGGAAAGAAGTTGAAATAATCGTTTATTTCTTGTAACAATTTTTTTAAATTAAAATTTTTCTTTTATTATTTACAGGTCTTGGTCTGCGTGTGTCTAAGTAGACAAAGAAGGCATATCTAAATATATCTGTTATATATCTGTATATATCTGTACAATTTATAGCATTTCATGTAGGTATTGCCACAATGATATAATATTACCTATGTATTCAGCACAAAGAACCTAAGTATGATATGAAGTAACCTCATGGCGAAAATAAATAAAAAAATATATATACGGAAAAATAAAATTTATATATTCAATATTTATTATTTGAAATGTATGTTTATTTGTATGAATACGTGTGTAATCGTAATAATCGTAACCTGAAAATACATCAGAATCAATAATCATCATATCCGGAATGTTTTTGTATTTACTAAAGTATACACAAAGTATCGCAAAGTATCGAGTATTTTAATATATATAAAATGAATTTTCTTAAAAAAATAATATAACGTTTCTGTATTACAAAGTTTTTTTAACGAAAAAGCAACAGTGGGAAAACACAATTTTAAAAAGGAAAAATTTCGAAAGTGCGATTTTTTGAATTGCATAAAAGTATTTATTGGTTTTATTTATTTATTTATTGGTCTTTTTTTTTACAAACAAATTATGTTTGAAACCTTGTAAACTGTTTTGACCTAATTTGCTCCGATTTCAAAAATTTTTTGTCTATGTCGACGTTTAGGAATTTTCTGATTTTCAGGTTTGGAAATTTTTGGTAGACAATAGTGTGTTGTGCGGGATGGTTCCATTTTTGAAAAATCTCACCTATTTATAACCGTTTCAGGGGTATAGCTTTCGAACTGTTTTTCACTTAAATGCTGATATTTTGTATAATGTACTTTTATATTTATTTGAATTGATTATTCTGCGTATGAAAGTGAAATTTGCGAATCAATTCCACACGTACCATGGATACATACATTAATGCTTGTATCTTATAAATATTAGTGTAATCTGGGGAGGAATTATTACATACTATACTAGATTCCGTATAAAATTTCTATCAAAATTATCTATCTTATATATTTAAGCATTTATCTTTAGCTTTAATTTAGCATAAATAGCTTTTATTAGCATTTTGGAGACTTATACTTAGATCATCGGGTATTATTTGTAAAATAATAATATTGGTATACAAAAAGCTTGAACCCATTAAGAAGGAGCTTATTTAAAATTTTACTATTCCAAAAAAAAAAAGACTAATGTGTATGACTGAAATATAGAAATACAATTTTCTATCTTATATCTAAATCGAAATACAATTTGCCACCTTATATCGTTGAAGACTTACCAGAGAGATAGCTATTTAAGTGAACATATTCGTACATCGCAAGTAAGTTTTGTGTCCTTTATTGGCAGTGTATTTTCTATTCGTTCAAATGGCTTGTTATTTTATAAAATGATATACTACTCAAATACTTTTTATATTTGAGTTTTATAAAAAAAAGTCATTTTTGACCAAGTAACTATTATGAAAATAGAATGAAAACAAAAACTACTGACAAACTCTAAATAAAATTTATTGTATACACAATGTAAATTGTTTATATTTTTAAAATTTATTTGATGTTAACAAACATACCTACTGCACCTATTAGTCCAGCGTATGAAGGTTTTTGGTTCCGCAGTGCGTAAATTATTAATCGAAAACTAAAATCGCTAATTCGCTAGAAGTGAAAAGCACTCTAAAAGTTTATAAAAACGGAATCGATAGAAAAATCAATACTTTTCGAGTTATTCCTGAATGAAAACGTCATTTTTTTGGAAAAAACTAACAATTTTAAAAGATTTTTCACAAATTACTCAAAACTTATTAATTATATTAAAAAAACTGCAATAACCAAAATGGTCCATAAAAATTTGTATCATTACTACTCTAATTGGAATTAAATTTTATTCACAAATTACTTTATTTTTACATTATAAATATGATCTAGAAGTCTGTCCGGTTTAAAATAGGCATTTTTGGAAAATGATGAATCAGCCTTTTTGTTATCTATCAAAAAAATTTTATTTTTTCAAAAAGAAATAAGATAATAAACCACATATATAAAAATTGCTAGAAATTCGCATTAGAATGAAATTTGTACCTCCCATAAGATTTTTCATTATCGATCTTTATTAATTGGAGGATTTGAGAAGTATGAGCTTGTAGATCATAAAATTTCCAACGAAGTTTTTTTTATGGTCTCTCTAGTCAATAAAGTCAGAGAGTTATTCTCCAACACCAGACGCCGCTATTGATGAATTTATTAATTTTTAATATATAGACAGTTTTCACTTTTAAGAATAATTTGCTCGCATCGACATAAGGTTCTCATTATAAAAAATTATGTAAAAACTTCTTATTAATAAAGCATCATATTTTGTAAAAATGTTTTTAAGGGGTGTTTTCTTTATTTAGTTATAATAGGGATGATTTTTATGGATTGAAAACTTGATGATGGAAATTTATTTAAGTTGCGCACCATTATAATGACTAAAGTCAGTAATTCAAGAATGTAAAAGTTAAATAGATAGTCCTTTTTTGATTTTACAATAAATAAGGGTGATTTTTAAGGGTACAAGTTATTAAATAAAGGTAGAAAACTCACCATAAGTGTTTTCAATTCACGAAATGTCTCCATTTATGAATTTATTAGGATTTATGAAATAGTGGTAGTTTTCACCCCTAATGGTTATTTAGGCACATGGGCATAGGGTAGACTAAAACTTAAAGTGGGGGGTAAGTATACCTTACTTCCTTATTTTCAGGAAAATCCATTAGTATTTATGGAATGGGGATGTTGTACCATATTTTTACCGTCAAATGCTGGGCTATATGTGAAATATAAATTTATACTAAACTTGAATTCGAGTAATAAATATCATAAGGCTATGATGTTATATAGCTGACTACAGCTGACGGTGACCTTTTTTCTATTTTAGAAAAGGTTATCACCTAGTCATATATGTAAAAATTATATTGTATTAGAAATGAAGTAGAATGCTTTCCATAGATTCTCATTTCTAGATAGATATATTTTAAACTAAAATCATGCTTATTAAATTGAATCGCTTGTTCCACAAGCCCAATCCATACGAAGACAAAATTTCCAACTTTTCTTATATATATATATATATATATATATATATATATATATATATATATATATATATATATATATATATATATATATATATATATATTTTTTTTTTTTATGAATAACCGTTTCGCCGTAAAATGCTAGGGAATTGGCGTTCAAAGGACAGTTTTTCTATAGTTTCGATTTTCTCATCTTGCATATTTTGTGGTACTCAATTCACAGTTGATGTTTTCGGGCAAAATTGATTAAGGGCAAATTATGATACTTTTTCTGTTTTTGTCGTATATCTCAGAAGGAAGCATTTTTTAAACAAGGCTTTAAAGTAGACAAAATTTCCTATATTCCTTACGTTTATATCCTAGAAGGATTCCAAAAAGGGCTTATTTTATTTCGTAATAATTTATTACACATAACTATTTATTTGATAAGTACGTTTCGGATAAATAACGAAAAAAGGGAAAGTTAAGTTAAAACAGTTAAGTATCACAGCAACGGAGATTTCCAAAAAAAAATTCAATTTTACAAGCTATGGAAATATGGCCTCTTTTAGCGCGCTCTAGTTGCGAGACTTCATCCAAGAAAAATTTATCAAATTTTAACTACTTTTTTCTTTTAAAGCACGGGCTTGTGGAAAAATATGAGATAAAAACTGAAAAAAAGCCCAAAAAACACAATTCCGGGCCAAATTTTTTCCCGAAAATTTTGAAAGGAGAAGGATAGGAAAATAAAAAACTTTCTTTTGAAGTCAGTTTTTTTCTAATATATTTGGCGACGAAACGGTTAGTCTTCAAAAAAGCATTATATATTAGGAGTGTAGAAAATTTTGCTTCAGAATGGTCTTATTGAAAAAGGCTTTCTTTCTGAGATACAGGTTAAAACCTGTAAACTCAAATAAAATACCCAGAAAACAAACATCAAATGCGTATTCAGTGACCCAAAAAGTATGGTGGATTGAGAAAATGAAAACTATCTCAAAACTTTCCTCTGAACCCCAATTATTTTTCTAATATATCCAGCCTCGGTTTTTTTTTTAATTTATCATACCATTATTTTTATTTTTTTGCTGTAAAAATTGGAAGCTTATGTCACTAGACGTAATTTAATATAAAAATTGAATTTTTAAATGTTATTTTTCCTAATTTCATTTCATATTATGTAAAACATTTAGCATTTATTCTTTCTCGATGTAAACGCAAAGTATACCAACTAGACTTAGTTTACTTGTTAAAAAATATTGAAACAAATTTTTATTTGAATTTACACATTTATTCCCTTTATGATCATTCATCCGTTCTATATTTCTTAATATCATACATCCCACAAGGATAAGTTATGGATAAAATCATAAAAAAAAATTTTTATTTTCAAGTAAATGTATATCCAAGATTTTTAAAAGCAACACAGGCTACCACCAAGTCATATTGGATGGAGCTACAATTTTTATAGTAGTTCCACTATAAAGATTTTTTCTGTTAGAACACATTTTAGCTTTTAATAAATACTTAGTGTGTCAGGATTATTGCTTTTATTAAATATCAAAATCAGGGTGTAAGTCTTTTTCTTTTAATAGTCTTAAAAACCTTTATTAATTCAACCAAAATATAGTAATATTAGGTAATTAACTAGTAACAGTCGCTTTACAATATAAGTACTTGAACAATAAAAAAATCATAATTGGTAAGCAAATAAAAAATGACTATAAACAGTTTATTTGAAAGGTATTATAAAAAATAGTTTTATTAATAAATAATAAATATGTGGCTCAAATATTTTACGATGGATTTGTTTAAGATATTAAACGGTGCCTTAGCATTGTGATTAATGTCCAAGCGATATTTAGAGGAGTACTCAATTAAGCAAGAACCTGCGGGTTTTCTGACCTCATATGAGGGTGGTCTGAAAAGTGACCAACCTCTGTTACCAATTGTGTTGGTATCGTTATATCAATAAGTAATCTTTTTTGCTATTTTTAATTGCAGAACAAAATTAAATATTATGTTTTCCATGTACGTTCAAAAGTTAAACTGGGCATACGATAACGAAGCCATAAACAATTTGATCCTGCTTGAATTATTTCAAGATTTTCTAGAGTATCGATGAGTAGTATTACTGAGACAGTGGTGAATTTTCGGTGATTATGGAGTAGATTTTGAGAAAAAGGAAAAGTCATTTGATTTTGGAAAGTGGACTATTTTTTCAACTATACGGTGATAGTAATAAATATTGTAGGTTTTAAAAACTGAGTTTTGGTAAAAGCTACAAAAATTGTAAAAATTATCAGTCATATACTTCATCAATAAATTATGTTATCTGTAACAATTTTTAGATAAAATCTAAGGTCAGGTAAGTGTTCAATGAAGTTTGAGGTTCCTAAGAATGCACCTTAAGTTATAATTTACCTATTGAAAATCGAATAACAATTTTTTATAAGTTTGGATCATAAACCTTAAATTAAAATAAATTCAAATCCAAGTAAGTATTTTCTTATGTTTACAAACAATAATTAAGAAACAAACGTAATACATTATCTTAAAGCATCTTGTAAATCTATCCTCAATATAAAATATATTCCACTTGAATGAATCACTAATACTGCTTGTGCTATACTCTAGTACTTTTACCTATATTATATATTATACACCATAGCATATACTATTTATTACTATTATCAGCTGTAGTAGTCGATGAGTATACTGGTGGTATTATTATGGGATAGTATAGTATGTAAAAGTCATATAAGTTTTATTATATAACTTCATATTAAATTCATGATTTTATGCCCTATTATTATAGTATATCAATATACAGAATGTATACTATTCGATTATCAAGTAAGCGGAACAGTTTTTTCCAGTATATTTAGAATAAACTGATGTTCTTTCGCTTAGACCGATGAAAATTTTCGTTTAGGAAAATGTGTTCCTAAAAATACAATAGAAAATAAGCGAATAAAGAATGTACTATTGCCTAAGTTTTTTATTATTATTCCAAATTACCAAGATTAAAAAACGGAGGTTACTTAACTTTCTCTTCACAAAACACCAATCAAAAAAGTGTTTCTCAATATATTACCACACTCAAACAATTTGTTACTGGTAATGGTGGTGAAATCGGGATAAGAGGGAGCACATGCGAAATATGTAGGAAAACCTTATGAAGTTCATCAGGAAATATTTAATTGAAAGTGAATAAATTTATTAGTTTATATTTTCTACTCCTCTTTGGCATATGATGGGGGACTTGAGGTTTATATCTGATAAACTGCACAAATCAGCTGCACTTGGTAGTTTTGGATTTAAATGAAAAAAAAGCAGTTTTAGCTTTCTCAAAAATTAAAAACATTACTTAAAATTAAAGAACGTATTTATACAATTCCGCCAGTACATAAAGTTTCTTTTTCTATAACATGTATTCAGGAGACTTTTTGTACAGTCCTCCTAAGCTACTTCTAGGCATTCGCAAAGCCTTCTCTGATTGAAAATATTCTACTAGTGTAATAAAAATATTAATAAGATATAACCAAAAATCATTCCACCACTAAAGTAGATTGAAAAAACTAAAAAATTTCTGAACTCTGAAATTCTAGCAAAGTTTTTTTCCTAAGAAATTTCCTTTGAAAATAATGAATAAAACAGGGAAACCCAAATCATGCGTCTTTAGTTTTGTGATTGCAAACATTAAATTTTATATACGCAGAAGATATATTTTTCGTAGACATTCTGTATAATATCAAAGAATGACAACCAAGATTCATTTTTTATATGACTTATTTTTAGATTCATTTTTCGTGTTGATGTATCCATCTTTTCATATTATATTATAAGTTTACTTATTGCGCGGTGTAGTAAATCATTGGGTTAGTTTATTTCATATCTTAGAGAACCATAAAATTATCATCATCCTTGTTTAGTTTGTTTATAGTACAAGACGTTAAAAGATTACGTCCGCTTTATTCCTTGTAAATAGATATTTAATATTGGTAAACGGTATATATGATACTTATGACCAAAATTGGTGTTCTGTTTATAGTATCGTTAATTTAATTAAGGCATAATTTACTGGCTTTTATATCTTTAGTTTATTAATGAAATAAATTTAAGGAATAAAATGCAAGACCGAAAATTGAAAAATAAAAACTATAATATTTTCTGAATTGTTTAAGACACGATGAAAAGCAAACCAGAAGTTGAAAAAACTGAGGAATATATATATATATATATATATATATATATATATATATATATATATATATATATATATATATATATATATATATATATATATATATATATATATATATATATATATATATATATATATATATATATATATATATATATATATATAGTGAGGAAAATATTTAAAGAAAAATCGAAAATTAAAAGAAACAAAATGGTATAACAAAAGTTTTGTTATAAAATCCAAAAATCTCTTGACTAATGAAAATGTACTTAAATAGCTTTATATCCGGAATGACTTCACCGATTGAGTTGAAATTTGAGTGGTAGGAAAAAATAATTTTCTACATTTCATTATCTCCGGCAGCTATTAAAATGAAACCATCTCGAACACTTCTACTAATGCATACCAGTGATTTTAAACTTGCCGCATACATATAACCGCCAGCGTCGATATATATGAAAAATTTTGAATTATTATTATTAACTATGAAAATTTATTATTACGCAACCTCTGGTGTAGTGATATAGTGATCTCGGTTTTGGTCTCAGCCTTTCTTATTCGATCTTGGTCTTTGCCTTGCTGGTGTTCAGATAATCTTAGTCGTAATCTTGGCCAAGCAAAAACACAAGACCAATATTCTTCTCATCACTAATCTGACGTCCCACTGAAGACGAAGGCGGAAAGCTCGTCCAATAGTTACAGCGGAATAAATATACAAGTGAAGATAACAACTAATATAGTTAATTGATTTGATACTCGACACATAGTTAGGTATCAATGTCAATATTTGAACTATTTTAAACATGCATAACATTTTCATTAACATACATAAAATACTCTAAATATCGAGCCTACACAGTAAAATATTTAATAATCTGAGTTGCTTGTTTCAAAAACTGTGTGTGTTTGAATTTTTTTATATTTCTTATGGTTTATTAGTTGATTCAGAGATATTTGATTGCATGGACTGAGTTTGCTCGTTTACTAACTTGATTTTACTTTTTACATCTAAAATAAGGCATCAAAATTCAACTCTCTATGTTTATTCGCATCTGAGTGATCTTAATAACAGATAGTTAGGCACAGACGGGCGGATGGACTTAAACTAACTGACATAAAATATGTCGAGTATAACAATACAGAAAAACGAAATATAAAATCGTCAACTTAAAACTTAAAATAAATGCATTGCATCTGCATCTGATAAATAAAAATGTTATTTGTAAAATCAATATTTTATTAAAAAATATGAAATAATAGGTTTAAATATAGCATCCATCATATCTATCAGAGCCAGGTAATTAAAATAATCAGCCAAACATATAATTAGAAAAGGTAATCAACTGGTAATGTTTATAGTGTGTTTTTATCATATAAACATATTACTTATAATAATAAATAGCTAAAAATATCTGCTATGTATAACATTCACAAATAGCATCATCATATCAATCAATATTCGTGATATGAAATTTTGTGTTTTTTTTTTTACAATTAATCGATAAATTTTTACACAACATTGAATTTAGTTTCGAGTTGTAAGTTGTATTTTTAATTAACAATTTTTCAAAATCACTTATATTTTGATGATCTTGTTAAAATACGTAAATATTTAATAAATTTGTCAAATGTGCTATGAAAAAATAAGCTTTAGAGCAATTTTTCTAAAAACAAACATTGTATCAAAAATTGAGTTTTGATCGCAATTTATAAATTATTTACCGAATTAGTAACTTCGTTGAGTTTTTTGTATTGAAAAAAGCTAATAATTTCACTTTATGTTTTTAAGCCTTAAAAACAATTTTTTTTTAATATAATTTTTTTATAAATATATTTTTATACTCCGCATATATAGAATATGTCATATTCGCTTTAGTCTGAAGTTTGTAACACAATCAAATATCGCAAGCTCTAGCAAACTTTTGATATAAAGTGGTTTGGAAGTGTGTTGGTATAAGAATCACCTTACTAGCCAATTTTATCATTTATTTGCACATAGCTTGAATGCCACTTAAAAAATCTATGCCCGAATGAGGAAAAAATGTTCCTTTTCCCAAAATTCTTAGGTTTTTTTCAATTATATTTCATATTCAAGAAAAAACGATTCCTTTCAATTTATTTCTGAAAGAAGGACAATCTGAAAGATGGATAATATAAAAAGCCTCTCAAAAACTCACATATGAAAATGGAGTGCGTTTTAATAGGCTATAAAATTGGTTATTCCAATTAAGTCAAAATATTTTATTTCTAAAAAAAAAAAAAAATTAAAGTAGGAAATGTGTATTACCTGATTTCGTCGATATTCCAGTACCGATACTTCAAATAATTGTGCATTTTGTATACCAATACCACAAAAAGTTAAATATCGTTGAAATATTTCCACATCATGGTCGGTGAATTCTTCACTTTCATTTGTTTTATTAATAATCTGTGCAACACCAATGACATCACCTTCATAATTACATATTGGCATACATAGAATTAAATTTGTTTTATATCCTGTACGCGTATCAACATCACTGTTAAATCGTGGATCCTGTAACACAAAGCAATAAACAACAATATTAATATCTACACAATGTATTATAATATTGATATAGTCTTAAATCCTACAGTACAGTATTCATAAAAATATGAATTTCGATTATTATAGCAACAAAAAAATTGATCTACCTATTTAAACACACAGGGTGTCACCCAAACTCTATCTCGTAGATAATTTGGGGTATGTTTTTTATTTTACCTTGTTAATTTTTCGAATTAACCACAAATTGCTTTTGCAAATTAAAAATATAAATACTAGTTTTTCCACCAAAAAAGTTTAAGCAAAGTAATTAAATTCGAATACATTATCCAGATTCCGAGTATATTTTAAAAGGTGGTCAAATTCATTACACCCATCGTGACCCGAATGTAATAAGGTTTGTATAAATACATAAAATCGCTACCGTTAGTTTTGATTTTCACTTTCCTTATTTTCTGTAATATTTTGTTGCAAGTTGTATATTTATGTATCAAACGATACTATTATTGTTTAATACATTATTGAACAGATTCTAGGTTTCACATAGTTTAAACCATTATGCACAAGCATTGAATTAGTTTCATCTATATAAATAACATTGAAAAAGGTATTCATTTGGAAATAATATTGTTTTTGGCTAAATTTTGAGTTTAACTTCAATTGAAGCATCTTGACTTCCCAAATATAGCTCTAAATTTATTTTTTTTGTTTGTTTGAGATATTTTAAAATAAAAGAGAAATGGGAATTTAAAAATCCTGCTTAAACACAGAGGGAAATACTTGCTTATGACGTCACTTGATACTACCTCTATTATTTTAAATGTAATGCATAGTTTTCAACAATGCAATGCAAAATAATCGTTGAACTTGTAACTTCTTTGTTTTTGAATCAATATTAATTTAATATGATATGAATCAGTCAAATCCTTATTGTAATTTCTATGAGTGGCATTAATTGTTGTATTTATAAAAATTCGGTATACTTGTAACCAAGAGTAGTATGCAATTAAATTATCTGTATCTCAAAGCACTTAAAATATGCTTCAATATAAGATGGGAAAATGTATTTTCTGGATTTATATCACATACAATTTTCTATTCCATTTAGCTAACGGAGCTATCTTTATACAACGAATTTCTGGTAAAATTTTTTGTAAAATCCGTAGAGTGAGTTAATATTGTTATTGTTAAAATTTAAAAGTCTAGAACATGGTTATATAAGAAAAACAGAAAAAAGCGACGAATAAACGAAACAATAAAGTAAGCTTGCTAATATCATGAATTTTTATAGGACATGTATTTTTTTAACATAATATTCAAATTGCAACTCAATGGATTAAGTTGTTCCGGAGCTATTTAAGCAAATATATCGACTATGACAATCTTATTTTAATGCTTATAGATCGTGATCTATTCATCGGATTCTGATGAAGTTTTATTTATATGTTTAATATAAAGATAAGGTTTTGTACGTAGATGTATACTGGCGTTAATTTTTTGTCCTTTTTTGGCAGTATAATTTTATATTTTTTATTAAAAAATTTTACATCAACAAGTAAATATAACAACTAATAATGTTAATTGTTTATATATTCGACATATGACTGAACTATTTTTAAGGATTCATAAGATACTTTCCATGTCCAATACACAGCTATAAATATATATATTACAACAATACGTAATAATGTATTGAATTTATATATTGTGTGCTTATTAAGTAAATTTGAGCTAAAATTGTGTCGAACCTAAGAATTTTACGAACAAATATTTCAAACAAAAGTTTGTATTATTAAAACAAAAATTTTTGATCTATAAAGTTTTATTCTATCTTTTATAGTAAAAAAGTTCGGTTAGGAATCCATTGGACCCAATTTTGCTCATTCACGAACTAAAAATCAGTCTTTGTGTCTAAAATACATCACTTAAACTTCCTATCTCTTTTCGTTTTCGAGTTATCTTGATGTCGGGCAGATGGACAGATTGGCGGACATGCAGGAATGGACTAATTAGGTGATTCTATGAACACTTTGACCAAAATTTTGTTGGTGCGGTCAATTTACTCTAACTTATTATGTATATGTCGAGTATAAAAACAAAAATATATGTCTGTAACTGTACCTTTCTATAATCCATGGTATTATTATAACAAGACAAAATCTTTGTCAACACGTTTATTAAACAAACATTACAAACTATTTGAAATGTAAGAGGAATCTATGTAGCTACTTGTAGTATTGTGCTTTAAGTAGCTCTATGTACACTAAATATATCATCTATCCTGTATTGTACACAGGAATATATCTTTATTAGAACAACATTCACCATGTTATTAACATGGATAAATATATTGCAACAATAATACTATAATAATAATTAATACGTTACATTCAAGTATATGTGTATTGTTGATATAGATTATCTTGAGCTTTAGAGAAACTAAGCAATTATCAATACAGCTGCTCCACTATTTAAATTAAATATATCAAAATTTAATTATCGTATATAATATGTAATTCAATTAAAATTAAGTAAATTTAGACTTATAATGTAAGGAGACAAATCGTGGTGCAATCGTGTTTTTGATTTATAAATTCTAAAAATACATAAAAAATACATTAATTAATAAATTTACTTCGGGATCTTTTAAAATTTTCAATAGGTTATTTGAAAGGACAGAATTTCAAAAGTTCAAAGTTTGAGACCTATTTTTCGAAAAAAACAGAAATATCAAAATGTTCGTTTTCAACGCCTGCACATTTTTAATGTCATGAATGTAATATTACTCGGATTTAGTGCTTACAAACTGTTATAGCAAATACGGGATTTCCAAATCCTAAATAAAGATGATTTAGAAAATAATCGAAATCCTATTTCATACATGTTATATTCGCCTTAAATAAAACGGAGCTTATGATATTTGATTTTTCATTGTGTATTTTATTCTGAATTTTGCTTATAAAAAGCTGAAGCTCGTATGTATATAAATATATTGTATATCCGATGTGTAATGTTTTCTAAATAATATCTAATATCTAATAATATCTAATAAATAATTTTTCTAAATATTATCTGAAAGCAAAGGGAGAATTCAGCTAAAGGTAAATCTTCAATAAAATATAATGCGATTTGAATAAAAAAGAAGTATTATAGGTTACAATTTACATTGCTAATTGATTAAAAAGTAGCGTATGTCACCCGGGATAGTGTAGCTTCCCAGAAAGAAAGTCGGTTCAGCAGTTTTAATGTTTAATCGTTGCATACAAAAATACATGTGTTTTCTCTTTATAATAATATTAAAATAGGCATATTCCCCCACCGTAATTCTCTGTATTTCTTCTATATTTATATTTTCTAGGTCGTAGGCCTTTTTTGACGATGGCATCACACAAAAACCTTCATCCTCAATTTTTACTCCCTTGAAACTAAAATTTTTACAAATTTTGAAGGTATTTATTTATATCTAATCAAAAGCCTAAAAGATATGTTTCAAGCTTGTTATTTTAAAAATGACGTAATTTCAATACAAACTTTCATCTTCTATTTCAATCGCTTACATTCAATTTAAAAGCCTTTTCTCAGACTCTAGACTATCTCTGTATGATATTTCATTTAAACCGGTTTAGTACTTAAGGCGTGATTGTGTAACTCACAGACAGACAGAGTTACAGAAGGCCTTTCTAATTCATAATATAAGTAAGGATGTTCAAGGCTAGAGTCGCACAATTTAAATTTAACAACATTAACACATTTTCTTAAGTTTTTTCAAGATTTACCGTGTAAATCATAAGTAAATTTTGATAAAACTTGTATCTATAGTTTAAAATGAATAACCCATTTACTATCCAAATTTGCATTCTATTTTCGGAATTTTATTACCACAATTAATACTAACAGTATTTATGTTTATTTGAATTTTCCTTTTTATGTCAGCACAAAAAATCTTAGTAGTAGTAGTAGAGGGAAGGCAAATTACTAGTAGGCTAGTAGGCTTCTCTATTACCAACACCTTTAACGAACCAGCAACCCGGTGACATAGCCAACTCATCTACCCAAATGGACCTAAAGCATCTTACATTAATTTCTTTTTCAATATTATAAACCAGTTATATTAGGGTTTCACGGTCACGTCTAAGGATTCTTAGATATTTTGAGTCAAAGATTCGAAACTCAGATTTTTGAGAATATCCCGTTTTTCTAGCATCCAATCGTATTTAAATAAAAAGTTACAGAGGATAAAATTGTGTACAAGTTTTGTCTGAAAGCTATTATTATATATTGCGATGTTTTAGAGTGGGTGTAAGAGATGGAGCGCTTAGCCACATTTAATGTCAAAGATAACGAAGATATGGATAATGTGAATCAGTCTGAAATTGTTGGTCGAACGGAAGATGAAGATGATGAAGAAGGAGATAATAATTAATAATAATAATAATATTGATATGAATAAAAACAACATTAAAAGCGAATATTCTCTTTTATTTTTGTACCGTAAATCTAATTATATTTAATTATAATAAGATTCAAAGATGTATAAGGTTTACAATAATAATATTTAGAATGATTCACTTCACTTTCATTATTTGTATACAAAAGGTAAATAATTTTAAATAACTGCATGACTTACAAGGAATATTTATAATTTTAGGAATTAAATAGTTAGCTAAGTAATATTTAATCAATAATCAAGTAAAAAAGCAGTTAATAGATTGGTATTAACAATTGACCTTCTATCAAACACTCCATCTTCTGAGCCATAAATCTCTAAAAGATGCAAAGTATACAAAAATATTTCAGACAAAACTTGTAGACAATTTTATTCTTTACAACTTTGATGATAGATCAAAATACGATTGGAGGCGTTGAAAACGAAATATTCTCAAAATTTTTGGGATCTTTGACTTTGAATGCTTAAGGTTCCTTACATGTGACTAATTATAAATTTTAGGACAAGTTTTAGAATATCAAAATAATGGTTTGTACAAAACTTCAGCTTATTCAGTTAGATTTGTAGAGGTTTACCCTTTTATTTTACTAAGAAATGATTGGACTATTAGTCATATATCATCAATATTTTACATATTTATCCAAATAAGTTTTTATTTTTTTGACAAAAAAGTTTTGATCTATCCATTTTTAACTAGAATCTTTCTCAATATAGAAAATCGTTCACTATTAGATGAATGTTTTGTATTTAGACTTTCTTTAAAATAAAAACAGAGGGTGGAGGGCCAGTATTATCATCTAGCTTTGAGTCGGGAAAATGAAAAAGCGATGTATCTTCTCGATCAAACAAAATTAAATGCTAGAATATTCTTTAACCAAATGATATCATATTCTAAATCGTTTTAATGCTACTATAATTTTTTGAAATGTATGCAGATTTCCATATGATGAAATAACATTTACATATTTAAACAAAGGAAATCGTAAAAAACTTAATATATTTTCGATTTTATTTTATTTTTAAATAAAATAACAAACGTTAGCTATAAAAACAGAATTTATACTTATAAATTATTTAATAGTGTTTCAAAGTTTTCTCTTTTACATTTGGTGAGAAAATTTGGTGAAAAATTACATTGAGTATTAAAATTCAATATGATTAAATGAGTTAGCTTTCCTTTAACGATATTTGTGAATAAATTACATACAAAATAAAATTTTTTAAAAAACAACAAATTTTTAACCGACTTCAAAAAAGAGTTTTCTCAATTTCACAGTGTATACAAATTTTCTTTATGTTTGTTCGAGGATAGCTTCGTTTTTATAAACCAATTTTGATGATTCCTTTTTGTTGGAAAGAAGATTGGTTCGAAGATTGGTTCTATAGAAGAAACAAGGGGCAAAAAGAATTTTATGTGCTTAAATTTTATCCAAAGTAAAAATTTTTTGTGCATCTTATCCTTACTTAAAAATGGATTGGTTGACGTCTACTGAGAAAGATAATTGGTCTCAAGGAAAATTTAAAATTATTTTTATCTTTTTAGTTCATTTTTTTGAAGGCGGTTCTTTTTTGTTAAAAATTTTTTTATTATAGTTTATTTTAATGAATATAATTTTGATATCATAAAAATAAATAATTAAAAATAAGATAATTTTATTTCATAAATCCAGTTGTTTTTACAGAATGTGATTGAGAAATATGGAGCTATAAGTCATTATTTTTGTAAAAATTTCTGATGAAATATAGACAAAGGTATTTTTTGTCTAAGCAAACCAAGAAATTTTAGTAATTTATGTGCAATAAAAACTTAATATAATTGTCTTAAAATTACTTTATATAATATATGAATTTTTAAAATTGAGAGTTGATTCTAAACACCAAAACAATATCGTCAGTATTATACAACATTTATATTAATATATATTCAAAATTCTTGATAGTAATTATGGCATTGGTTATTTACTGGTTTCTAACATAATTTTTTCACAAACTCTTGAGATTTTCTCTCAAGAGTATGTTTTTCAAAAAATTCGAATACAAAAGATATAAATAACTCTTTTATATTATACAAATTTTAAATAAAACCATTCAGAAAATTCCATTATATCTTTTCATAAAAATTAAGATATAATAACTACAATATTTTCTATTTAAGTCTTTATAAAAATATCGTTTAAATTTTAAAATAATTTTATTATTAAACCTATTATTTAAGGTTCTGCTATCTTTATATTTGTAAAAACAATCTTTTATTTACTCTTGGAATTGATATCGTACAAAAAGTATTTAAGAATTATTTCACTATTAAATAAATGTGTACCCGGAAGGTTTACATAAGATCTTTTATTTTATTCGTTAAACATCTCTTTCTAATATAAACCATCATTTTAAAAAGTTTGTTCATCTGAATCGATAAATATTTTTTCGATGTTCTTTCACAAATTTTCTTAAAATATAAAATGTGTTAATTCTTGATTTAATATTGCGTTGTATTTTCGAGTTTGTACTTTTGTTATATTTGCAATAATTCTCTTAAGACCAGAAGTCTCTTCTCAAGTGCAAATTTAATCTCGTCAAGTGGTCTCTCTTTCAGGCACCGAATTCTTAAGCAACGCGTCCATTAGGAGTGATTGAAAATTTTAATTTTCAAAGAGAATCGTCATCCATCATCACTCCATAATAACGTTATACAATCTTTAAAAAAAATGATACCCGCATCTCTCGATCTCAAGTTTTCACTACAATGGACCGTTTTTTCTCTTAAATGGACCGTCCCCAACGTTACATTGAAATTGAAAAATTATTACACGTTTCATTTATAGACTTCTGTAGTCGTATATGAATTAAAGAATACAGTTGTCACATATCAAAATGCTGTAACATTTTGTTACAAATCATAGATGGACTGCATCATCCTTAATTCTTGAGAAATGTTATGAATGATCCCAAAGAATATTCTAAAGCCTAAGATATAATATAAATAAAAGCTGCTGCAAATATTCAGTATATTGATAAAGTCAAACAACACTTATTATATCAATATTTTTATTTATAAACATTTTTAAATGTGAGTGTGTTAACTAATGTGTAAAATAAAAATTTAACTCGAATTTTAGCAAAGCTTTTTAATTTCTGTTCATCTAAATAGTTAATATAAAACTGCGTTCTGTGGTCTATGTTTGTAAGTGTTAGTCCCCAAGTTTAGTAATAAAAAATATATTGGGTTTAATTTTTCAATGCATTGATTTTTAATACAATTCTGAACAGAAAAAAAAAACACTAAGAGACCAAATACTAGCGGTCGAGTTTGGTCTTCTTCTTTGGTCTTTTTTTTCGATTTTCTGATTTGATTCTCAGATTTAAGACTTTTTTTCTTCTTTTCATATGGTATTTTTAAAAGGACATTAGAAATATATAATGAAAAGAAGTAAAGTCGTTATTTGTTCCAATGTAAGTAGAACTTAGACCTACAATTTTTCAATACAAAAAACACATTTTAACGACAAAAATAACTTAGCAATTTTATTATATTGTACTGAAATAGTTTCAAATTTTGCTCGATAGCAAGACTTTTTTGAACACTGTGTATATATTATTACAATAGTACAAGTTCTTATACCTAAGAGTGGTCAAGATGAAAACTGTAACGGACGATAAAATCTAACGTAGCATAAAATTTATCCATCCCGGGCATGTTACCAATTTCACGGTAAAGGTGTTGGTTCCTTCGTTAGACTTGTTATTAAATGTAGCTCAATCAATAATAAATATCATTTCATAAAATCTGTAGCAAAAAAACAATCGTAAGTCTTGACATCTATTAAGTAACGTTTGCAATGACGGTAAAGGCGTTGGTTCCGTCGTCGGATTAGTTACTAAATTTAGCCCAATCAACATTAAACATCTTTTAATAAAATTTGTACAGAAAAAAATCGAGCATTTTGATTTTTGAAAATTTTTTGAAAATGACAGTCATCTATTAACTGGTTTGACATTTTTAGCTTTCACACATTTTTCTATATGAGTGAACGAAAATAATTTCTTTAAGAAGTGAATGATTTTCTGGAAGCCCTCCAAGGTCATCAATTGACAAACTTTCGAAAGGCAGAATTCATACACACAACTTTCCATTCAAAATACAAATAAGAACCGCTACTTTGTTTCATCCAAGTTTTGTATTGTATAGGTTTGCTATTTTGTAAAATACACTAAAAGTTTTTAATGGCAATAAATATTACATTATTTATAGAAATAAAACTAGTAAAACTTTGGGTATGCTGTAGTAAAACGATAAGACTTTTCTACTTTCATATACCCGACCATGTGTGGTATAACTTAAAAACTAAACGAAGTTGAGTATTGAAATTTTGACAGTGTGCTAGCTACATCTCCAAAGTGGCCCAATTCACGTTTGTATTAAATTGTTAGTATGCTTAACTACCCGATTTAATTTTTTGTCTTACATGTAAATACTTACGCTTAAATGATACGCAATTTAAAACCGTTATCATTATATTACACCAATTAATTGGCTTCAGACGCTAGGTAACTAGTTTGCTGGGACAATAAAAGTTTTTTATATCAGGAGTATATGAAATATATGAGAGTATATTAAATTAAATCCTAATCAGTTTGTAACGATAATAACTATTGAAGATACGAACGATATTTCGTTTTAGAATCACCTAATTAGTTTTTTTTTATATTATACGCCCGTCTTGTGCATGTCCGTTAACAAGGTAACCTCAAATCGAAAATCATACACGAAAGAAGATAAGGAGCTGAAATTTTGCAGGCGTATTCTGCATCTACTATGAAAAATAGCTCAACAATTGTTTATTTTCATGAAAATTGGAGATGGGTCGGTACCCCACATTTGATGCTTTGGAATGAACGACCGCTTATACTACATACTATTTATCATACAACAGTATATATTTTGAGGTTTGTTATTCTAATAATGAATATGGATGTGTCTATATTACTAGTTTCATTTTTTTATATTATAGTTCAAAATAGTCCCTTCTATAATTGATACTCAACCATACGTCGAGTTTTTAAATAATTAACACTATTATTTGTTAACTTCATTAGTTTATGCATTATAATTAATCGCAGCTATTTGATTTTCTTGATATTTCAGTAAGGTTCCAACAGTTATTAACAAAATTTGTATTTGTATGAAACTAGAAATAAATTTTCAATATTTTTGCGTTCTGTTCTTTTTATTGTATTACAATGATGAATAAAATGTTCCAAACTTGAATTGTCTTTGTTCATCGAATTTCATTTTAAATCTACATAGACTTTTTTATTATTTGTATCTAGACATACAATGAATTTTTCCTTTATATCTAAGAAGATATCTGAAAGAAAATCAAATCTATTTTATATATTATGTACCTACCTATGTATAAAGGAAAAATAGTGTTCCTTGCTTTATAATACTTTTTGACTGAATGTATATTGTTGTCCTCACAAGTAAAAGCAATCACATTTGTTACACATGTCAAATGCAATATACATGTATTACGTTTTATATCGCAGGGGAATAATGTTTAAATTTAATAATGTTTTTATTGAAATATTTATAATTTTATGTGTGTTCCATCATATATCCGTAAATTACCCTTTTCGATTTTTTGATAAAATTATTTTAATTTTGTGTGTGAAATTAATACTAGTATATTTTTACGTCATATTTTTTTATTGAAGGTTTCATTTGGGTTCTACTTTATATTTCTGCCAATTAAGGAAAGAAATGCACAATTTCACTAAATATATCGCAGAAATTACACGAACCAAATTATTAAGGCCTTTTTACATGGCACATTTTAAACTATAAGAGATAACGGGAAAATACAAAAAAACATGATTATTTACTGGTTTCCGTAAACTGTTTAGTGTTTAGATTTTCCACACTTAAACTTTTGATTTTTGAAATTCCATCTGCCCTTGCAAAGTAAGTCACCCTCTAGCCCAAAAAACACGCTACGCTCATGATAAAAAAATTACCTTTAGATAAGTATTAATGCCTACGGTCTAGAATCAAGTTGCGGACTTAGCGCTCGTTTTAAGACTACTATGAAAAGATTTTCAAGAATTCAATAGCAGAACCAGCTACCGGATGCTGTTGAGAATCTAAACTTTTAACGAGCCCACCAAAACATACATCAATAATTTAATCAAAGTCGGTCTAGCCGTTAAGGAGAGACATACAAATATGTCTGTGTAATCTTCCTAATATGTATATAGATTTGAATTTTTTAAATAAATGGGTTTTTTACATTCCTAATATTTTTTTTTTTTTTTTTTAAATGTTAATAATTAAAAAATAAAAATAGTTTGATATCCAAGCATATGGCGGATCTTTAAATCATTAGCACTGTTAGTGTTTTTTATCTTCTTTTTATTTGCAAATAATGTATGTCTAATAAATAAAAACCTATTTACAAGATTGATATTGTACAATTTATATACTTTTATGTCCCGCTCTTGATCTGTATAATTTATTTCCCAAAAGTTTAAGTTTTTAATAAAAATAAAAATGGTACATACACTCTATTACAAAATACTTTTCTTACGAGTTGTTACAATATTATTTCAGTGCCAACAAATTTGTATATAAATAAAATTTTGTATATAACAAACTTTTTCAATTTAAAATTACTTTTCCTGAAGTTTTTACTATTTTTCTCAATTTTAGAAAGTATATGAGTGCGTGAATATATTAATCGTACTAGAAAAAAACTTTTTTTTTTTTAAATACGTTACTTTTTTGGTAAACTTTTATTTTAAAATAATGATAATGATAATCTTTTTAACTTAAAAAACTTTATATCGTACATAAAAATGTTATACAATTTCATTTTAGATAGACTAAAGTTATTGTGAATATAATGTGGCTCAAGCGGGATTCCGGTTTAAATACTTTATGTAATGCTTATCTGAATATCCAATGATTCTTATATTTCATTTACTTAACTTTTCGAAAAATAATTTACCCTTAATTTATTTTGGTTTAAGAGAGACATTTAATGTTATATTTAACTTCTGTCCATACTGATCAGGGATAAATGATATGGTTAAATTAGAAAGTTTTGAAATAAGAAACTACTTTTGTTAAAAACAATTGATTTCCTCAATAATTTTTCCAGAAATCAATTTACTCAATAAGTGTTTTCGGCTTCGATTTCTAAGAAATCTGATCCTTTTGTAACCCTTTAAGAAGTTATTAAGACGTTGAATATGCCACTTATTGACCGCCTTGAGAATTTATCAATAAGAAATAGTTCAGATATCACTTTTATGACTACGATTTAAATAAAATATTATTTTAAATAAAATATAGGAAACAACTATGCTTGACTACTGGTACAAGTCCGCCATTCTATCCCTTACACCACAATACTCATATAATTTTTGTTAAATATTAGATATTTTATTTATAAGAATAGAAAAATTAATTTTTTTGTTTTTTTATTATTTCTAAGGTATTTTTTATTATGGCTTTAAATAACACCACTTATCTAAGTTGGGAACATAAACAGAATCTCAAAAAACAATTTTTCATCCAAATAGTATAATTTGTAGTAAAAGTAATACATTAGTATAAAGTCGTATACTTCGATTTTTTTTTCTTGTCGAAAATCTTTTAAATAAAAATAATTTTAAATAAAAAAAATGAAAAATCCATGAAATAAAATCTAATTAAATTGTAGGTTATTATTCGAAAACATTCGAGTAAAATGCACATCAGAAAAATTAAGCCTAATTGTATTTCTAACTTCTTATAAAACATAATAAAAACACTTCTTATGTTTTGTGTGCTCATAATTCCAACTTTTTACGCAAGTCTGGAAAAAGACTTCTTACAGAACTCATAATTCATACTCCTTTCGAAAATCAGAAAAAAACTTGATAAAGAATTCACAATTCGAACTTCTGGCGATGAAGGAAAATAGACTAATTTAATAATTTCTGATTTGGATGTTTGCTGAAATGCAATTGCATTGTAGGAATAAAATAAATCGAAATTAAAAAAATAAATAAAGTCGTGGCAAATCTATTGCAAAACCGTAGAATAGTTAAAGTCACATAATATTTTATCTCCATTTTTTCGCTTAATTCTGCTTAATATAAAAAATGTCCTAAGGACGTCCCCAAGAAAATCCGTATTCTTAGCAATTTTTTAAAATTTAAATACACATACTTTAAAGTGTCCGTGTCACACGTTGAAAGTTTTTTAAAATACCTTGCAGCACTAATTTTTGAAAAATTGTCTATTTAATAAATTGCATATTTTATAAATGGTTCTTATTCTGATCGATTATCAAGCGAACGTTTTATTAGACAACAACAACAATTTTCTATTAAAAATCTGAAAATAATTATTTGAAGAAATGACAATTAATTATACACATATAAAAACTATTATCACAAGCGGTATTCGTTGAATTATAAAAATTAAAAAATTTAATAATTTACATTGGGATAGTCTCAACGAATCATCTTTGAGAATATCTGTTTAGTCTTAAATGATAAAATGTTTTTATACAAAATATCCAAGACGCATATGGTATAGCTATCATTAAACAAAATTTTTGGAATTATTTAAAAAATCTTTATCTCTGTAATTTTACGTAAATAAGAAGTATTTATTAATCAATTTTGGGAAACTATTAAATATTCCTTTTCTACTTTACTCAAATATCAAATGAGTAGCATATCAAAATTTTTCAAATACAAAATGAACGACCCAAAATCAGTAAATAAAAATAGCACCTTCGAAATCGGTACCAATCAATCAATTTTTTATGAGAATATGATTGACGCCGATTTTGAAAGGGAATTTGACACAGTTAAAAAACATATTTATAAATGTAAATACTAGTCAAGCTCGCAGTAGTTAGATGCTGCAACATTAAATTAGGTACTCAAATTCTTAATTAGGATAAATTGAGTCATTATGTAGGACTACTGTCGTGAAATCACGCTGACAGAGCAAGGTAAAAAAATAACATGTATTTATAACATTGTATACGCTTCATCCTTCACGTTATTGTTCATCCTTGATACATTCAAATGCATACATTTTTGTCACATGAACGGATGCATTTTTGTTGCCATTTGGGTTATCAAATTCTATATTGTGCTGCCAAATTAACAATTATATTTGCTAGCTAAACTACATTAGTTAAGTGACGGCAAATCTCAATAACATTCTGAAATGACAAAGAGTGAATAGTTTTATATAAAATATATAACTTTAGTTCCGTGTCACAAAACGATTAATTGTTAATTAGCAGTTAGATTAATTATCAATTTTACCAAAATGAAATTTTCCCCATACTGTCAATAAGCATTGATTTATAATTTTCCATCATTTTGCTTTTTGAATTTTTTCTATTTTATGACATTACCAATCGATTGCAAACCATCGTATGTTTACTATGGTATTTAAAAAATACTTTGCACAGATCAGCTAAACATGTTATTTTATATAATATAGAAGAAATTGTGGATAAATAATAATTTCAATGATAGATTATAATTAACAATAATTGCAACTAACTGCTTAAAAGTACGTTTCATAACATCGACTAGCTCCGTCGGTGTAGTTTCCACTAAAAGTACTTTATGTAGATGCGGATTTTTCCAACAGAAGTATACCTTTTTTAAATGAAAGCTTGATAATTAGAAATGAAGGTTTGTTGACATCTTTATTTAATTTTCTGTTCAACTATTTCTGTTCAATGCAAGGACCATACTGTGGCTAATAAATGTAATAAATTACTCTCTAAAGCTATTTCTTTATAAAATTATAAACGTTACGTAAAATATTCTGTATTTCACTTCGTAGCGTAATAATGCAAATAATATAATTATCACGAAACGATGTTACCTTTTTACGAAATATCCTGTATATAGAATGATTTGAAGTGAATTTAATTATGATTTCTTTCAATAGATGTTTGCTTTTCCATCGAGATATAGAAAGCCATTAAAAATGTTCATTTTATTTTTTTGTCTTTTCTTATTTGAAAAGGAAAAACTGAACAATAGAATTCAACTATAAGCTTTTGTTCATCCATGTTTGACATTCAATTGGTTATAATTTTATGTATATATTTATAAAGTTTTTTTTTTTTTAATAATATTACAATTATTAAAATTCTTTTTTGATGCGATGTTGAAAAAGAATGCTTATTATCGTCAATTTCAAACTTGAAATAAAAGAAATAAAAGAGGAAAGTCAATTCATTTTTTCAACAATTAAAGGAAAAAATGTTGATTTTGCATAAGCTAAATTTATTCACTATACTAATATTCTCTATTGTGATTTATAGTTAGCTTAGGATATCGAAAAATACCCTCCTTTGTGCACGAAAATTCGAGCCTATTCAAAGCAATCGAAGAAGCAATCCGAGGGCAGTAAAATTGAACGTTGAAAAACATCAAAACGAACAATAATTCGAATATCTCATTGGGCATTTTTAAATACGTAAAAATGTTTCAAAACGAATTTTCATTGAAATCGTTACCTTGAATTTTAAAGCAATTATAATGAAAATACCCTCTTTTACTCAATTTTAAAATTTTAAAATCAATATTTTAAATAATGGCATCTCTCTACATATTATATTATACATATTATAAATTTAATACAACGAATGTTCAGATTATTTTATCTTCGTGCTTAAAATTGATTCTAAAAGCTTAACCTACTTGGAGTGCATAGATTTTCCAAAGCATTGTGTTCACTTCAAAATATTTTTTTTAACGCATAATTTTAATTTAGATTTTTTATAAATCATTACTTTGTTAGTGGATGAATAAAGAAAATTTAAACATTCCCAGCCATATATCGAGTATTAAAGCCATTAACACTGATAAAGGTTCCCTTACTATTGAGGTCAGGTAGCTCCTTTTATCAGAAATTATTAAGGAATAGCTCAAATTTGTTGGCTTAATATAGGCGACGGAGGAGGTAATAGGGTATTTGACATAATTCTGAATTTGGTATATTTTACATAAACCTATAAAACTGGACTAAATTTCATTGCAAAATTCGAACATTAAATTAAAATGAGTCAAAAACAACAAAACTATAAGCTATTAAATATTATTCTTATTTCTTTCTTGAAAAACCAAATTGTACATATTATGCTTATGAATATATAAGCAGGTATATAATATAATGCCTCGAAAATATAGACCTTTCGATTGAAGATTAAAAAAAAAATTCATTCAAATGCCCAATTTTTCCCAGGAGAAAATATCAATTTTTATTTATTATATAGCTGACATACGGCTCTGAATATTATCAGAGATAACTATAAGATTTTTCGATTAAACTTCCATTTATAGCCCCAATTTTCTATATCAAAAAAATTTTTATATTTTATAAATATGTAGTTTTACTATAAAGTAGTCATCATCAGTATGAATTAGCTAGTCGTAAGGATTCTTCGAGAAGATGTTATTCGTTGCTAATTTGGTGACGGAACACGTGTTTAAACATAACAATATTTTTAATCTAGGGAATTGGGACAAAAATCGAAATTTAAATATTTGATGTTTACAATAATAAATCTTAAGATAATGTTTCATTATTACGTATGATTTGATTGGGAAAATGTAAATTTTCTCATATGTAAATGATAACATAGTTGTGGTTTTTATATTTTGAAAATACATAGAAAAATGTTTGTTTTATTTATCTTCCATCTTATTCCAAAACAAAAGTTTATAATGAACTAGGACTCTTAAATAAGGAAATAAATTACGAACAAATTTCAATAAATTATAAATTTGATTACTACATTTCCAAGTAAATCGCTAAAAGAAACTTTAAATATGGAAATACAACATTTTTCTACATATTTTCTATAATTTTTTTTTGAATAACAAAATATTCAAAATGGAAATAACTTACAGCAACAGAAAATAAAAAACAGATTTTTACAATATATAAAATACCATTTTAAAATGTTAATAATATGTCTTGTAGTTGTTGTTGTTGAAAGAAATGCATGTAAAATTTACATTTTTCTATTTATTTTCTAAGATATTTACCATGCCTTACCATGATATTTTATATATTATCCTCGAATCTTAACCAAACCCTGAACAATTTCAACGAGATAACATGCAGCATATAAAATTCTTATGTATATTATACAACTTTGATTGAAAATATTGAACTGATTTTTATCAATTTATGAACACGGTCTGTTATTTTCTCCCGAGTGGAATTGAACATTTTTTAAAATTTAAACCATACTTAGAGGTAGAGGAATAGTTCAAACTCAAAATCTTACAATCAATCATTTAAGAAAGAAATAAGAATAATATTTGACAGCTTATAGTTTAGTTGTTTTTGAATTATTTTAATTAAGACTTCGAATTTTGTATAGGAATTTAGACCAATTTCTCATGTTTATGTACAATATAGCAAAGTCAGAATCAAGTCAAATACCCAATTACCTCATCCGTCGCCTATATTAAGCCAACAAATTTGAGCTATTCCTTAATAATTTCTGATAAAAGAAGCTACCTGACCCCAATAGGAAGGGAACAACTAACAGTGTTAATGGCTTTAAAACTCGATGTATGGCTAAGAATGTTTAAATTTTCTTCATTCATTCACTAACAAAGTAATTCATTGAGCTTGCATGATTTATAAAAAATCTAAATTAAAATTAAGCGTTAAAAAAATTATTTTGAAGTGAACACAATGCTTTGGAAAATCTAAGCACTCCAAGTAGGTTAAGCTTTTAGAATGAATTTTAAGCACGAAGATAAAATAATCTGAACATTCGTTGTATTAAATTTCAATATGAAGAGAGATGCCATTATTTAAAATATTGATTTTTAAATTAAAAATTGAGTAAAAGAGGGTATTTTCATTATGATTGCTTTAAAATACGAGGTAACGATTCCAATGAAAATTCGTTTTGAAACATTTGTACGTATTTAAAAATGCCCAATGAGATATTCAAATTATTATACGTTTTTATGTTTTTCAACGTTAAATTTTACTGTCCTTGGATTGCTTCCACTCCATTTAACTGTGTTCCGCCGGGTTTCATCTAAAACAACTAATGCCACTGGATCAGAATATAATCGAAGAAGTTTATAAAATTTTATAAGAATTGAGTTTAATCTTTCATTTCACGACTTACTCGATTTCAAATTCTATTTTAATAAATGTACATGCCGCTTATCAGTTACCGAGCTATACTTATTAAAATTTATAAAATACACCAAACACATAGTACGATAAAATAATAGTTCATACGTTGTCTATTTTAACTAGATAAGTGACCCACGAAATTTTTTATTTCAAATTTAAGGATTTGTCATGAAACATAAGGTTGTAAGGTTGTAATTCGTTTAGTTTTTTAAGCCAGTTTTTACTGCTATGGTAATCATTATTTACTTTTTATGGTAATCAGTATTTACTTTCATCAATAGAACACAGCATTCCAAGACGATAACTATGTAAATACTGATTGTGCCTGTTGTTGCTGAACTTTGAATATCGGTTTTGGTACGGTGTTTAAATTGCGTTATCGGTACCGTTCGTTACCGAGTTATATCTAATTCAAAACAAATATTATTTTTAAAATTAGTTAAGCTTGTACTGACACAATGTCAGTATTCGACTTTTGTACAAAATCTATTTTTTGTGAACAATTTAAAAAATTAATACCCGCATTTAATACCTGTGATTAAAAAATTTAAAATAAATAACCACTGTATAATACTTTAGATAAATATCACTCACATATGCTCGATCAATATAACTGCCAGATTTGTATATACCGTAGACATATAGAATGGACTAAGTAATATCCTTAAAAAATTGATCGCTCTTTTTTCCGTCTGTTTGTATCAAATAAATAGAAAAACATAAAAACTAGTCACGCGTTTATTTGGTCTGTATGATAAATGATATTTTACGATTCGATAAGAAAGGTTCAAACTATTCTCTATGTTTATGATATATACAATTGCCTCTGCGCTTAAATCTGACCTTTAACTCTGCTTGGAAGAATGCTAGATCCTTCAAAAATCAAATTTTATACTACAACTTTAACATTAAAAGTGTCGATTAATCTATCTATTAAAGCGAAAAATTCTAATTGTATTTCTAACAACACAAGCATAAAAAAAATCACGTTTTAGGCTTTAATGATTTTTAATGTCAAATCTGTAATTAACTTCTTGTGAAAGACACCACAACCTAAAAGCCCCAATCTATTCCTCCTATTTCACAGGATCTAATATCGAAGAACTCTAGTATCAATTTAAGAGATTAACAAAGAGACCAAATGAATTAATTTCTTATTTTTGACTTGGATCAGTAATTTAGGATTTAATGTGTTGTAGTCAATATGTATAATGCTTTCACAATGAGTATATGAACAGAATACGAGTATATTATTACAATGGTATACTAGTATACACATAATACATACCTCATATGCATTTTTAATATTTATAATCTCTTTAGTTTGTGCAACCGTGCCAGCAATACCCACACCGAATGGTATACGTAATTCTTCAGTACGAGCTTTATGCACAGCATCATCTAATTCTGAAACAATAAAACATACATTACATTCGATTACTTTCAATTACTTTGAGAATTTATCGATAATAAAATAATATAATATTATCCTTATGAAACCAAAAACTGCCTGTTTAAATATAATAAAAATAAATATTTGTAGATAAGAATGAATATATAGTTCCGGTCGAAAAAAATGCACCTTCCTGAACATTTCATGTTTATTAAAATTAAAAATTTCCCGATTTTTATATTTTGATTAAGTTTAAAATGAAAGTCATACTTAAGCAAAATTAAATCTAAATACTAAAAAACATCATAAAACCCGGTATTTTTTCATTTTTAAAAACATGAAATGGTTCAGGAAGTTACTTTTTTTAACCGGGACTATAAGACATCCTTAAGGTCAAAAGTAGTCGTTCAATCGAAAAAAATGGATGCTTACCTGTATCACGTGTAACATCAAACAGCTTTGCAACCAAAAAACGATTTTCAGCTGGTCCACGTGCTAAAAACAATGATCCTCGATCAGCATGTGTTAATATACAAATATTCACTAAAATTTTATGACACAGCACATCTAAGTCCAATTCATTAGCCACATCACGAATTAATTCCATAAATAATTCAGATTCTTCTAGATGTGTTAGATCTCGTATCACAGTTGGTAGAGTACCAGACGCACTAGCTTTCACTGGTGATGCTGCCAACCATATTTGAAATAAATCAGATGTGATTGACGTTCGACGTGACGCCGCGTTCGTTCCTTTATTTCCAACATTGGTGCTCCCTTGCTGTTGTGTAAATGAGCTTTGTGAAGAAGTATGAACTAAATGGCAGGATGCAATGGATGTACGACGTGATGATATTGCTATTGCAGCTGCTGAATCGCAACTCAAAATATTATTAGACGATGGCTGTACTGTAACTGGTAAATGAGGCTGATCCCATTGTGATATCGTTTCCGGGGATGTTGATCGAGAAGATGAATTGAAAAACTTAAAATTTTCGATAACAGTTTCACAAGGTGGTGGTGATGGAGATGAATGCGTAATTGAAATGTTTGAGTTCGTGGATGTGCGTCGACTGCCTTCAGGATCTAAAATATCTGGTGATGGTATTTGAAATATTGATATTTTTGAATTGTTTGAAACTTCCCGATAAATTTCCAACGATGATTCTGGAGAAAACGATAGTGTCGATGTTTGTGATTGTTTCCTAGGCGGAGGCTTGGACATAACATCTTCTGGTGACAATGAGGAACGTGTTCTTGGAGATCCATGATTGTTTGTATCTTTAACCTTGACAACAGATAATTGGGGTGTGACACCATTTGTATTATCTGTTACGGTATTGGGGGGAATGGTTGCATCATGTAATCGTTTTATGAAATTATTACTGGCACGTTGCCGTAGCCATTGCTCTATTAATTCTATATTCGATTCTAACCATTCCCCCGCTGTATCAAGGTCATTTTCTCCCCATGGGGGTGGCAACATCCCTACACATGACGTAACTCAACTTTTTAATTTGTCTTTATTTTTTGTATCACATTCACTTTCAGTTAATTCACTACTTTTTTGTTTAATTGACGGTGACTTTTCCATAATAACGCTACTAGTATGAATTTTTTTTAATCATTTTGTTGTTATTTAAATCCATTTGGATCATGTCTTTGTTTTACTATACACAAAGTATTAAAAATCAACAAAATTTTATACCAGTTTTATTAAAAATTTAGCTTCAAGATTTATATTTGGTTTATATTGATGTATGAAAAATTATTACTACGTTTATATTGATGTATGAAAAATTATTACTACGTGTTTTGTAACATTTTCATGACATTATTAACCAATAATATACCTTTATAAAGACGCGATAATAGTTATTCAAATCTGTCCATCTGCCTATCTTTCATCAAGATAATTCAAAAAGAAAATAGATAAGAATCTGAAAATAATTATATACGCTATATTATTCGCAAATTATGTTAAAATTTTCATTCAAATAAATGTCTTTTAAAATAACTTAACACTTTCATTATTTTTTTCTGCGGATATGTTAATGAAACTTTATGAACAATCTCATTCTATTCAATTTCCAAATCACATACTTATTTATATGGTAGTTTAATGCTACTCAGTTTGCAATTTTTGGAGATCCTAAACAACTACATCAATAAATTATTCCTGTATTTTGTTGTTATCAGAAATATTGAACGTTCATTTTTTACTTATTTTTAAAGATTTATAAAATACAACTTCAACTTCATGATCAAGAAATGAAGACACTTCAGTTGAAGTAAGAAAAATTGGCATCTACTACGATTTTCTAATATTGTATAAGAATTTCATCAAACTGACTTTTTTGGGTAAATAGTTACTTATTATAAATATCTCAATTCCAATAAATTGGTCATAAAGATTTTATGTAATATTTTCAAAACGCTTGCGTGTTTAAAATTGAAATTCTTGTCTGTTATGAGTCTCATGATAATTATATCAAAGTTATTACAATTCCATCAGATTACATCATTTTATTGTATTTTTATTAACCCATTAAATGTGTAATGTATGTAATACTTTTTAAGTAAGAAGTAAGGACTAGAGACATTGCATATTAAATATGCATTTTCTTAGGTGGTCAATTCAAGGAAACCAGCATCATTCCAGTACAATTAAAATTGAACTACTTTTTGGTACATTAATAAAGATTCTTTATTTTTTTCCACAATTTTGACACTTCAACACTTCTGACACTTTTGACATATTCAGGTACATTCGAATATTAATTTCAAAAAGTACCAAAAAAAACCAAAATCGTATAACTGATAGTCTTTTATTAGCCAATGCTAGAAAACAATTAACGTGCAGCTATAATTATTTCAATCATTTGTTTTTGAAATATTCGATGATAAATCGGCTTTTTATCACTTATGGGCAAGCTGTTAAAGGCTATTAAAAACTGAATTTTAGACAAAATAATCCGATAGAGTTTAGAAAAGATTTAAACTTTTTTGAAAATATGAAAAGAGATCATTCACAATTCCAATGACAAAATAGGTACATTTAACGATTTTAGGCTAGATCAATAAGGTCATAGAAAATTAAAGAAATACTATTCTAGCATCGCTAATCATCTGTTTTTAGTCAGAATCATTCTTCACTAAGTATTTGGTAAAATTTCTGCCACATTCGTAACATGATCTGGTCTTTATCGTCAGTTGAAGTAAACAAAATGCGTTTAAATGAAACGAAATATTGCGATGTTAAAACATTTCTATTTATAAAAGGCTTAATGTCAAAAGAATTAAAGCAGAGTTGTAACCAGCTCACGGCACATTTCCCCCGTACTTGCTACAGATTGTAATTAGATAAATGAAATTAAACGTGGCCTTAATAAAAAGCGAACATCATTGAGTACATCACCTTGATCCTCTAGACTTGAGAACCCCAGAAATGAAATAGATAAGACCACAAGGATTTCAAAAGATACCTTTGTTTCAATTGTGAATGATAATTTGGGTGTGAAAATAAATCTGCGAAATAGTTACCGCATTTGGTCTTAGCTCAAAACAAATACAACAGCAGTTTCAAAGGTGAAAATTGATTAATTAACATTTGAATTGATACATCAAACGTATTCACCAGATCCGGCCCAGAGAAACTTCGTTTTATTTTCAAATTTTAAAAAAGGGTCAGCATATCAGTTTACATCAAATGAGAGGCTATCGTTGTCGGGACGTCTGTCAAAGTATATTGTTCTAAACGGAAATTATATTGAAAAAAAAAATTGTTTTTCTTTTTCCAAAAATTCGTGTTTTTAGTGTGTGTGATATATATGTTAAAGTACCAATGTGCCTACAATATGTACAAAACAGTATGATAATCTTAAAATATAGAAATATACTCCTTGGTGGTAATATTTCCAGTATTAAACTTCCTTAAATGATACCATGAAAAATCATTTTTTCCATTTCGGTATATAAAAGTGGAAGTAGTATTAAAAAAACATCGAACACGATTCGAACTATTTCGTTAATAGCTTTGCAATTGATTGTAGTAAAATATAATCTAAGTTCATCGATTGTTATATCTCAAACTCATGATCTGATAACACAAATATCTTTTATAAAAAAAATCTTTTAACAGTGCCAACAATAAATGAATAAAAATAACCAAATTGTGTCAATTAAAATTAACTATATGAAAATAAAAAATTGAATAATTGACCTATTAAACAGACGATGTGGTAATTGTTTTATGAAAAATAAACACGATTCAACAAACTGAACTAATGTCGAAATTATAACTACGATACAAAAATTTAATATTATCCATGCGTATAAAATGATGAAGTATTATATGAAACAAATATATTATATTACGTATATCGTATGTTGGTGAAACAATACTTCCTTCGTACCGTGCATAGTATGTGGAAGGCACTTCTAAATCGATTGATACGCTACGCTACGAGTGTCTCACATTTGTAAAAAAAACATAGAAAATATAATTATTCGTTCACTTGTTTGTAAACTATATAGCAAATGTCAAACAAAAATTATTGAACAAAAAATGAAATTTAATTAAAGTTATTGAGTTGAAAATTGTAATAATGATTGAAGAATACTAATTATTTTTTATTGCAAATATAAATAATTATTCATTTAAATTAGTTAAAAGATTTGAGAAATTTCCTTAAAATTATTCACTATTTACAGAATTATACATCATTTGATTGATAAACTAGTATTTCATGACCTTAGAAACGAACGAAAATATTTTGCACGGTGATCATAGAATAAAGCAATGTTTTAGAAATATAGCAATCGATTTTCGTGTAGAAAGAACAGATATAAATTTGAAACCGATCAAGCCATATGACTTATGGGACAGTATAAATTTCAAAAAATTGATTATTTTTACATTTTGTTGTAAATATACATCTTCTCTTAACATTTTCTAAAAACTTCAAGTCAATCCGATAAATATTTTTCATGATATCCCAAGCAAGTTAATACCGCACCTTGACTAAAATTTGAAACGCTTTTTTATCGAAACTATGTTTCCCAAACCGGTGAGCAACATAATTAGAAAACGTATGGATTTTTAATAAATGTATTCACAGAAAATCTGACAATCGCACACTAAATGGAACAGATTGCCTGTGTTCATAATAACAGCTTATTGTAAGCACAAAAAGTTTTCTTCAGTCGAAGAATTCTATTTTTTTTGAAACTACAAATTTTTTTGCTTAAAAATCCCCATATAGGAACGTAATTCCTCTAACCATTTTGTACAAGATCATAGAATGAAAATTTATTATTATTTCTAGTTCATTTTTTGTACTTAATATTGATTTGAAAAAATATTGATTTAAAAAAATTCAATTATTATAATGATTGTTTCAATCAAGATATCGAAATATAACATCGAAATTTATTACAAGTTTTTCCAAAATTATGTAAATAATTGAATATTTTTTGTCAGTTTCAAAAATGTTTTCTAACTTAATATACGTCAGAATTTAATATTTTTTGTCAGTTTCAAAAATGTTTTCTAACTTAATATACGTCAGAAGTACATAAAATTAAAAATAATGCCGAAGTTGCTCAAGAAATGATGGAATAAATAACAAGTAAATACACAGCGCCTTGATGTTTTAGTGAGCTTAAGATGATCTTTAAAATAATTAAAACTATTACATTATTTTGCTTATTCAAAAAAAAAAAAATAATAATAATAATAATAATAATAATAATAATATTTAAAAAAAAAAACAAAACGAAATTGATCTTCATTTAATAATCTAATTAGTCTGTAAGAAAATTTTGAAAAATTCATCCATAACAAGGTAAATACTGCCTGGTTCGTTTTAAATAGAACACTCTATATTTTTAATGTTTACTGCTGCATTACTTGTGTGTTATGATTACACCGATAATAATAATTCGCTAGAATGGTAGATGGTAATTACTACCTAGTTAACAATTATTATTAGTAGTATTATTTCAACGAATAATTTGAAGCATTTAATTAAGCAATTAATATGCTTCAATAATTTTAATAATAATCGTTTATTCCATACCATATCTTGCAATGATTCTGCAGTGGTATTCTCATTATTATAATAATATTACTGTTGGTATGTGGACGTCTCTGATGAGTTATTATGAGTTACACCGCCAGCTATTACCTGACACATTTCATCAGGTTCACCAACATCCAACCCTTTATTGAATTTATGTTCGTTAATATAAATCTTTTATAAAAATATTTGACATTGATTAATTCCAAGATATCCAATTCACTTTATCCCAAGTTACTTTGATTGCTATGTTTCTTGGAAAATTCATTGTGTTTGTCAATGAAATGATTGATTTTCTATTTTCAAATCAATCAAGCTCCGATTCAATTTTTAAATCAAATTCAAACTTTATATATTATTTTATTGATTACTTTTGGTATTATTTCTGTAAAATTATTATAAAATCAGTGCAAACTCAATCCAAGTATCGTCTAAGGATTTTAATCACCCATGTTAACCAAGTACCCCCCCCCCCCTGGGACGCAAAATTATTCGAAACTAATAACAAATTTCTGTGCTATTTATGTGTTAATTAGTTGCCCTGTTTTGGATTTTGGTGCTTAAACTGTGTTGGAGAAAACGACATTTGAAATGGGGGTGGGGAGTTGTTTGGTTTGTCAAGAAACAGCATTAGCTAATAATATATACCGTGATCTAATAGGACCACCATCTTTCTATATTTGATTTTTTATTTATTGGTTAAAAATTTTTTTAATAAACCTCTAATTTAGGACAGATTATCTACAGCTGTTATTGAAATAAAAGAGTGTTTTTTTTAACAAGCTGTTGACTTAAATTTCATGTAAAATGCATTGTATTCCTGTCAATTTTCGTGCGCAAATAACTCAAAAATACTTATCCAAATGTTTCGAAATTTGGTATGCACAATATTGACATGAAAACAGAGAGCTTGTCGAAGAGGTTTTTTCTAAAAAAAATTGCCAAGTAAAAAATAAAAATTCGAATTTATATCTATATATATAATATACTAGCTGGCCCGGCAAACATCGTTTTGCCACATATTTCTAATTAACTTCAACATTTTCTTAGTATAATAGCATATTCTTAACAACTTTCCTCTATTTCTTAATACTGAAAGCTAAGGCAAATTAGAATAAATAATGATATTAATATATATTTTAAAGCATACCCGGACACGTTGCGGTGACAATTGATATTACATCGATTGCATGCAAAATTTGAAGTAGATTGGACGAAGGAATTCCGTTGTCCCAAACAAACTTTGCCTCTGCTTTTCATCCCATTAGGGGTTTAATTTCAGAAAATATTTTCTTATGGGATGCTCTGTATTTGATGTGTAACCCACTATTTGGTGTGGGATATCCGTGACACGAAATATTTATATATACACTTGTGTTTGATGTGGGACACCCGGTACTCGTGCATCCACAATTCGTGTATATTGTGCGGTGGTTCTCATATACTTGATGAAAAATAGGAAAAAGAAGTCCAGAACCACTAATATAAAAAAGAAGAGATAAATGAATTCTATTTTGAAAAGCTGACCCGGGTAAACATTGTTTTGTTATATAAATTATTTCTAATCAACATCAATATCTCCTTAATATAATAACATATTCTCAACTGTCTATAACTAAATAATGAAGCTGCGGAAATCACAATAAATTATGATAATAATATATATTTTGAAGAATATCCACCCGGTTTACGCGTTGCTGTGTTTTTGTGACATTTTAATAAATGATATTACATCGTTTGCATGCGGATGCAATTCTATCCTTAGGGGAAGAATTTCAAATCCTTTCTTATCGGATTCCCAGTGATTAGTGTGCACCCGGTACATTATATGCACCCGACATTTACTTGGTATTTGCTGGGGTACACCCGGAACCGCGTTCACCCTATAATTTTTGCTGTGGTACACATACACTTGATGGAACATTTTGTATTCGAAAATTAAATTGTCGTTTATAGTATTTTCCTTTACTTATTATTTGTGTTTCTCACCGCTTAAACCTTCCCTGAACCTTCACGAATATTTCAAGACCATTATTAGCCAAATCGGTCCAGCCATTCTCGAGTTTTAGCGTGACTAACAAACAGCAGTTGATTTTTATATATAGAGATTTTCGATAGGCCCGCCATTTTCATGTCAATATTATGCCTACCAAATATCAAAACATTTGGATAATTATTTATTGAGTTATTTGGGAGAGAAACTTGAAAGGTTTTTACATAATCGAGCCTGCTTCAGTATTACCTTTCAATCCCCTTTAAGCGTTATCTATTTTAATATTTAAAACAAACATACTGAAATTGGTAAAATACATTTCAGTATACTTTGATAGTCTTATCGATTGGTAAATATGTTTTTATTTATTTTATTAGTGTAATATATGTAAAATAAATTAATGTATTGTTTATTATTGTTGCCTTTATAAATATATAGGTACTGTACAGGTAGTTAAATTTTCTACTCCAATATTCATTTATATTTTCAGAAATATATGTATCGCAAACATGGTAAACTAAAATCATAATAAATCCTAGTAAACGATTTTGTGTGTTGTAAGACAATCAATAAAACGATTCATTATTTAAAATATCTAGGTCATATACCTAGGTGTATTTGATAAAGAAATTATTTTAATCGTAGAGTAAATATTAATTACTTAGCATTATATTAGCATTTAGAACATGCAATAATTATTATTTAAATGAGCTCATTGTGTACCTATATGTGTAATGTGATTGCTGGTCGCAGATTGAAAAGGATATAAGTATATTGACATTCATTGGGAGAGAACTTTGTCACGCATGTGGGCTAATCGAAATGGTTATGTTTGTTTTTATTATTACTAGGATTATGAAATTTAAAATAGTTAAAAATACTTAAAATTATAAAAGTTAAATCTGGTTTCCTACTTGAAACATATAAACAATAGATTATTCGAGTTGGCAACGAGTATATATCTTTTAATTTTAAGACAAAGAGTTCAAGGTAAAGAGTCTTAAGTTCTAGGATCAGCTTCATTATTTTAAATAAAACTATATATTGTTTATTGCAGTTTCGAATTATATGAAAAAATAAACGTTCATTGAAAACAATTTAGTAATATGAGCAACGATGAGAGACGTTTTTATACAAAAATATATTTAATGCGAAAAATGCAGCTTTTAAAAATAATTTGCAACAGGAATAGATTTTAACAAAAAATCTTTTAGAATTTTTTTGAAATTTGTGTGAACTCTTTTTTCATTTTAGACAGATAAAATAAAGAAAAATAAAATTCATTAAAAAAAATTTCATAGATTCTTCTTTAACTAAAATCTGAGTAATATTTCCTGTTACGAATACTTTTTAAATTTCTAGTTTTCGTATTAATTATATATAAACAAGTGAAGATAATAGCTGAGTCAATTGTTTAAATTATCGACACATCCTTGATTCATTATCAATACTTGAACTATTTTTTATTATTAACAAAGTTTAGACTTAAATTAATATACTTTGACATATTTTATATATGTTGGGTATAAAATTGTCTAAGAAGTGTTTTTTCACCATGCGAAGAAAATTTAGTCATTTGCAATAAAAAGTGAGCGCTGAATTGATAAATAGAAGTTGACCCTCATCTTATCTAAAACAAACCGCTTATTTGTGCAGTAAAAAATGAAAACATAGTGTATATTGAAGTTGCTTGAGTATTTTATACCTATGTGTGTTGCATGTAGGTATACGAAACTGTAAATATTAAAATTATCAATAATAATTGTATTATTATTATTATCTATGCGGGCATTGAATGTATTTTGATAGTTTCTAAAGTATTGAAATAAATAAAACACTAATTTATCATAATTTAAATAAATTTAGTTTTTTGAAGCTATAATGTATGCTGTTATCAAACTCTAAGCAATGAGCAGAGATGGATGTAAGACAAAAGACTAAAAAATTCAGCATAAAAAAGTCGAAAACAACGCACCAACTGCAAAAAAGTAAAAATTATAATAAGCTTCGATGAATACTTCTGTCAGCAATTTTCTTTAGAGTATTACTTTTATCAGACATTACTTTAATATTATCCAAAAAGCACAAAGAACGTTTAAAAGCAAGCACACAATAAATTTATCTGTTATTTTTAGTACCAGATTAGAAAAAACACAGAAGAGATACAATTTTTATTTAACTCTTACATAATAATCGAAAATAAACACTTAAAATATATTAAATGTCACATTTCTCAAACAAAATAAAAAATTGAATGATATTCTTAATTTTGTTGTATCCAGAATACGAATATACGAAAAATGATTGCATGTCTATGTTATTTCCGTGTATCGCAAAGAAAGTAAATGGGATGAAACTTCATTACGAAGAAAAAGAAAATTTGCTTAATACGTAGTGAAAGATGTTCCTGCAAGTTCCAGTTCACACAGATAACGTTATTCAGAGTAAATGACAATAAGAGCAACATCTGCCTAAAAGGGATTTCACGGAGGAACAACCTTAACCATCTTCCTAGGAAATTGAATATTTCAGTAATTAATTCTAAATCAAATTTGAAACTTCTATAAATTGACACACAAATAAAATCCGCCAAGCAATAATAAGCAAACGAATAAATTAAATTAATAACTAAATTATTTACAAACTAATCTATGAATACAACAATTTAGAGAATTAGTTTTTGGCTTGTTTCTTATATTATAAACTTTTTTGTATTCGTCGGGGCATATTTAATTATGTTTAGTAATCATACTATAATTATTGTCAAAACTAAAATAATCGTTCTGTCTAATATTAAAGTAAATTCATGAGTTTTATTAGTATAATTATTTAAACATAGTATATAAGTGTACATAAGGAGGTTGGCAAGTTGTATTTACATTTCTAACTCTTTAAAGTTTATATTCACTAAAACCACTCACAAATACAGTAAATAAACAAATATAATATTAAATTGTTTGACAACACTTTGTATGTTTAGTAGGTAACTTCGAACATAGAAAACAAATCTACATTTCTTGTTTAGTCAATAAATTGAGTACAATAAATGGCATAACATTTTTAATTATGTAATAAAAAGATAAATATTGAATTAATACATTCTATGAAAATAACAAAAACTCATCGATTTTTTTTGTGACATTTTAAACTTGTTTTTACGCATGAAACCCCAAATGATGAAATTGCTCACTTTCCGAAAAATTTAGACTACTTTTTATTATTCTGAACAATTATACTAATCGAATAGTTAACAGTGACTGAATGTAACCTGCCAATTTTTCCACATAACCTTTATCAAAAAAAACAGAAGAAGGTTTTCCAACATTTATGTATCTATTGTTAGCTATTCAGTTTCTAAAAATAAATAAAAATCATATCCTAACTTTGTTATACACAGCGCTTGACAAGACAGTTAAACGCTAGCTTCAGACTTAATTTTCCATGTTTTCAATATAAAGACGTGTATTGACGCACACGTTTGAAGCTATACTTCCTGAAATACTCATGTGTTGTTTTATATTGTACTAGCGAACGTTCCGTGGTTTCACCCGCGTATTTCGCGTTATCGTGGGAATGCAGGGATAAAAATAGCCTGTATCACCCGATAACGTAGCTTCCCAAGGAACCTCTTTCAAATTTTACCGGTATCATTAAACATTTACGTAATTTCATTAGGGATAATGAATAAATGATTTATGTATTCAATTGAAGTCAATTACATGCATTAGTCCGTACAACTAAACATATTCTCTGATCATTGCCTTTTAACGCACCGTAAGAAGTGTAACTTTTTAAATGTAACAGGACTAAGCGTCCCGAATAGGATCTTTATTCAAAAAATGAATTTCTTTTCCATTTGAAAAAATTTTTCAAGATAAACGAAATTATAACATTGCAATCAATGCACTTTCCAGATCAAGATTGTGTTCTCTGTATCTTCATCAAAATTGTTTAAAAATATATGATTTGAATGGTCTTCATATTACCATAACAAAAAATCAGATAACCATCAAATGGAAGCTTGTATGCGTAATAAAAATTTAACGAGCTTGGAAAAGCCACTTTTCAGAATTTTTACAGAGAAAGAAATTCTTTTCAACAGGCTTACAAGACTTTTACTGCTAGAAGTCAAACAAATTTTTACAGATAAAATACTTGAAATTTTGTATAAAAAATATCATGAATAATCAACACCTACAATGGCAGTGCAACACCATTGCACTTTAATAATAATTAATGCAATTACACGTATTTGTAACTAATTAAACCAACGCATACAAAACTGATTCTAATCGCCAAGTTACAACTTTTCGATTTATGTTGAAATTTGTCTAGAATAAATAATAATACAAGTTTTTTGGTTCCACCCCCAGCCGTCAATCTGTTTTATTCTCTAAATATTTCTATGTATAAAGAAAGGAACAAAAATGGTTTTCATTAAAAGCTAATTTAAACTTTTAGCACTAGTTTTTTTAAAGCACATTATTAAACACATTTTTGATGGATACATCCGGTAGTAATATAGATACTAAATAATATAACATGAGTATATCTAAACACGTAGATTTCAGATCTAAAGTTCGAAACTTTAATATCGGAGTTAAGGCGATTTAGATTTATATGAGTAGTCGAAATGAAATGCATTTAGTTATATTTCATACAACATTCAAAACTTAAACATATATAATCATTTTATACGACGACTTCTTGGTATATATTTGCAACCATTCCAAATTTATCTTACCTGTAGTAAAACTAAACATATATGTTACAGAAAAAGTATATTGTTAGTAAGAGTTGACTCTTTCTAAGCAGAGTAAAATCTTATTAAATAAATCAGTAAATTTTAAAATGAAGAAAATGGGTAAACACACTTTTCCTAGGAAGGGTTAACTATGCCTGTTTGGGGTTAGTAAAAGTAGGTTTACTGAGAAGTTTGATAGACATATTTGTAGTATAGTGATTGAGCACTATTTTTATTGATATCTTGTTTGCCAGTGTAGTGCAAAAGTGACAAACCATTCGGACTGTTACTAACATTCAATCATTTGGACAAGGGCATCACTAAATGCCCATCACGGAGGTGAATGTGTAAGATGACAGGAGTGGTTTAACTCCAAAATCCACAAACAACCAATAAATAGTCTAAATTGCTATTAGTTTATTATTATTATTTTTTTTTTTTTAACTTTTCTATTCCTACGTATTAGAATTAACTATTAGTTATTTTAAACTTTTCTATGTACACTAATAAACGTTTGGTTTCTTATTTGTTTTTTATTAACTGTTTTTATTATTAGTTTCCTTTCAAAAATACTTTTACTACCCGAAGACTGTGATAGTATACTTTACCAAGTTATAGTCCACTCTGACTAGTATATGTTGATCTAAATTCAATACTTTTCGATTTTAATAAGCTTATCTCAAAAGACCAGTATGAGTCGACATTATCTAAACTAAGTCAACTAGTAGTGGAGGATTAACATTTGCTGTAACATATACAACAGCAAATTTGATAAAATGTTTAACAAGATTTAAGTTAACTAGAGCATGGGCTGGAGGTACTTTAATATGCAGAAATCAAAAACCGTATTCTATCAATAGACGTGCGATAAAATTATCACACATATTAAGCATCTGGATATTTGGGGATCACTTTTTTCTGGATATATGGATATTAGACAAAAATAAAAACTTTTGATCGCTCGTATAATTTTTCGATAGATGTTTTCGATATAAGCATTGTTCGAAAAACAATCAACAAAAAACTAATATTTTCTGAGGAAGAAAAATTTAGCCAGGGAAAAAATGTATGAATATTGAAAATATAAAAGTAATTTCAAACAAATTACTTTATCTGGACCTATTTTTGATTAGCTTATACCACGGTGATAAGGTTAAGATCCAAAAAAGTGATTAGTTTAATAATATTTAAGGTGAATGACAATCGTTTAATATCTAATAATGAACCTTATATGTATGATAAATGGGCAGATTCTATTTGGATTAATGTAGCCATAGTAATGGATAATGAATTTTAGTTATGATATGATGGCTTGACATATATTTTCAAAGTTTTGTTGGTAATTTATGTCTTATTTTTTCAAAAACTCACCAAATGTGTCTGTGTTGTAATTGTACTTGTATTTATTTTCTTTCGAATGCACTTCTGTTTGTAAGTTTGTAATTTTTCTAAAACTGAAATCTCTTTTTACCCATAGTTTAAGCATTTTTACAAAATTTGAAAAAAGCCGGGAAATTAAATTATTTTTGTTGAAATAGCAATTTTAGAGATAAGGAGTAGCTATTATCTAATTAATTTTGAAGTTAAATAGCTATATCTATTAAATCGTTTGTTCTTATTGACCCTCAACGCACAGCCAAACCAACGGAGCCTTGAAGGCTAAGTACGAGTTTGGAATATAGGATATAAGAATCTGCTAAGAATTGACTTTGGGAAATTCAAAATTTTAGAAGGGGCTAAGGAGTACTCTGGACGAAGTTCTCTGTTCCTTGAAGTAAGGAATATCCAAATGTGAATTATATATCTGGGGAGATTAATAAATATTGACAAGTTCACGCTTTTTGAATATAAAAATATAAGAGAGGAAGAGCGAAAGGTAATAACACGGCTTTCTACTCGTATTTACGCCACAAATTCCACCTCCATTGCTAGCAAAATTATTTGATATTTATCATTCGTGTGTACTTGATTAAAAAATTATTAAAATTTAACAACGTTAAGCATTATTTTCCGTATTTTTTGCCAAAATTCTTAAGTATTTGATTAATTAAACAAAAATTCCAGCTCATATCCCTTTGACATAAATCAAGTCTCACCCACTTCAAATTTATAAAAGCTGATGTTGCTCAGGGTTAAAACTTTACACAAATAGTCAAAACAAAAACATGGTGAAACATTCACCAAATTAACACGGAGTAACATCTTAAAATATAACATATATAAGATTAAATTTATTAAATCTAATAGTGAGTTTATACTTGAAATACGTATTTACAATACACAAAAATTGATTAAGGATATGTATAGCCTTCTTATGCAATTACAAACGATTTTCTCTTTGATACATACTTATTATTTAAAGTCTTACTGTAATACATTTTAGGCGGTCAAAGTTTTTCGTTTCAAATTTTACACACTTATAACAAATGATAATCATAACTTTTCAGGATAATTTTAAAGATAAGGAATTTTCACACGCACAAATGCACACATATTTTCAGTCTTTATTAAGCAAAAATAACTTATTTTGAGCATTCATTCGTTTTAAAAATATGGTATATTAAAAATTGTATTTCTGTTTTATTATTTTTATAATTATTTATGTGTATATTATAATTTACTGTAAAAAATGGGTTTCACTTTATATATATATATATATATATATCCTTTTTTTGGGTTAATACTGAGAATATTTCAGAAAATCCTTACCATTATTCAAAAATTAGAAAATCGGACTTAGTACAAAGTATAGTGAAACTTGTCGACTCGAGTTACTTTAAAACATAGTAATTACCCCTTCAGATAGTATTTCGTTCCGATATTTCACTGACGAATTTAATTTTGAGAATATTTATTAAAAAAATATCCAAAATGTACCACTATGATAATTAATCAGCTGTATAGACGAAGGTTATGATTACGTATTATATCGTTAACTATAAACTTAATTGGTATAATCATTATTTTAGGTGGTTGCCGTTATTTTTGGGTTTATTCCATTTATACGGTATAATGAAAACAAAGATGACTTGAAATATAAATTTTTGGAACGTCAAGGGTTGAAGGCTAAATATGGATTTTTTTGTTTACTACTAATAATAAGTTTATTCGGTTTAATTCGATTGCTTCTGAAAAATAAAAGCAAAATAAAAATGGTTTTCAATATAATAGTAAGTATCCCATTTTGCAGATATATAAATAGTATATCATATTTAATATTTGTAATTCCAGCCTAGAATTGGATAGTAATTAGTAAACCATCAAATAAATATAAATAAAAAACTCAAATAAATATAAATATTATAGATAAATTATTATTTACTGGCATAAAAGTATTTTAAAAAGATATTCATTTTAGTATACATTTAATGCAATGTATTAAATGAAATTGGAATTTTGTTTAAAAAAATACATTTTTAAAATTATAATATCCCCATCTAGACTAGAGTAGAAGCCTTAAAAAATGTTAAAAAGAAGAAGAAAATTAGAGTAGAATAAAACCCATTGGAAACGCAGGATAATATGATAAAAATAAAAGGTAAAATAAATTACGGGCGATCTGTGGTCGGGAAGTAGGAGGGGGTGAGTTTTTAAGGGTAAAACACGGTTTATTTCGATTTCCGGCAAAACTACAAGTCCTATGGAAAACAGTTATAGCAAAGTTGTAGGTACTAAAAAGATTTTAACTTTTGTATTTACACTTTTTTCACATAATCTCAAAATTTTTCGATTGAAAATTAGGGTGCTTTTTCGATATTTATTCAAAATAAGATGAAAAAATAAATAATTTTTTTTAAATATCAAAAAAATTACAGTGACTTACATTTTTATGTTTTACTTGAAACATAAAAATGTAAGTTTTCACGTAATTTTGGAGAAAAAAAATAAAAAATCAAAAACTTAATTTAGTTATTTTAATTTTTCACATAAATTTTGAGGTAATGTGAAAAAAGTGTAAATGCAAAAGCTGTAGATCTTTTTATTACCTACAACTTTGCCATTTAACTTTTTTCCAAAAGAATTGTAGTTTTGATAAACCGAATTTTACCCTTAAAAACTCATCCCCCTCCTACTTCCCAAACTCCGATCGCACGTAATTTAATTTTTCTTCCATTTTTATCATATTAGCTTCCGTTTCCAATTGGTTTCATTCTACTGTATTTATTTTTGTTTTCAAAAATTATCTACCCTGGTATAATCAACGTATAGTATTCAATATTGTGTATTAGCCAATAGCAATGTTGACATTGTGTTTTGATAACATCATGTGTGATACGTTTGCATGATATTATACTTTTGAACTGCACGCATTATTTATAAGAAAATCATAAAAACACTACAATTTTTTAACGATTTTACGTCATGGTGCGTTTTTATATTAAAAAAAATTTTTTTGAAGTGTTCATTATTAAGTTTTAAAAGTTTTTCAAACATTCTATTAATATTTTTTATTATAAAGTTTAAAAATCATTATTAATTGATAATAACGAACAGAAATAATGAACAAAAATTTATAACAATGAACAGAAGCTCAAATGTATAAATCCACTGGTGCAAAAACCCAGCTTATAGTATTTTTATTTTAATAAATTTTCTTAAATGTGTTTTAGTATGCAGTGTTACTTGGGATAGCATTGATATACTCGTTTGTATTGCTTGTAAATATTTTGACAAAAACGAGCTACCGATTAGCATACCTTACCTCATCGATATTACGATATAGCACATACCCCATTTCGGATGATAAAATAAGGACAGCTATTAAAAATTATGGTCAAAAAGACTATCAAAACGACACAGATTATTTAGACAAGCTTCATCAACAGGTAGGTACTTTTAAATCATTTGTTTTTATCTCCTTTCAAATTCGCTACCACAAAATTAATTTTCTTTAATGAAAAATTTCATGTAATTTCAATCTACCAAAATAGAAAATAAAAACTATTTTTCTAATTCTAAAAAGAATCTTTACAAGTATACCTATTGGTATTAGTGGGTGCCTGTAAAAAGCACAAAAAAATAGTAAGCATGTTAGTATTAAGCATATTAATCATAATCAAGAATGTTTGACACCAATGTTTTGGTTGTGGTTGGAATTCTTAGGTAAAAACCTCTAGAAACTCAACTATAACGATTTTTTAAAATTCTTTCAGTTTGACTGTTGTGGATTAAATGGTCCTAATGATTTTAAAGGATTAGCATGGAAACCTACTGCACAATCAATATACTTCGAATCGTCTGGAGAGCCAAAGTCATGCTATAAAACTAAACCAACAGTTAAATATATCAATTCTTTAAATATAAGAACTCTCATGCAAATGGGTTGTAAAAACAAAAAAACCAGGAACGCCAAAAAGGAGGACAATCAAAGACATCAAAAAGTCGACGATCAAAAGGATGATGACATGAACTTCATTAAAATCTTTGATATATTAACTTTATTACTTCATTTTATAATATTGGTAAATCTATATTTTAAGTTTATGATAACGTTGAAGATTCAACCGGTTCGGTTAACTGCTAGGAAATTTGTCCGTTTTAATGTATTTAAAATTTAGGTCATAAGTAGAACAAACTCCGCACTAGTATCAATATACTGTTGCAAACAAGAAGTGATAAGAAAATCAATTACTGTAAAAAAATACTCTTATGCATATATCAAGTAAGGGGGAATAATCTTAATTTTTACAGCAATACAAAAAGTATTATTGGTTGAAAAATTTTGGCGGTTGAGGTATAACCTTTGGTTTTTTCACGACAGGTAGACAAATCACTTAACTAAGCAAAGTTGCGTTAGAATCTTGTTTGCGAGAACTTTGAAATTGATTCCAGTCAACAAAAATTTCAATTCTCACTTCTCAGATTTGAAAACAGTTTAATGGTGTTCTTTAATAGATTTAAATTTCAAATATGTGATACTTATGCTTTCAGTAATTTTATGATGTACTCAAACAGAATGTCTTTTCGATGGAAGAAAGATACAACGACATTAAAAAATACATGTCAATATTAATACATTATTTTACATATTTTTGTAGGTTTTAATTACAATTTCCTTCATTTGGAAATGGATTTTTAATTGATTAAATGGCATTTGAGACTTAATATTATTTTCAAAGACATTTAGAGGAGGTATGCTTTAGTTCTAAACTTTTTATTTTGTATATATTTTTCGAATAAAAATCTGACTACATTAATTTTTATTAATGGTGGTGTGTTTATCCTTATTTGAATTTTCTAAGAACTTTGACAGATTTTTCGAAATCTTACGTGTTGAGTATTACGCAAACGCATTAAGATCTTGATGACCGAACTTAGGATGTAATATTGATGACATCATAGCCAGTTTTGGAACACAAGATATGAATGTATACTATGTTGTTATTTTCAAGTTTATGTTGGAGACTGCTGTGCCGCTTTTCCACAAGCCATCAATTTTCAGTTTTATTGAAACTACATTTTTGCTTTAAAATTTAATTCATTATTTTACCCCTTAACCTACGTGGTTTAAAATATCACTTTGGGGTCTTACGAATCACGAATCTGACGTAAAAAATTAACTAAGGATGGTGGAAACCCTATTAAAACAACCCCTTAAATTGACAAGAAACTAAAAAAAAAATTTTGAATTGCAATATATGTTTTATCTTCGACATTTCTAGGGTGTTTTATTGGGATAGAACTTTTTGACCAGGTATTCGATATTAGCGGCTCCAAAAACCTCTCATAAAGATTTTAGAAGTGATAAATTCAATTTTAAAAATTTTTTTTTACTGTTACTGTTTGAAATAGGAAAACTAGGGTACTATATACTAGGGTAGTAATATTTTCTGAATTTTCATAGTGAGGCAGAGATTAATGGTGATGAATTATCTTGAAGGTTTTAATTTAAGAACACGTACAAATAATAATTTAAAAATAATGGAAAAGCTATTTCACCACTTTTCCACTTCTACGGCTTATTAACTATTATAGAATACAGTTAACTTCAGATACTTTCATTGTCAAACTAAAATGAAGTAGTTTTAAAGTTTTAAACAAGGAAAATATTATATGTAACTAGTGAAAAATGGCTGGAAGTTGGCTATACATTTTTTTTACATGTTTGTATCAAAAACAATTCAATTATATATCTCTAATATATCAGCCCTTAAAAATTTGAAATTTTATTTTTCCCACCCACCGGTCTCCTTTGGCAGGTAACACCCTTGCATACAATATGAATGTATATGATTAAATACTTAAAGTTTTCAAACAGTTTTCTTACTTGTCATCTTGTAGATATAGCTACGTGTTTGTTTTATGGAAAGTTAATCTACTATGCTCATACATACAGTATGTTCTGAGTCAAGTGTAACCATTTTAAATTGGAGTAAAAATAGCTATTTAAATAATTCATGTATCGAAAATGTACCACATAAATAGCTTTATCAGACATTTATTCATGGGCTGATGTAATAAAATTAAAATATCTAAAATCAGGAAACAATACTCAAATAAGTGAGTTTAAGTTCGTGAACGAGCATAACCGGTCCATTGGGTCCATTGGGTCCAATGGTTCCATAACCCAACTGTCAAACCATAAATAATACCATAAAAATTCAGCAACAAAAAATGTTTGTTTGCAATTTTTTTTATAAAAATAATTTTCCGTAAAATATTTGAATACAATAAGTACATATTATTATTATATATGTGCATTATTATATATGTGGATGTGTATTATTGTATATCTATATATATAAAAATCAATTGATGTTCGTTAGTCTCGCTAAAACTCGAGAATAGCTGGACCGATTTTGCTAATTTTGATCTTGAAATAATTGTGGAAGTTCAGGGAAGGTTTAAACGGTCAGAAACATAAATAATAAGTAACGGAAAATACTATAAACGACAATTTAATTTTCGAATACAAAATGTTCCTAGCTGTGAAACATCTTTTCTTTTTTTTCTCACATGTCTTATTGACATCATTTCCATAGAAACCAAAATCTAAATTTTAAATTCAAAATAAAACTTCTTTATCTCTTCTCACTAGCAGTATGGAATCATTCGTGGTTCAGGAGGTCCATAGACCTTTCATCAAGAGTATGAGTACAACAGCACAAATTATCGGGTGAACGGCGTACCGGGTGTAACCCACCAAATACCAGGTAAATACCGGGTGCACACTAAATACCGGGAATCCAATAAGAAAGGATTTTCTGAAATTCTACCTTTAAGAGTAGATTTGCATCAGTATGTAATCGGTATAATATCAATTAATAAAATGGGGTAAATTAACATATCAACGAGTGAACCGAGCGGGTCTGATTTAAAATATAAATTAATATTATTATTTATTCTGATTTGCCACATTCTCCATTATTTAGAAATGGAGAGTTGAGAATATGATATTATATTTAGGAGATATTGATGTTGATTAGAAATTATTTATATGGCAAAACAATGTTTGCGCGGGTCAGCTAGTATTATTATATATATGTTAATTATAATTATATAGACTGGATATTTTATTAATACTAATGATTAAAAATAATTCAAACATTGATACTCAATTAAATGTAGAGTATCTAAATAATTAATTCTGTTACTTGATATCTTCACTTATTTATTTCTACAATGATAATTTTTCATTAAATTTCGGAATCCAGTCTGCTTCTTACACTCAGTATAAAGTTTTAAGAACGTTTTATTATCCACTACCTTGTAAGTTCGTAGAACATAGAATAGAAACACAACGGTAGAATTTATAATTTAGAAAACTTGATTAAACTGTTTACCTAACTTCTTTATACACTGTCATTATATAAATAAAATGATGTTTATAGTCAGTTTACTATAACATTTGATAAACTTTTATTCGCTAAAAATTGTTATTAGTTTTTATCGAGTTTATTTATTTTTATCATTTGGTTAACTCGGCTACTGCTGTATTTGTAGTGTTTAGTAAATATAAAAATGCTTAGAAAAATTAATTGACTATAATGATTTGTATATCTGTTTTGAAATTTTATATTTTTAATTAATTACATTATGGAAGCGTATGTACTCGCTACGAAAGTTTAAAAGAAAAATTACATTTTTTTTAAATACGTATTGAGGTGTTTTGTAATTTTTCCCTAAGAAAGTACCGTTTTCAATCAATAATGAACAATAAATTATTGTTGATACACTGAAATAAAAAAAATTTCCAACAAAATAAAAATGAAATCTTTTAAAAGATTTTTTAAAGAAATCTTAAATAGCATAAATGATGAAATTGTTCTTTTTTAAAGTCAAGCAATCTTTTAAACTAAATATATCTTTGGCATATAAATAATATAATATAATTCCTTGAAAAAAATGCTTCCAAAAAAAAACTAGTGTTTTTGCGAAATCTACAGAAAAATCAAAATTTTCGTCATGTGCAATAAAAAGTTTTATGGCTAACATTTACATTAGAAAAAATTTAATATAATTTACTGTTTAATTCTTTCAGTGGTGGTGGCCGAGTAGTTGTCCCATGTTTTATGATACATGATTCAAAGTGTGTTTAATACTTTTTGACAATGTGACAAAGCTTCACATTTACCAAATCTGACATATATTATGAATTTCATATTTTATTTTGTAAATATTTTTTTACAACAATCTATACCAAATACTTCAGTTCTGAATATTTTCATTTGCTCAAATTTTAAACTATTATGGTGATTACATCATTACTTCCGTCAATTTGAAGATTTTGCATGGTGGAACTAAAGTTTTACAAATTGCGCAATTTTTCTATAGTTTATATATTTGTCATTCCGTATAGTATAAAATTGAAAACGATTCTTTTGAATGAATACTTACTGAAAAAATTTTAGGGCTATGTTTTCACCATCTTCTACAATGCTTCGAAACTCTTCTACCATGAATGAGAAATTCATTGAGATTGGGGAAATCATTAGAATTCTCTTTCAAATGTCTATATATGTATTACGAAACATTGATAATTTAGTGATGTACTAGATTGATAGTGACACTCATACTGCCACCACGTTCTACTTGTAAAAATAAATGTGTTTATTATCTACAAAAATTCGAGTATACATTTCTAACGATACATAAATTTAGTATCCAAACATATCTAGATCCGTTTGCCACAAACAGGGTTAATGCATTTTGTTATTATTTAAATAATAGTCCACGCAAATATATTGATTTTTCCAGGTAAGTACTACCCAATTATCGTTCTACACGGTATAAACTAAACCACAATATTTTAATTTAATTATCATAAGAATTTCTACGTTTACTAATTAAAAAGAACAAATTGTACAATTTCAAACGAAGTTATTGATAAATTTTAATTTTATTAAAAGATGTTGCAAAATATAAGTTGGTAGTAAGTACTTACTAGAAATGTTTAAAATATTATAAATTTTAAAAGCATAATAATTTTCTCGTGTAATCTTATTACCAACTGTAGAGTAAGTGTGGTAGTACAAAGTGCAGTAGATTTATTGTGAGAACACAAAATATTATTTGATTTTAATTCTCTTTTGTAGTGTCACTTTTGAAAAAAAGTTGAAAAATATGTATTGCGGGAATCGACTTCGGGTCTTGAGCTTTATTTTTGGAGATGAGTATTTCAATCCGGTGACTGGACAATTTAGTCACTTCTCCATACTTATTTCTATGAAAGACAAAATGACCGTTTTTCCATTGAAATTTGCAAACAATGATATAAAATAAAAAAAGGCATTAATATATCAATTAATCTAGGCATATTATTCTCGTAAAAAAACACCTGAAAAAAGTGAAGATTAACTCTAATACGGTTCATTTTTCGAAATGTTCGTCGTATATTAATTTTGAGCCTTAAAGCTATTAACTCTTAAAATATTTAAAAATAACATAAATTAAAGCGTAAATTAGATACATGATTAACAATGAAATTACACTTTTGGGTTTCTTACACGAATTTTTCGAATCTAGTTCACAATATTTGATTTTTGAGGCTTATATTACGTAAGTGTTATACAAACATTTTTTTTTCTGGCACATTTCTCTTTAATTTATGTTTTTTCGTTTTTTATTTCAAGTTATTATTCAAAAATATTTACAGAAAAAAAAATAAAAATTCTATACATGAATATTATCATTATAAATAAAATGAAACACTAATATAAGCAAACACTAGAAAATTTAAGTTTAAATTTAAAATTATAAACTCGAGCAAAATTGAAAATCTGATTATAAATGACGTTTCAATCATAACTTTAATAATAGAACTGAATTAGCTTGGTCATGTATACGTTAAAAAAAAGACGTTTTCCCAAAATGAATTTTAAATATGAAACAACATTCATTCAAATTCTTGAGTAAGATCGGTATATTTTCAGCATTATGTAAGTTGGTGTTTCAAGTAACTATTTTTCCTATCAGTACCAAGGCAATCCTCTATCAGATGCTCGAAACTTTCAACTACATTACACAGAAAACTCACCCTAATATTTTCATTCCCTATATTTTTAAATCAAGTCCGTTCTACATATCCGTACAGTTATGTTATTTATCGGCTAGTCGTAAGTAGGCTCATTTCAATCACTTTGCACATTTGGATAATGACATGGGCATAAATGTCAGAACGACGACGTACGACAAACCAACAACCGACAATGTATATCTGCACCCCCCTGGCCGTCATATACCCAATAGAGACCAGTTAGGTTCTTTTCGTTATGTCCTTAGCTGTTTCTAAAACATGAGAAAAATTAAAATTTATTAAAATTGGAATGCAGTTCGTTTTGATTCCGACTCGGATCCACTTTCTACACGTCAACCATTGATGTTAAAAATGTTGATTAATACCAATCTTACCTTTTTAGAAAACTTTTCATTTATACAATAACTTTTTGAATAATTTTTAAACATACGAGAGTACACCTACATTCAATATGATAGCAACAAGATGATAGTACTAGACTACTAGCTAGCTCTTTTCTTTTATAAAATTAATACAATTAAAAATATAGAATGGTAAATTATAATCCAGGCAAAATAAACAAAACAAAACAAAAGATTTAACATCAATTCGTATAGAGCTGTAAATTGATACGGATATTAGATATACGAATACAATTAGGATGTTAAAAGTCTGCTTTGCTTCTATCTTTACAACAAAATGTATTTAAACGTTAACGGTTTAAATATCCTTTGTTTGTATATATCTCTTAAATGGTAAGTGTTTTCATTAAAAAAGGGTGACACTCACCTTATAAATTACACCAGTGTGTAAAAAACTATTAAGATAAATTGTCCTTCCAGAAAGTGAAATAGTCCTGAGATAGGTTTTAGGTTCGAATCAAGGCAGCGGCAGTCTAATGAATTATAATTAATGGGGCGGTTGATTGATCACACTGTCAACTTGGTTAATAACGGCGTAACCGACTCCCCCACATCAGAAACTTAATTGTATGTATTAAATCATGACGTGGGAGGCCTATGTTAAAGACGTATATCTCAAAAATGGATTTTATCCACGAATATTTCCGGCTATTATTTTAGAATGTTATTTTGCTGCCGCCGATATTATAACTTAAAAATAGACAAATATCTTTCTAATTACGGTACTTGGTAGTGTTTTCAACATAATGTTTTCATCAGCAAAAACTTTTTAAAAGTAAATTTTGTACCGATTCTCTAAAATAAAAATTGACTTCTCTCTTGAAAGATAAAAAAAATTGGCATAGCAAAGGAAAGAACTCTTGAATAGGCATAGAAAAAGATCACTACTGGGTGCATGATCGACTTGTCTTTTTCACAAGTTTCTGCTCGTATTTTCTTTACAGACGGATAGCGAGCACTCTGTCTATAATTATATATGTCTATTATATGAATAACTTCCTAAAACCCGAACGCATCACCTTACCACTGTTTAAAGTTTTATTCAACCAGCGTGTTTGCAACTTAAGTGAGAGTTGTGTTAATGTTCATCGGTACATTCAGCGTACTTTAATGTTTCATGAAGTATCTACATATGAAAGACGGTACTCTCTCTATTTGAACATTAAAGCTAATTTAGTTCAGAAATTTAATTTATTTAGTTCATTCTTACGTATGTGTTTAAATATAAATACAGGATGAATAAGTTCGCCAAGTTAAACTAATGCCATCTTACAATAAAAATGAAATAAATAAATTTTTTGGCGTGATGTGAAGATGCGCTTTGCCTTGGTATTGTTAATTAGCCTCTTTCCTCGGAAAGCCTTTAGAATAAATTAACTGGATGGTACCACCTTGAGGGAATAAGTGTTTTAAATCACCCATCAACAGCAATTTTAAATGTTTGTACTAAACAATTTAATTAAATTATTTGATTTTACTAAAAACTTCATATCGTAATAGAACTCGTCAAGAGTAGAACGGATATTCCAAAATAAAAATTGTACAACCTTGAACTCAATACTTGAGGTTTGTGGAAAGTGTCTTTTTAAATAAACAATCAAACTACATAGAAACTATTTATTTATTTGGTTTTGGCCATTTATTGAACTTATTTAGTAGCAACTTTTCTGAAATTATTAAAAATTTCAAACAATAATAGACCAGGGTCGACAATTTGTGAAACCAAGAAAAATTATAGTAGGATGTAACCCATTGGCCACGGAAGATAATATAATAAAAATAAAAGGAAATATTAATTTACGGACGATCTAAGGTTGGGAAGTGTAAAGGAGTTTTTAAGGGTAACACACGGTTTATCTCGATTTTCAGGAAAACTATCTAAAGTCCTATGAAAAAAAAATTCAATGACAAAATTTAAAATTCAAAGTTTTTGGTTTTTTATTTCTATCTTTAACAAAAAAAAAAATTTTGTATGATGGCAAAAGTTTTTTTACAATTTGAAAAATCGCCATATTTCATAGGTTATTATTGTTATTTTGCGTATGTTATATTTCAGTTTTTTTTTTAATACCAAAAAGTTTTGTCTCAAGGTTTTTTCAGTCGTGGTAAGTTTTTTAAAGCTCTCCGAATCTAGTGAATTTACTTTTAAAGCTTTCCGATAAAAAATAGTAATTACAATAAACACTACTTATCTAGTAATTTACTAACGAATAATTTTTTAAAGAAATTATGTGGTCAACAAAATGCGTTCTCATATTTTGCCATTGAATTAAAACTAGGATCTAAGAGTGTTTAATATCAATGTTTAAAACAAAGCCACTACCGGACTTAATTGATCAATACAGGTAAAAAATGTGTGTAAATGATATTAAATGATGGTGCACCAGAAAATTCAAAAGTATTTTATGAAAGACGAATGAATGGGAAAGATGAAAAATATGTCATTTTTATATTCAACTTTTGCTGTTTTAAAGTTAAAATATTTCGTTAAAATAACATAAATGCACAATTATGTGTATTTAAACAAACTTTGAGTATTAAAAAGGTTTTTATCGTAATCAGCTACCTTAAAAACTCTTAGGTAATAATTTTCATTTTATACATGACCATTTGTGAGCAAACTGCGACCAATTATACACCACAAATGTTTAAAATGTATATCTAGTTATATTTCTAAATTTTCGATATAGCATTTAAAATTGATCTAAATGCCCGGGACTTTCCAGTAATAACGTACACTTTTTTATTTATTTGATTTCTATATGTTTATTTTCCCCATAATATTCAATGTATTTTTTCCCCTTAATATACAATGCTTCAGAATTATGTAACTGCATTTTCAATGTCCATTTTACTATTATATAGAAAGTGGTATAATCTGGTCTTTTTTGTATATAATTAGGAAAAATTTTATTATTTGAAAAATTAGTTTAAAATCACCCCCAGTGTGAGAATGAAATTAGAATGTGTATGTATATTTTGAAGAGCAATAGGTAGAACATATAGAAGTTTCAAAGGGCATAACTTTTAGAATGTTCAGTTTGAAGATTTTATATATAAAATTTAAATACACAAATAACTCATATAATGTAATTTATATGTCATTTCCATATTCCTACTTTTACAATGGTTTAGTTTAATATTCTGATATTTTAATTTCATTATTTTTATGTTTAAATTCAGTGTTTTGTCATTTTTACCTAAATAATTTATGTAAATTTAAATATCGAATCAATTTTTCCAATTCATTTTTATTTTTTATATAAATAGCATTTAAAAAAAAAACTGAACTGAAATGCTCTATGTTGAAATGGGTTTGATTCATCCTATCCAATCGACTCATAAATTATAACAGCTAAAAATAATTTTAGTAAGAAATTCATAAACTAATATTCAATTCAATTATCATTACTTTACACTTACTTTCTTATTATTTTAATATTACAAAATATTATAAATTCAAAAGTTATAATTTAGATATAATGAGAGTTAAGACCTTGGAGAAGAAGGTAGATTATTTATTTTCGTAAAAAGTTTTAAAATTTTTCAAATTAAAAAAAAATAAAATCAATGACAAAATTGACAAAATTTTACAAAATTTTAAATGTCACATTATCATATTTATGTATTAATTTATCGATTGTGTTTTGGTTGTTAATATCTCATAATTAGAAATGAAATGTTTATCATTTTTGAGAAATCAAATGCGTTCAAAAACATTTCTACAGCGTCGTCAAAGAAACATTCCAACTAACAATTAGAAACACGAGTAAAAGTCAGAAATTTCTTATACAAGGGAAAAAAAAATTTAGTTAAGCATATAATCATCGGAAAAGAAATTATCTCATTAAAAGATCGAGCACTATTGGGAACAATTATTCTCTTAGAAAATATAATTTTTGTAGTTTTTTACCTGAGAATTTTTCCTACAACAGACCATAATTTTCACAATTTTGATATTACTAAAATAAAGTACAAACATAAAAATTTTAAAAGAAAAGTTTTATGTGAAGAATACTGCAGTCAATTTATTATCAAGTGTAAAATTATGTCACTATAATATTTTTCTTTACATTTCCTTACAGAAAATAGAATGTCCTACATTTATTTTATACAGTGGATATAACATTTCACCTAAACCTCGATATTTTTACGAGTTTAATTATTAAATAGAAAACGTGAATTGCCTTCCGCAATGCTGTAGAGTGTAATTTTGGTGTTTTTTTTTTCTTATAAATTTTTAAAAACTTCGTATAAAAGACGTACGGATATCTTTTTGTTAATATGGTATATAATTTTACAACAGGATGGTATAGATAAAGATAAAACAGAAGTTTATAAGTGCTACACCAGCCTTCAGAGTGGAATTTGAGCGTTTTGTAGATCTTATAATGAAAATGCCCGGATAATATTTGAGCTAGATTTAGCATGGGTATGTGTATTTGGGATACTCATGGGGCTACGACTCTTAAGCTGTTACATTCACTCCGTAATTAAACTACCCAATTTGGAGTCGAATTAGCATAGCTTTACGCTCATGAAGCATTTTTTTGTTAATTTTATTTGCAAAAATATACTGATTACTGATTAAAATTTGTATGTTATTGCATTTCCAACTGAACTAATACGGCCAAGTTTACACTCTACCTTCGTTCTTAGACTACCTGTACGACACAATATTTTTGTATTTATTTTGAACAAATGCATAATGAAGTCTTCAAAGATTCGCATCGCAAAATCCCTTCAGATATGTTAAACCCTTGATATTAAACATTTTTGTGAATAGGGAAGATGCAATAAAAATAATTAGCTATTTTATCCATCAAAATGTGAGACTAGGTTCAATATCAAGATCTTTCTGGCAAAAAAAGTTTTTACGAGTGAATACGAGTCATTTTCTATGAAAAAATCGCACACCAATATTTTTGAATATTAATGTAATTTATACAACATTTTTATTCACAATCAACTAATTTGTGCATACTACCATTATATATCTTAAATTTTAAAAGAGTGTAGGTATATAAGTGCCATGTACATGTATAGGACCTCTTATCGTAGAATTACACTTTTGTATAATCACTATGGAGATCAACATTTATGTATGTCGTCATTTATGAAAATCTCTTTTGTTTAATTCAGAATTTTGAACACCCATATTTTGGTTATTTTTTATGATTTTAAAAGTATAACTTAGAATTCATGTTCGTGAAGTAAAGCCGCTTCAATTGATGTGATAAAAAAAAATTTATACATCTTCCTTATTAAATCTAAAAACCTTTTAAATCTAAAAACTAGGGAAGCACAAATTTCCAATTTATGTTTTATAAAATAATTTATTTCCAATCAATTGTTTTATAAACATGTTGGTGAGAGAACGCATTCTTAGTGAACAATACTTTCGAATATATATTTGTTGTCATATTTTATTCTGAGAGTAGCTTTAGACATATTTTAAATACTGTATATAGAAGTGTGTTTAGTTATGCACTCTCTTAAACAAAACTACAAATATAATTAATTATTCAATAGGTTTTAATAGGGATTCATTGCTAATGGCAATTGAATAATGTATCTAAGGATGTTATTTATAAATTTTATTGTTAGTTCTTTAAGTGTTTCCAAATCATTAGAATTTCAACAATAAATGTTAGTACCTGGATGACCGAGTATTTTTGCTTGGTATTTTTTTTTTTATAAATTGTGGTTTTTTGGAAATTATATTACGTCGAGGCGGAAGACGAGTCCAGCACGCTAACACTTAGCCACTCCAATGACTTTAAAGATTAAACAAATATATCATTACATTATAAAAAATTATACAATTATAATAACAAAATCTTATTTGAAAAATATTATTCACTTTATTGTGTTGTTTTGTTGGGTTGGGTTGAGTTTAAAATGTAAACAAATTAATTTTCCTTCTCGGTCGAGCCGGGATTCGAACGCGGGATCTCCGTATAAGAGCCTCACACGTTCACACTTAGCCATTCCAATGACTATATGGCCATAAATATTAAACAAACATATCATTACATTATAAAAAATTATCGATAAAACACGAATAAAATGATATTTTCTAAAAATGATTCCTAGCTAGATCGATTTATCGCCCCCGAAACCCCCTATATACTGAATTTCATGAAAATCGTTCGAGCCGATTCTGAGATTCCAATTATTCTGCAAACAAGCAGATGATTCACTCTTCCTGTCTCTTCACTTAAGAAACAACTTACTTAAAGATTGTACAAGTGTACCGGAGTGAATCACACATACACTCAGATCAATATGCCAGCGCAGATAATAATACTAAATTATATAACTTCTCTGGTTACCTACGCCGGTCGCTAACCTGGTAATTCTTTACCTACTGGGACTGGTACACATGATCTGGTTTCCCCGTACATATAAACCTCACCAGTTGACTGAAACGTGTATGGCTGGCTTAACTAAGCCTTCAAAATTTAAACTTGTTTAAGCGTATAAAAGAAAATTAAAAAAGGATACCCTTATTATGATCATACACAAATTAATTAATATTTCAAATTGAATTATCTATTTATTATGATGGTTTATAATAAGTAAATTCGAGATAGAAAAAAAGGTTATTCTTTTCCAAGCACTCGAACCCGATTTTAATTTATAATTATATAATTCAACTTCATTATTATTAATCGAGCCATTTCAAATTAGTACTCAAATGAAAAATTTTAGTACTTAATACCATGGAAAATGAACTGGTTATTAATTCCGGAAAGTAAAAGTTATTTTGCGACCCACATACATTCTGTCTTTTTCGCATCACAAGCATCTTTAAACATAAAGTTATCTTATAGGAATTTTTTTTGTTTGTTTCCAAAAATTGATATTATCTTGCAATTCTTAACAGCTGTTGCTCCTGAAACCCTTTTTTATCTTTTACAAAAATGAATTGCCAAAATACAGTGGGCCATTTCAATTATAATTTTTGCTTAGTATATATATGAGAACATAAGCTTCCATTAAATTTCGAACATCGACGTAAGTTGGAGCTAAGTAATCACATTTTGAATATAGGAATTTTAATCATTCTTATATAGACGACATATGGTTTACTGTAAAATTGTTTTTCAAATAAATATTTAAATTCATCTTTCATAAGCTACTTTTCAGTTGAAATAAATCTTTATACTAAATCTTAATCATGCAATGCTTTTTATTTATCTTAACATTAATTACACATTCTAATCCAAAATGAAACCCACGTAATCATTTATGTAGACCATAGGTAAATATATAATTCATAGTAGATGAAACGGTAGTTTTTATTTGTAGACCAGTATATATTAGCGTTTCTAATTAAATAACATTACATCATATAACTGAATTACGAGTTTTTTAATTTGTTAAGTCGTTCACTTAAAGAGTTTTAATTACATTGTACTTGGTAATCTCCTAGATAAGAATTACAATACGCGACATATAAGAATTACAATTCTTATATGAGGCGAGAGAGGAGCAGATAAGGTTAGTTATCTTGGAGAGAGCTAGCAGTTTGTTGTAGTGTTTTACGAATGTGTGAAATCGAAAGTCAGTAGAATGGTTTATAGGATTTATATTTTTGTAATATTTTGATTTTCATATCAATAGAGAATAATAATATGAATTATAATATTAACTATGGTTGTTTTGTTAAATTATTTTTATTAGTATAATATTTATGTGTAATTAATATTATAGATAATATCTAATGACTTAATTAAAATATTGAAAATCATTATAACAATTCACAGGCATTTTAAAATACCTTTGAATTAAGATTATTTACTAGATAAAAAAAACAGGACGACAAACATATGTTATAGTCAAATAATTTATTAACATTATGTTAACAGTCAAAGTCATGTAATATAATTTCATATAATAAAACTGTTTATATTATTTGACTGTGGCTCAGACAGTTTATTGTTTGTTATATTTATGTGACAAAACAACTTTGCTAAACACTTGACTAAAATGTTGCTGTCCATACACGCCAAGAATCTAAACTAATTCCTAATTAACTCAATAACTTTATGAATGTGAAAAGCTTTTTTATGCATAAACCGAGCTAAGATTGCCTATTCCTTAACACTGATACGTACTATACTAATTATTACTATTATTATTTGTTAATGAACGATGTTAGTATTTATCTTATGTATGTGTATTTACTGAGGTTAATCATTACATACCACGAGTAAACAGAACGAGACTAGCCAGGTATAATTGATTTATTCTGTGTTTTGCTAAAATAATGAATAAATATTAAATCAAATTAATACTGTGGATGGTGAACCACTAAATTCATGAAATAAGTTCTATCGTGCATAATTTATATCTATAGTTCAAAACTATTAATTGGTCAAGAAACATCAAATATTTCTTGTAAGTATAAAAATTATCGATAGAATTTCCAACTAACGTAATCACGAAAACGTCAAAAGTAGGTATTTTTTGTGATATTCGATTTATATTCAACAAAAACGTAATATCACTGAATAAATACACAAATTTTAGTGAAAAATTTTGTAGTTTTTGATCGAAATTCAATGAGACTAAATTCAATAGCATTGTCACGGATAGTTTAATAGCCCAAATTGGCAAAAATTTAAAAAGAATGGTAATGTTTATGTGCTTTTACAATTTAAAAACACAACAACTATCCATTCTTGCTGTTACCTACAAAACCATATTTACAAATTTCTACAACATTATGTCACAAATCTGCACTTCTTATTAGTATTTAGCTATTTAATGATGTATGTTAAATTCAAGCCATTTTAAAGTGTACACGTGCCCAACAGGGAAATTCAGTGAAAATTAAACCGCTGAAAACACTAAAAACGAAAAGTAATGTTTTCATTAAACCTTAATAACTAAGTTCTTAAATTAAGTTATGCAATTCTAAGTATATTTTTTTGTAATTATTTAGTGTTTTTAGTTAATCTTAATAACTTAGTTCTTAAGCCAATGTAAGTATACCTAAATAATTTTGAGTCGGCGTCAAATTAGTCAAATAAATCGTGATACTCTGCCGCCGACTCAACATTACTAAGGTATACTTACATTAGTTTAAAAACTTAGTTATTATGGTTAATTAAAATTTCAAAATATTTACAATAATATATTCTTAGGTATACTAACATTAGCATAAGAACTTATATATAGTTATTAAGGTTAATTAAAAAAACTTATTATTTTTTCTTTTCAGTTTTTTTGGCGCTTTGATTTTTTATGTTAAAAAAGTTTTTTCCATCTGTGTGAAGCTAATTTAAAAGTATTGAGGAAGATTTGTTACTTCGGTTTGTGTAGAGGGATATGGCGATATTCAGCGGTAATTCTATCAATGTTGATAAATGCCGCTATGTCCATAGTAGCACTAAGAAATTCATGGTTCGAAGATTATATTAAGTGGGATCAAAACGAAAACAAAACAAAGTTACCGTTGAAATCAACAATGGACAATAAATACTTTAAAACGTTCATGTTTCAGCACAAAAAACAGATACAACTAATTTGAACTCCCAATACGAGCCCAATTGGACAATTTTGTAAAGAATAAACATTCAGAGAATTTATCAAACATATCAGTATAAATATTTTATAATAATTTATTTTTGGATACATTGAGCAAACTCATGCATAAAATATTATTCTGACAAAATAAAATACGCACAATTTTTTATCATAAATAAATAAAATAAAATATATTATTCATTGTGGTAGTCTCTACAATAAGGTACCTTCTAGATCTAAATAGCTTTTGAAAGAATCAAGCAAAACATAATTTATTTTCTATATCAAACACGTAAAATTTATTTAAATATTTGTAAAAGGATTTTTTATCATCATTAATTTTAGAAGAATATTTTCAATTCGGTTAAGGGTTAACTAAAGGAATCGATTGGCAAATTTTAGCTCGCGGAATTTTCCTCTAAATGTCTATGGAACAAAATCTAATTGTACACAGTATATTGTAATCATAATTCCAGCGACCTTCAACAAAATCACGTCCTTAATAAATATACCTGTAGAAATGGTTATATAACTTATTTAAGCGTAGCGAACCGATGATTGGTTTCTTGCTAACATTTTCAAAAACAGTTCCTGTATGATGTTTTAGCGGGAAGATCTTATTCCTGCAAGAGTAATCAATGAAACACGAAAAAACACTGAATTTCTTCGTTGAGTACTCAGATGTCAACAAGACTGCTAGCATTTTTACACTACAAATATGTCTAAGAAACGATATTCGAAAATTCATATAAAACTTTTTGGTCAATTTGTAATTTGACGCTTTGAAGACAAAGTCTCCGTTTTATACTGAACTCAAATTTATGATTACCAATTTAGTATTAGAATTTTCAAAACAATTGGGACTATAACAAAAATATGAATAATTTGATTTAATTGCTTATTTACCTAATCAAACCTTTAAAACAAATTAAAAATACACTTTCAAGTCTTGAAAGAAGTAAATCTATACCTTGATTTAGTTTAATAATTACAATTATTATTTAGTTTAATAATCAATAATTTAGTTCACTTAATCATCCTTTGTGTTTTTAAACTAAATAATAACTCAATAAAAATAAAAATAACTAAAACGGAGTCATCAACAAATAATAACACACAATATGTACGAATACAATTTTTTAGGAAAATTACATAAAATAACAATAAATAAATTAGAAGTACAATGCTATCTATGTATAACTAGAGAAAAAAAATTTTTTTTTTAATACACATAAGATTAAAATAGTGTATGATCAGAGGCATATTTTTATTCATTTTTTGATTAAAACATAAGTAAATTCTCAATATCGTAAATTATGTCTCACCAACTTATTACAAGACTGTAATAGCCAAAATGTAATTTTACGTTTTGATAAATTATATATGGTACCAAAATGTCATACTTATGTATTTCTGTAGATAGCTCTACACAAAGGAGTGATAATCTGGTTATGAATATGAACACTTTATTACCAAAATATATGATATCCAAACATATTCGTAGTTATATACGTTTTGAGTTAGATAGAGTATTCAAATATACCGAATGTTATAAAACATTTAAATATACCAAATGTCTTACAACGTGTGAAATAAAAATTAAAACATAAAACAATTGAAATATCTTTTAAAACGTGACGTTCGTAGTTCATCAAACAATTCTTTTTTAACTTTATTTTAATTTTTTTCTTCCTACGTTAGTCATTCGTTATTCCTGATAAAATTTTGCTTTATTGAAGATTTATTATTAAAATTATGAATAATTTAAAATACCAATATTTATTTTACTATGAATCGAATAAACTATTTATAGGGAGATCTTTTGTGATGTAATGTTCATAGGTGTCGCAAAGACTGTTATTTAGCGACGAAGTTCAGTGTGACTTATTATTATGAATGGTCCCCTAGTTCTCTAGATAAACGTGGCATTGTTAATCTGTAAATTTAATTAAGCACATTTTGAAGTTAATGAGGTTTAATTTTTTGATGGTAACAAGAAACGTGAATTCTTTTCGATGATATTAACAGAATTGATAAGGCCACGAAAGTAAAAATTTATTATTATGTTGGACGTTAACTATATTAAACTTTTCTTTAACATCCTGTAAAGTGTCCCTATGTTTTGCCTATGTCTCAGAGCATGCGATAAAACTTATATAATACCTAAACATTATGATATAATATTAATATACGTTTTTTCACTTAAAATGGTTTTATGTTCCCATTGCGTGTATCAGAGTGCCTTTCCTTGTAAATTAAGATACATTCTTGAACAACGTCAGAAATCCTTTTGAATATTTAAATATTTCAAAAATTTGATAAAACTGCAATTGAATTACGTGTTAATAAAATCTTCTTCAAAATTGGCCGGAATTGTTATTAATAAGCGGTCACACCAAAGAAATAATTCAATTATAGAAATTCATTGCTACGAGTATATGATTAATGTGTTGATATTTTTCACGTCAATTTAAATACTTAATTTTCTTATTTTATAAAATTTGCATTTTCTGTTATTAAAAATATTTGAAAATTCTCCGAAGATGTTTTTAAATTTTTATTCTTATCAAAATATAGTTCAAAGTATGGTTAACACCTTGTCAGTTAAAATTATCGTTGTAATTTTACGGCTTTTGAGGCACATATTCAGTGCTCACAATATTTTTTGTGCAGCAGATAAAATAAGTGCAACATAGCCCACACTATGCGCTTTAATACACATGCCACGGAGAAGAGTTTTAAGACAAGTGCAACTGCAAGCTGTACATGATAGCCCATAAACCCTGACAATGAAGTAGCGAGCTTTTGCTCTTTTCTAAGAGATTATATCCTTTATGTAGGATACAATTTTAGCGATTTTATGCGTCAAGAAAATATTATTAAAATATAATCTTTTTCGAAAATAAACAACAATAACAAAATTTCTTAAGCACTATTTAACTAATTATGGAAACTATTAAAAAAATTATTTATTGGAAATGCTATCGCAAATCCGAAGCAAATATTTGTTAATTACTTTAATAATATTTTGGCGACAATTTAGAAAATTTGATATAGTTTGAAGAAACATATTAAGGTATTTGAGATATGAATAAACAGAGTATCTTCGAATACGTACTTACCATATTTTTAATTAAATTGAGAGCGCTTTCGTTAATTATTAAAAATGCTAACGCAAAGTTTTATATAGTTTGATGAAACGTGTAAGAGTATTTGAGTTATGAATAAACGAATATCTTCAAATATGTTACATACCATTTTTAAAATAAATTGAGATCGTATAGTTCACTTTAATAATATTTTAAAAATTACGAGTAAACTTTCGACTGATAAAATCATTACCAAGTTATGAATAATTATTCTTTTATTTTGTATAATAAATTTTATTTATTTTTTATTTTTTTAGTGGAATTGATAAACAATTTTCCGATATTTATAATTTCAAATTTAAAAAAGGGAATTTATTAATATCTATTTGATTATTTAAAATTGTAAAATTTAGGTTTATATTTTATTTATTAATTTTTATTAAAATAAATTCTTGGTTTTTGCTGCAAATATGTAGCACCTCCGGCTTGTTTTCAATATCAATTTTGTGTTCTGTATTGATAAGATCAATGAAGTTATAAGAAGTTTTATGGTTTTTAATTTGCTCTTTGTACATATTTTAAAAAAAAATTAATCTGACTGATTTCCCTAAATTACCATAGTTATTACAAGTCGGTTTTATATTATGTTTTCGAAAGAGGTTTTCTATTTGTGGTGAGATATTGCGTACATGTGGGTGAGATATGTAAGAATTTTTTGTTTTGGATGAAATATGTGGAAATATTTGATTTTACATGGCTTTTTTTTTATTATTAATAAGATTTCATCACTTCATCCAATTTCTCAACCCATCAATACGTAAAAATCCCACTAACTTCACATGTAATATATACAGAAATATATTTACAAAATAAAATAATAATTCATAACTTTTTTATACGTCAAAAGTAAACGCGTAATTTTCAACAAATTTTTAAAGTGAAAATTAAACAAAGTTAAAAGTTGACATTATTAATTTATACAAATATTGTAATTCATCCACCACAAACAAATCCAATTTCAATGAACACTCATAGGCATAAAATACCAAATAGTAATATAGAATATGGTGTAATAAGTTGAAGGGTTAAAGCAGTTGTGGAAAATTGGTATTCGTGAGCAAACGAATACAAATGTCACATACAAACATAAATAACAATGAAAATACTTCTATTATTTTGACTCGAGGGTTACTTTACTTTTAAGTATATTAAAATAATATAATGAACTTGTTGGTAGTTAATAGCATTGCCCGATGATCTGATTTTTATAATAATGTTAGTGGACAATGAGTACATTAGATTCAATAGAATTTTGATAATTTTGCAAGTAAAATGATTGTAATACAATTGGGTTGTTGACAGTGAATTTGATATTTCATATCAAATTGAGAAACTAGACTCAATAAAACTGAAATTAAAATTGATTGAAAAACAAAGGTAGTTTATAAACGATCAAAGAATATATATATATATATCCATCTCATTCTTGAATCCGATATTTAATATGAAATTTATTCAGAGATAGTAACAGTTGACGTCATAAGGTCATTTTCTCCTCTTTGTGTATTTGGAAACTTTGAATGTGCATATCTTGTTTATTTTTAAAAATTTTTTGAAAATAAACTTTCAAATCCATGATTAATGATCCAACAACTAAATATCGAGAAATATATTAAATTTAATTACTAATGAATAATTTATATACGTTTGTTAATATTAAGCCACTAGTAAACATAAAACAACTTTTCAAAATTCAAATTTTAATAATAAACACCTGTCATAAAAGCATATAAGCTATTTCTTATCTTAAAGTTAAAGTCGTTATTTTGATTCTTAAACCTCTACCTAAAACACTTGGCTGCTACTATATGACGTCATTTCGATAAAATTTGTAGTTGTCTTTGTCAGATCAATCTATCAACAGTATCCTAATTCGAAAAAATAAAATTGAAAGTGTTTGGTTATGTTTTATCATTAATGTGTTATACCAGTATTCTCATCATTATATACCGATATTACGTCACTAAAATGGTAGGCAGCGTTTTTACTTTTATAAAAAAATAAAATTTTTATGTAATTTTATAGCAAGAAATTTTGTTTATTTTGCAAAAATATTTATTTTTTGTGACTTTTTATTAAGAAATCAATAGTCTGAAGTACTTTTTTAACAATTCTATACTACCCTATCGATTAAAATTACAGAACCATGTTAATTTTCCCAAAAGCTTTCCACTCAATCTTAATATACACCTTACTATATATCGATTAAAATGACTAAATTTGCTTTTGCCTTCAACTCATTGTATGAATTTACATATCCCATTCGATACGATACGAATGATATATATAATACGTTTATTATATATAATTGGTTATATAATTTTGATTCTGATTTACATATTATTGTATATAATATAAAGTTACTCGTATTCCAAAAAGCTAATAACTGAGAGGTATAAATAGCACTGTCTACAATATATATATATATATATATATATATATATATATATATATATATATATATATATATATATATATATATATATATATATATATATATATAAATATATATATATATATATATATATATATATATATATATATATATATATATATATATATTAAGTGACGTCAGAGTTATTCATAATCATATTCTATAGTTCGTAAATTCTTGGTAGAAGGTATATATGGAAAATGACAAACGACAAGTTTGGTTCAATTTATAGCTATTAAATTTAATAGGTATGTTTTCGTTCAATAAAATCATTTATGCAGAAGTTTAATCAAATTTCATGTTCTTACAAAAACCTTTATTTTCTGAAAATTCATCATTGATTAAAAAAAAATATATAAATTTTACGTCGCGTGGTTTCAATTACAAAAGGTAATTGAACCTTTTATTTATTGTTTTTTAAATCCAAAATATAACACAGTTTTACAAAAGTAAAGAATTGAAAACTTTTATTTATTGAAGGAACTTTAGTGTTCTCTTGAATCTTATATGCTTTGCCAAACATTCTTTGGTGGTTTTTTGTACTTTCTCGAAAATTTATAAAATTCAACGTGGAGTTGCCTCGTAGTCCGTAGCAGGACACACTTTTATACGATCATTACGCAAGTGTAAGTTTAATATGTCTTAAATTTAATAAAGTATCACTAAGCCTGATAGCGTTCCAATATTGTCCAATATTGCAGGACTTTTTTTCCTTAGGCGTCGACCAAATTTTGTTTTATAAGCTTTTCAGTTGTATAAATACACGTTATATTTTAAAAATTATTTATTTAACAGTCCTATAAAACTTGTTTGGGAGGAGTTTTAAACGATATCTAAAATAAAATAATGTCTATATAAAACAAAACGAATATGAAATTTTTTAGAAATACTAGGTTAAGTTGTTGGATACTTCTTTCTAAGTTTCGCAATTCGATCTTTCCAATCAAAATTTTCATGAACCCGAAGCTCTGAATGATTCGTCACATCTAATCATTACACAGTGAACACCTGACCTAAACCTAACGTCACACGTAGATCATATGTGTGTAATACAATATTAAATCAATTTGATATAAAAATGATTTGTTTTATGATCTCAATGTGATGTCATATTGGGTGATATACTTTTTACGTGAAAATGTTCATGTCATATACGTCAGAGTCTAGAGCAAGGAAGTGTGAAATAATGATTCTTATATATCTAAAAAGTGTGACTAATATGATATGTAAATTGAGCCTAGCGAGATATCAATCTGATATCATTTTTACGTCAGTGCTAACGGTATATTTATGCCGTATTATTTACATTAGAGTCTGACGTAACGAAGTCTGAAATAATGATTTCTTTACGTATCAGATGTGATTATTATGTTATATAAATTGGCCCTAGCATGATGTCATTCTGATATAATTTTTTAAATTTATCACTGGGTTGGGTAAATTAGACAGTTTTCAAAAACAAATTTTTTTCAGTAAATATTTAAAAATTCTGTGTGGTAAATTTTCGAAATTTAAGGTGTTTTCGATATCTAAACTGGGAAATGACAAAATTAAATATTTTAAATTCCACCGTTACCTCTACTTATAGATCTGACTTAAATTGAAGCAAAAACAAACCTAATATATGTTGCATACAATAATATCACATATTATATTAAGTAAATTTTGCTTAAACTAAATTCAATATGATTTAAGTGGGTAACATAACTAAAATAACAAACATTCAAGGAATATAAATTGTAAATTGTATTTATAGCATTCCCATCTGATCACAGTACGTAACTATATACGAGTTATATTCAAAACTATGTTCAAAATCCAGTCAGAAATAAATGCCAAAGAAAGGTCTTCACATTGGTTTTTATCTCTAATCTGGAACCAATTTTCAGTCAGTATCAGTTAGAACTGATAATTTGACACCACCATAAAGTTTTCAAGATAAGTCTAAATAAAATATATATTTTGTGTGAGTTTACTATCCAGTTTTACAGATTCAAATATAAATAAGATGTACAAATTAGTACTACATGGTTTTTAACATACCATCAATAATTCAATTGTCTGATAAGTACTAACAGAGTTTTTGTTTATTTCTGGCATGCATTTTTGATAATTTCGACTTGCGGTTTCAACAAAATGCGATTGTAGGAGGCGAATGCATCCTACTATCCGCCTCCTGATATAATAAATTTATTTATAGAAAAATTTATAGAATATTAGTTAGTATTTTTAAAAATGCCGTTGTAAACTCGATAACAAAATCATGCGATATATTTTTATTGAATTCATTTTGTATTTGTCTTTTTATATAATTTCATTTGGCTTTAAATCGAATTCTTACAAAAATCCATATTTCAAAAAAATATTTTTTAAATAAAATAAGAATTATTTTGTCATCTTATTCCAACTTTTTTTTTTTATTAAAAATGCAATATAGCTGTGCTTTTATTATTCAGTAGGTACACATGATACTTTTGTCATATAAAAAATAAATTATAGTAAACAAGGATAGAAATAGATATTGGATCATATGAAATGTTCTAATATTCAACTTCACTTTGTCTTTGTAATTGTCTCATTAAATTTTCAAATATGTTATATATGATCGTTTCTAAGAACTTGATTATGGTTTTATGTATTTCGTATAATAATTATATGCAGTTAATTAACAATTTCAATAATGATGATGATGCAGAAGCATAAAATTAGAATCTTAATATATGATGATATTCAGATTTTATATATAATGCAATCAAATAAGTCTTTAACCTGAAGAATTAAAATCTGAAATTTGCATAAACATTTCTTAAAAGTCACGTAAGCATATCGAGATATTTGAACAGAAAAATATCTCGACACAAAGCGCTTTAGATCTTTAGATCTTTTCTGTATATAACAACAAAAACTAATATCAATGAACTACTAATTAATAGATACGGTATACAGATTGTATTTTATAAAAGCAATGTTTAAAAAAACATATATATCATTACAATTTGTATACATACAGACATAAAAATATCTAAACAAATACATTGATAAAAATGTGATGTTTGTATGCGTCAATAGATTCATGTGTTACATTATTATTTTAAAACTTTTTAGACTGGCCGCAATTATTAAGAAAATAAAATATAACTTATAAATCTGAGCTCCGCGATCTTAGCACCTCATGTGCAGAATTTCGATTGACCAATTATACCATCTGAAAGGTCAGAAATTGGTCATAAAAAGTCAGTTGGTCTCATTAATTGGTCAGCATCAGAAAATTTTTTATTAAGGATTAAAGTTTTTCAAGGTCAATTAATAATTTTAGCACCTCATTCGCGGAAAAAATAAAAAACTCCACCTATGCTATTAAATTTTCTGATGCTGACCAATTAATGAGACCAACTGACCTTTTATGACCAATTTCTGACCTTTCAGATGGTATAATTGGTCAATCGAAATTCCGCACATGAGGTGCTAAGATCGCGGAGCTATAAATCTGTTCACTCACACACGTATCGTATTGCATTTGTAAGATTTGTGTAATGAATTTTTATGTATGTATGAGTAAGAACTGTAATATTCTTTATTGGTTTTTTTAACATTGTTTTACCTAAATCAAAATATTCAAAAAACGATCTGTAAATATTATAAAAAATTGTTCTGATTAAGTCAATATAAATATTTCATTAAAATTTATGGAAGAATTAATAGATTATGACACTTTTTATAAAATTAAATATGTCTATACAAGCCGGTTTAGAAATAACAATTTTTTATAGTAATTAAATACGTTCATGTTTCATAATTAATAAAAAAAATTATTATATTTATTATTAATATAAAAATAATAAACAGTCTTATTTATATAATTTTAAATTACAATTTATTATAGGCAAGGTATGTTGTTTATATTTAATTATTATGTGGGTCATTTTAAAAATATTAATTAGCTATGTTAGAAATGTTTTATTTGATTCTATTTATGCATTATGATTGAGGTTGTTCAATTCACCTATCATATTTCCCTTTAGAAATAATTATAGAAATGTTCTACAAAAAAATTTATATTAAAGATAATAGAATGGCAGGTATTTTTCTAAAAACCTTAGGATGAATTACACTTGTACAATATTTTTGTAGGTACAAAAAAAAATCTAAGTACACTCAAGTGTAGTCTTTGATACATTATAGAATTCTTCTATAAGATATCAATGGGACATTCAAAGTATGACATACCTATTATAAGAGATAATGTCATTATTGATGCCACGAAGAATAGAGTACATAAATTACCGCATAAAATATCAGTTTATTATAAGTACCTATTGCATAAAATTCCGTATGTAAATATTTTTACAGCCTCTCAATCTTTTAGCACTTCGTATTTCTGTTTTATATTGATATCGCTGCGATTTATATGCCTTATGCAACTAGTTAGCTTAAGCTTTTTTTTCAACAACAAATGAATCCTGGATATCGGACCACTACCTAAAAAGTTACGCACAAACAAAGCAAAATATATTGGCGAAACGTTGAATGATTGTTTTTATGTGTTATTATTATAAAAGTCATCTACTGCCCACATTATTTTTATATGTGATCGATTCACATAAAATTAAATAATGTAAATATATGATAATAATGTTAAATTATTAATTTAACAAAGTTGTTATAATATATTAATTCATCAAAGGTGTAAATTAAGTATATAAAATATAATTATAGTAATGTCTCATGAAAGTTAATTAAAAGTCAATTTACAATTAGTAAAATAACAGTTGTTTTTATATTTAATAATCTAATCTAATCATATCAATTTATTATTGTATTTTAAAACTTTTTGCTGAAAATGATTTAAGAAAATTGTTTTTTCTATATATAATTCTTTATATTTTATTACAATTCATTCAATAAATGATTTTAATCATGCTATTGGCGTTGATTTTAATAAAAAAATTTTAATAAATAGAAGTGTAATTTAATTGTTTTTTTGAGCATTTAAGGGAAAAATTATTATTTGCAATTCGAGTGAATCGAGTGCCTTAGAGAGAAAGAAAGTGGCGGTTTTACTATACCTCTGCGAATAAAACTTGCTGTATGAAAACTAGAATTAGTATCACTTAAATATCACTTAAAAAAATGAAAGCTTTTATAACTTTAACATTGACGCCTGTTGGTTTCAATGATACATAGTTATGAAAAATGAAAGATAATAGCAATGTTAGTAAACAAATGGTAAATTGGCTAGTTTTAGGTTTTAGCTGCTTAGGTGACTACAAAAGGCCAACCCGATAGAATCATAAAAATTTCAATATTTTGAAGTCTAATTTAAAAATTAATTTTTAAACCTAATCTCTACAGCAACATACAATTAAATTGAATATGGTAAGTCGAGGGGATAGCGGCACGGGACTAGATGACCAGTATGGTTATTTTCTACCAAATTTTTGGTTGTACTCTACCAAAGTTTGGTGTCCGTTTGTATTTAGTATTTAAGTCATGGAAATCCAAAATCAGCTTGACGTAATAGAGAGAATTTTATTAAACTGCGTATGGTACAAAATTTTAATTTTAACCACAACAAATGGTAGAAAAATTGTTCAGTGTTAAAATGATATTATTAATTTTATTATTAGATTTAATAATTAATTGACAATTGCTTCTACAATTGATGTAGATCATAAAAATTTCATTAAATAGCTGCATATGCTTAAGTGGCATCACGACATTTTCAAAAAAAGTTTTCAGAATTCACTTAATTATTTTGTATACTGTCCTGGTTTAAAACGTTTGCATGAAAATTAGGACGATTAAACGTTTGTAAGAACATAATCATTAATAACAAAATTTTGGAAAAAAAATTAATTTTCGTTGGTGAAAAAATCAAACTTCTAAAAAAGTATGAGTACATTATTTTCCCAAAAAATATTAAATTAAAGCTCACAAATATTAATTATCAGTATATGTTTTCATTGTCATTATCAACGAATATATTGTACACATTTTCATTCCAATACACATTTTCATTCATTCATCATTTAATTAAAACCATGAAAAGAAACAAAACGTTGGTGACAAAAACACATAACATTGATTAGAAAAAAAGATTTCTATACATAAATGTTGACACATAAAAACACACGAAAGCTTTTTTCATTCATAAAAATTTAGGCCACAAAGCATTTATATGTAGAGGTATATACAGAATAACATTTATAAATTTCTTATTATTATAATTCCACGCAACTTTATTTCTATACTTTTTACCCTCTTTACAAATTGGATATAGATCTAATAAAGCAGTGCTTTATACCTAAAAATGATCAAATAAATTTACAAAACTATTGTAGTTTTTGTTTGTTTGATCATTTTTATGAAGAAAGCATTTCTTTATTTGGAGATTGCACTGCAGATACAATTTGATGATTGCAGATCATTAAAAAATTAACTATGATAATTGTCGAGAAACTGTATTCATTAATATCCGCCACATATAAAATATATGAGGGTAAATTAACTTAAGTATAAAATTTTTGTAATGGTGGAAAATATTGAATGTACACTTTATACATGTAATTAATACATTTATATACATATAATTAGTTCATTTTCGTCTGCCTGTCTCTCTTTCACCCTACACGCCATTAAGATACCTGAAGAGAGAGAGCGGGTTGAAAATGTGACGGCGTATTCTAGACCCATATATTTAGGTTAATTTTGTTTGAAATATGTTTTCATAAATCTCATAAAAAACATATAAAATTTCACCAAGAGAAAGATAGTTTTTTATTTTGAATCCATACAAAAAATGGATGAATTTTAACGTATGATATTGACTTTACAACTTAAAATAAATTTATTTTAAACTAGCTGGCCCGGCAAATGTCGTTTTGCCACATGTTTCTAATTAACTTCAACATTTTTTAAGTATAATAACATATTCTTAACAACTTTCCTCTATTTCTTAATACTGAAAGCTAAGGCAAATTAGAATAAATAATGATATTAATATATATTTTAAAGCATACCCGGACACGTTGCGGTGACAATTGACATTACATCGATTGCATGCAAAATTTGAAGCAGATTGGACGAAGGAATTCCGTTGTCACATACAAACTTTGCCTCTGCTTTTCATTCCAATAGGGGTAGAATTTCAGATAATATTTTCTTATGGGATGCCCGGTATTTGATGTGTAACCCACTATTTGGTGTGAGATACCCGTGACACGAAATATTTATATATACACCTGTGTTTGATGTGGGACACCCGGTACCTCGTGCACCCACAATTCGTGTATATTGTACTGTGGTTCTCATATACTTGATGAAAATAGTAAAAGGATGTCCAGAACCACTAATATAGAAAAGAAGAGATAAATAAATTCTATTTTGAATAGCTGACCCGGATAAAAATTGTTTTGTTATATAAATTATTTCTAATCAACATCAATATCTCCTAAATATAATAACATATTCTCAACTGTCTATAACTACATAATGAAGCTGCGGCAAATCAGAATAAATTATGATATTAATTTATATTTTGAAGCATATCCACCCGGTTTACGCGTTGCTGTGTTATTTTTCACATTTTAATTAATGACATCATTTACATGCGAATGCAATTCTACCCTTAGGAGAAGAATTTCAAATCCTTTCTTATCGGATTCCCGGTATTTAATGCGCACCCGTTACATTATATGCACCCGGTATTTACCTGGTATTTGCTGGGGTACACCCGGGACAACGTTCACCCGATAATTTTTTGCTGTGGTACACATACACTTGATAAAAGGTATATGGACCTCCTGAACCAAGAATGATTCCGGTAATACTTGAACAATCCGATATGCACACTTTATATAGTTGACAGTTCGTCATACTGCCAGTGAGAAGAGATAAAGAAGTTTTATTTTGAATTTCAAAATTAAATTTTGGTTCCTATGGAAATGATGATTTGAAACATGTGAGAAAAAAAAAAGACAAAATATGTTTCACAGCTAGGAACATTTTGTATTCGAAAATTAAATTGTCGTTTATTGCATTTTCCTTTACTTATTATTTATGTTTCTCACCGTTCAACTTCCCTGAACTTTCACGAATATTTCAAGACCAAAATTAGCCAAATCGGTCCTGCCTTTCTTGAGTTTTAGTGAGACTAACGAAGAGCAATTGATATATATATATATATATATATATATATATATATATATATATATATATATATATATATATATATATATATATATATATATATATATATTTATATATATATATATATATATATATAGATTTTAAAAAGAAAAACGGCTTTTATGGTGTATTTTATAATTTTTTGTGTTTAAAATGAACGTTTTACTTAAATAAAAACAAAATTTTATCCAATTATCCAAGTAGATTCAGACCGATACGCTTTTTTGGATTTGACTTTATACCACACAGAATTGTTTTGTCAATCCAAAAATCCAAACTTTTAGAACAGCATAATTTTTTCCTGATTTGATATCAATACTTTATTTTTAACATAGAAAAGAAAAGGATAAAGAATTTCTATATATTCTATATGTATTCGACATTGATAAACCCAAATCTATGGCTGTTTCTTATCTATCCTATATAGAATAATAAAAATATTTCTTTTACCGTACCTATAACATACAAATATAGAAAAGTATTCAAAAATAATAAAAACCAAACTATGTTTTCGTTTGAAAGAACATTAAATATATCAGTACAGTTTCGGACCTCACATATATCCAATTTTATCCTTTTTAAATTCTCGTTGAAATTGAACATGAACTACATATTACATTTTTATTGCAAATAACATTGACTTCATTGGTTCATTTAAGGACGTTACCAAGTAAATCTGTTTTTTTAGAAAATTTAAATATATATATACTTAGAAGTGTACTCCAAACGAAGAAAAATTCATACCTTTTTGTCGTGACTTAACAAGTAAAACATAACGAAAAATGGCGCAAAGAAATTTTGTAGAACAATTTTTTAAAATCATAATCAAGTCAATTAACATTACATAATGCAATCAACTAAAGAGAAAATTTGAATCTTTTTTTACATACATTGTATATTAATTTTTTTTCTTAATGTGTAGGGTAGACTGCGTGTGACAGGTCGTCCCATGGGTAGGTTATCACAATTAATATAATTATTTGCAAGATATAGATTAAACTAGTAGGATTTCTTCGCACTTACTTCAAGAAGTGGTGAGAGGAGTCAATTTATAATTTATTAGTCACAAGTATTTATTGACAATTAAATCCTAAACATCCCAAATTCCCATTTAAAAAAAATGAAACTTCCAACCCCAAACTCCCCTACCTAAATTATTCATATTTATTAATAAATATATTCAATACAGGTTAATAGTTTTGTAGACATGTACACATAATAATTTTGTTATGTATAAATGGCACTAAAATAATCATTTAATATTATTATTATTCAAAACACAATTTAGACAATAATACATTATGAATACGTCAATTACATAGCAAGCAGAATGGCCCATATTAAAAGCGGTTAATGTTTCCTTTTTTATGGTCAGTATGAACTGGGTTTGTATTCTTCTGTTAAATGTTGAAATTTAGGATTTATAAATCTTAACATTTACTTGCAAAGCATCCTTTTTTTATTTTCTTGTACTCAGGCCAATATCGAAAAAAAATTATTTACCTTGACTAAATTATTAATAATTAAAAATTTGGGACTGGATTACATAAAAAAATTTAATTTATAAACATTTTTTTTATGGATTCAAACGATTTACCAAAAACTACTGGAATGTTATATTTTTCCCGAAATTGTTTTAAAGAATAGTTTGAGAAATGTAGTTCCGTGGATTAAGGGATGATGCGAGAGACAACACGCCGATAATCATGCGTCACTGTTAGTAAGGAGCGTACCTTCCTAAGCCCGTATCTTATTTTAACGGGAAATTGTATCTTATTTTAATGATTTTTTGTAGGACAAATAAGAGATTTTTTGTTGCAATTGGGAGAAGAACTGGGAATAGGTAGATAAATAATATTCCTATAGCAACTCCCGAATATTACCCCAGAAAAATAAGAGAAACGAACAAGTTATCAAGTCAAGTCCATGGCTCTAATAATAAATCTTCAGAATAAGATTTCGATAAAGTCTTAGTCAAATTTAAAAAAATTACATATTTAGAAATTCTTAGAAAATGGATTGACATAAATATTTGTAGCCATTAATTTAGTATTTTATTTTTTTTTTTTTAAATTAAATCTCATCTCTCGAATTAAATCTTTTATAGGATAAATAAGATCGTATAAATACACTGTTTATTTTTGTAGACCTTTCTGTTAGATCATAAGACTCAATTTATTTATTGCATTATTTTATTATTCATAGAATTAAAAATGAAATTAAATATTTCGAAATGAACAGTAATTTATGCTAATATTATTTGTATACCTCCGTTTAGAGGTTCATGATTCAAGGATTTTTTTAATGTTATCGAGTGTCGAGTGCCTATCTTTAATTTATTAATTGATATGGTGTGAAATCGATTCAGTGTTATATTATTTTTTTCCTTACTTTTTAATCAACAAAAATAATTTTTTACCTTTAAAGAAAATGGCAAACGAATTTTTTAATTAAAAAATTTTTGTTTAACAGTATTTAGTACATTTAAACAAAACAATAATATATTTGTTTAATATTACCATTTTTGTTAAATACCACTATGAAATTTTCAAAATATACACTTAACACTACCAACAGGGGCGTAGGAGCCGTATGGGCAGGGTGGGCAGCTAAGTACACATAATGTCGAAACAACATTCTTAAGATATAATGCATTCATTTAAAAAAATTAATAGAAAATAGAGTATTTTAAAATCCTACCCTCCCCTTAAGCTAGTGGACCTTATTTCAGTTGCGATTTTCTGTTAAAATTGTTATCCTTAAATATCCAAAATAATCGATTTTAACGAAATTCGTACACTGATGCAAGATTGATATATTCTGCATGTACATACGCAATTTCATCAAAATCGAATGAATATTTCATGATATATCCGCATTTTTGTAAATATACCCATTATATGAGGTAAAAAATATATTTTCTATATTTTAAAGTAACCATTATTGGAAGGATATTTAGCATGGTCTAGTCATTATTTAGGAAGGCATCATTTGATCTTTATAAAAAACCTAGATGTGTTTTAATTTATTTTAATTCCAAACCAAAAACGAAATTTGTGTTTATCCGGTAAAATTGCAAATAAACGAATCCCTATTAAAATAAATCTATATACACAATGTTATACCTTTTATCAAAAGATAATTTATTAATTTAATTTGGAAATAGTATACTATATACTTTTGATGAACCCATACTATCTGAAACTGAATAATAACAAACTTTAAGCATCATTAATTTGTAACCTTTGATTAAATACAATGAAAATCAATAGATAATTAGTCTATGAACAGAATTATTCTTGAACTTTTGAAGTTGTATGTCGTCTTCTTTTATTTAGCTAGTTTAGGTATAACTACTCTCTTTTATCTTAATTAATAAATTACTTAAAACATTACACCCATTTAATGGATGAAATCGCATGTTTTTTATCAATTAATAACATTTTGTGAAAATACTCATTGAATGTTAATACTCACATTTGGGTACTCGGGAAAATACTGGTACAAAGCTAATATAGTTAACGAGCTCAATGCTAGTATTAGCATATTTCATTGCTATAGGTGTATTTGTTTATTGGCTTGTTTTTTTTACGTTTCATACACAAAGATTGGCCAAAAAATAGACTCAAAATTTCAAAGAAATAACCTTTGGTAGAAGTGAGTTTATCATTTTTCTAGCTTAAAATGGATTCGTTGCCACTGACTTCGAACGGTAACCGGTCACAAGAAAGTTAATTATAGAAGTAATTAATTTTAAACTATTTTAGTGTGTAGTCGTTTATTTTAAGTCGATTGTATTTTTAACGAGAAATTCTTCTTTTTACTGTTTAGTGTTGTTGTGAAAACTTAGAAAGTAAAAAAATCAAATTAATAAAAATCAAACTAGTGGTGTTTTTTCCAAAATATTTATCACAAAGAAATCAAGAAAATGTAAGATGAAAACAATTATTAAAAACAACTTTTTTATATATCTTGATTGGCCATCTCCAGAGGTGTCCGGGTGAGATATCTTTATTTTCTATTTGATATGCCTTTTTTAGTTCTTCACTTACTCTCTAGTGTTTTTGCTGTTCTTTGGCTAAGTGTTTTTGAGAAGTTCAAGTAAGTAATACCTAAATACTCTTTGACTGTATAATATATTAGATCAATAAATGTCGTTGTGTTGGATTAAAATGAAACTTTTATTGAACTTTGACATAGAGTTGGATTAGGTGTTATTTCTATGGTGCTGCTTAGAAAAGCCTATTCTGTTGTATCCATCTTTACCCGACCGAATTTTACCTTATCTCCTTAATTAACCGGGAGAAATGGCCACATCGGTATAAAAATAAAGGGCAAGGAATTGAGTCTACAATATCAACCAGGGTAAGAAATAAAAATATGAGGTTCAATTCAAATTTTATTATTGTGAAACTAAATGTGTACATATAAAAAAACTTTTTTCCTTTGGGAAATCCAATAACCGGTTTACTTTTTTATTTAATTTCAATGCCACTGCACGCGTTGTTAGTAGCCAACGTTTATAGAAGTGAACTAAGCATCTATTGGTTCCGAAATTAATTGCTCATCACTGCCATACGGCGATCTTCCCCGGCGATTTACCCTACTAGTTTAATTACTAACTTTGAGAATTTTTCTTTGTACATTCTAAATATGAGTATTGGGACTATATGAGTATAAACAGTAGAATAGTTTTAAAGACAATACTTTGAATAGAATCATAATAAGTTTTTTTCATATAGATACGTCAATATTGAATTCGATTTGTAATTTACTATAGCTTCCATGTATGACTTGCAGACAGAGTTAGAATCAAGAAACTGATTTTAGTGTGAAAAATCTAACTTCTCAGAAGTTATTTTATTTCATTTGTCTTACGCTATAAAGAAATACACAGTTATAAAGAATATGTAACTAATTTGTATGTAACATGCCTATAGATTTTTTCAAAATTTGTACTGATAAAAATTTATACTAGTTTTCTATTTGTGTTTCACATAAATAAATTTTGAGATTATGTGAAATAAGTATTAATACAAAAGTTTTAGACCGTAAATTGTTTTTTCTTTCATTTTTGTTATATTCTCTATATAGTATAATTTTTTTTTTGGTTTCAAAAATTATTGACCCTGGTCTAAGTGGCCGAATTTGATTATAGTATTATTAGTCAATGTATTTTCTCAAACGCTCTGTATACAACATGTTTCAAATACCATCACATTTTAAACATTCTGTTTAATAAATTAAGCCCTCTAGTCATAACCAACAACAAGTAATATAATTTAAAATAATTCCTTTTGAAATTTTCTCCATATTTCAAATTGTCTATCGATTGACGTATCACTTTGACTTCATAATACGTCAAAGAATTCATTGTTGTGTATGTATATATATATATATATATATATATATATATATATATATATATATATATATATATATATATATATATATATATATATATATATATATATATATGTACGTACCTAGGCTAAAGCCTCAACGTAACAACAGGTATTTGTTATACCTTCATACATTGTTCTATTTCTTTGAAGTTATATTTGTTTTATGTTGAAATTTGCTGAATAAGTACTTTTACACCATCCCACTTCATACTTATAATTGAAATTAATTTATATTAATAAGAGTGGGAGTGATACTCAGCTAGTTATGAAGACTATGAAAGATTTTGTCTTTTTTTTTTTAAATATTGATTTCTATTTAATTTTAGGTTCGATTATTTTCTGTTTATTGTAAATTTTTTTATTTCGAAGCAAATAAATAATATTAAAAAAAAAAAGGAATTTCAGGAAAAAATTTTTTTTTATATTTATACCATCAACGAGATTTATTTATAAAAAAAAAAAAAAATATATATATATATATATATATATATATATATATATATATATATAGTTTTTTTTTTTTAATTGCATCTAGGTAGTAGACTCACAGCTTAGATCAGCCCACCCAGGTTTAATAGTTTTTTATAACCTGTGAATTTATTTATTTATATTTTCGGAAAGTTTAAACAATTTATATATTTTGCAATTTATGAAAATATGAAATATGAAATTAGGAAATACATTATTTTTTATATTCAATCATCATGGAAAGTATTATGAATACATGTAGGATACGTGTTAGAAAATATTTTGAAGGGGTTACTTAATCCTGTGAAGATCCGCTGAATTCAAGGGAACGTTTTTCAGAGAGACTTTTGAGAAAGCTCGTTCATTATATTTTCCCGAATAGCGCGCAGAGCGTCTGGCAGTTGGTACATGTTGCGTTCACTAGTATGCATTAGAACTGCGTTAACTATTTTTTTACTTTTTTTTTTTATTTATTTTTTTCTGGCAGTCAATTTTTTATTACAAGATATTTTTGTTGTTAAAAATAACCTATTGTATGCTATATAAATATTTTTTATAACGCACTCGGTTCGAAAGGCCATAAGGGAAAAGATTCCTTAAAATTCTTAATTTTCAAACGTTGCATGATCTCGTACCATTATCAAACACTCTTCCTTTAGTGTTCGACACACTAGGATGAAGGATTGAATCACAAAAATAATTTTTTAACATATTTATAATAATTGTTTATATTCAAATAAAATCTTTTAAGCAAAAACAATTCTTACAATGATAAACATAATAAATTAAAATTATTATCGTTGAACCGTTTTGAATCGACTTTTAACGAAAACCGTTAGTTTTAGAAAAAAATGTTTTATTATTTTTTGTAAAATTTTTCGTTTCACATCGTGAAACATTTTTGCGGCCCACATATCATAACAAGTTTTGGGATATTTATTTGTATGCCCTTATTATACCGATAAACAAAGCCTGCCTGTATTCCCCGGGCTAGATCTAATGTTGGCTGATGTTAATTAAATTTGGATATTTACAGCGTGTGCGCCTATTCATAAAATGCTGATTTTTTAATATAATTTTTAAGTTTATCAAATGTTAAAAAGATAAAAAATTGAAAAATTCTACTATTTTAGACTGATTTTCAATTATAAAAATTCAATAAATCTCTAAATTTCTTTAAAGTAATTTTTATAGAACATGAAAATCTTGAAGCCAAATTTAAAAATTTTGTTGACATTGTTGTACAATTTAATTGTTTTAAAATTGTTATTTTAAAATGTCTCCCAAAACTAATCTTACCTTTTAGGTTTTAAAAAAATTTGAATTTAAAAAATTTTATCTTAAAATGAAAACTCACAAACAAAATTTATCAATAAGAAAAAAACAAAAACAAAAAACACTTTGACCACTTCAAATTGTTAAAAATGTAAACATTCTTCAAATTTCACTCAAAAAATATCACATAACAGCATTCCAGAATTTTTTCTCCCATAAAAAAATGTTGTCAAAGAACAAAAACAGAAATAACAATTGTATTTCTTTTATCAGCTTGCAACAAACTATTTGATGAATTAAAAATTATATGTTGAACAACAATACAAATATTATATATGTTTATGCCGCAAGCGTCACGACGGTACTAAATGAATAGATGAACGCGCCGGGCGTCGTGAACGAGCGTCAGTCTGATATTGTTACTGCAGACTACGGGAAAGTTATTTAAATGGTGGTATGTTATATATCGTATTAGTAGCACAAGCTCCTCCTGTGATGTTCAATTCTGTTGTTGTGGAGCTCGAGAATACAGAGCACGAGGGAACAGTATATACAAGCACACGTAGAGCTATATTCGAAAACCCACTCACACACATTTTGTAATCCGTTCGTCTGTTAACTTTTTACAGGGCTAAGTTTAAAAAGCGTTATCGAGAGTGGTGTCTTAATGGGTAACTCGTTGTCGAATAGTGTATATAAATAAATACGATATTAGTATTCGCTTCTATCGTTTGCTATAGAAGTGAATGGAAATTTTTATTTATTTTATTACATTGAAAATAATTTGTTCGTTTTTTTAATTTATCGATGTATAAGTAATGTAAAAATAAAGTACAACAATTTTTATTTAAAGTTTTGTGATAAACAAGAAAAGAAAAAACTTTACTTTTTGTAATTCTTAGATAAACTAAGTGTTAATTAAAAAGTTTTTGCATGAAATTCATTTAACTTCTGTAAATTCAAAACGTATAAGAGTGTCTCATTATATTGGTCGTTATCAACAAACCACAATATTGATTTAGCAAATAAATAATTTAACGCTTTACAATCAGATCTCGAAAGCTTCAAAAATTTGGTTATAACAATTCTTTAGTTGCAAGAAAGATATTGTAAGCAAATAGACTAATAGATTTCAAGGTACAAAATGTAAGATATTAACAATTCTGCGTGCTATTTATGCATTTTTAGTTTCGCGTTAATTGTAATAGTATGTTAAATGATGGGGCATTGTATGTAGCTTAAAATCCTACATTTACATCAATGAATTCCCAATATTATATTCAAAAAATGTTTTTTGGTAAATGAAATAGAATCTATCTGTTTCTTCCAAAAATAAATGTGTTACAAAATACGTTCACAGTAATAGAATTCTTTGAAGATTATTACGAAGTATGATCGAGTAAGCGAGAAGACATAGCTACTGTGCTAAAAATTTAAATGTACGGAAATAAGCGTTATTATTACATTATGTGGCCAGTATTTCCATGCTTAAAAGGAATTCATATTCATTATTGTTACTTTAAATTTTAATATAGTAATCTGTCAGCCGTATTAGTGGTATTATTTCTGATAAAAGTTAAGCAATACTATTTGATACATCACACGATGAAGATTAGGAAAAACGTATTTAAGAAGATATTTTCACAGGATGCGTAGAAAATTATTACTAGGCTCTCCTTTGATAAAGATAAAATCCAGTACCTTATTTATGAAAGATGGGCAGATGGAAATTTTATGTAGTTTGAAGATACCTCAAAATATGGGCAAAAGAATGGTAATTACAAATTATCTATCCCATAATACTACAGGTAATTCAATATGATATACTTGATGGCCAGAGTTTTAAAGATTTATCGTCTTCCTCATAAAAGTGTATTTTCTATTGATATTTAGGCAAATAAGATACCAAATGAATTCATTGTTTATTAATCAATTTTTGAAAAGTATTGAGACTTGAGTTTCACATTTTGATGTGAAATATTTCAAATTCAGTATTAGTCAACAACCCTATTCAAATTATGATTAGAATATAAATCTAATTATAACACAATTCATTTATTTCGCTTTAAAAAAAAACTCTAACAATCTCTAACGAATGTTTGTTACCTAATAGTAGAAAATTTTTGAGTTAATTAAAATCGAAAAAGAAAAATTTACAGTAGAATTCTTTTATTTTCAACGGCAACATTTTAAACATACTGTATTAATATTTTTGACGGGAGTTTTCATAATATTCACAAAGATTGTTCTTCGTTGATTCACGTTTGTTGTTCGTATATATATTTGGCTATATAGACATTTAGTTCGTATACTTACTCCGATAGCTCTTGGTCGCCACTAGCTCTCTGATGTTGTTATAATGATAATGGTTTGGTGTAGTATGAGCTATATGTGTTTATATATATTTTCATCTGTTACATATCCACAACGTACATAATATTCATGTGGTCCCTGTAGCTCAGAGTACAGCTCTCTTGCAACATTTTAATATGCTCCAAACATACTACCAACTAACAACCTCTTGTGTTGTGTGTTGTTTCATTTACCTTTTGCCTTGTATTATGGCTCTATAGAAATACTTACTAATGTCCATGTTCTCTTAAGCTTATTGATCTTCAAAATCCCTATTTATTTACTGGGCTATGAATAGTTTAGCTATAGTTCGAAATAATTTATTAATACTTAGAATTTGTGGTTTGAGGTAGGTATAACTAACAATTATCTTAAATAAATTTGTTAATTCTATACTTTATTAAGGGTCAATTAGCTAGAAACACAAATTAAAAAAATCTAGAATTGAAATAAATGAAATAACATTAGATGGTAGTTATAAGAATTTGACAAGTAGCCAAATTCTATTTAAAAATATGATATAATAAAACGAAATTTTTTTAGGCAAAATTTTCTGAAAGTACCTACGATAAAGTCAGTTACAGAACAAGAATATTGAAAATGTATGAAAAAAAATGAAAATTAATTTTTTTCTTAATTTTTCTCGCATTTTTGGTTAAACTTATTAATTTTAAATTGATTGTTGGAACAGTATTTATTTGAAAAAAGAAGAGTTATGCTCTTAGCTCTGAATTCCCAGATTTTCCTTCCTAGACCACGCACTATGTATTATATTCCCAAATATGAGTGTCAAGTTGTTTTGTAACTATTTAAAAGTTTCATCACTTTAAAATTTCCCATGAATAAAATCCTTTTTTAGATTTATTTTAATTCTTTATTTTGTAGAATATCATTGTTGAATAAGACAATTCTATTTTAACAAAATGAATAAAATTCAAAAATATAGTTGCATATCAGAATCGTTTTTAAACACAAGTATGTTATGAGTATAAATTATAAATTTTGTATAAATTTTGCATTGATATTATTTCTATATTCATTATAATTATGGATGGAGTCCCTAATTATAAACTACTTTCTACAACAAATGATAAGTAAAGAACTTTCCACAACGTAGATAATTTGTTTTCTTATGTGTACTCAAAAACAAAATCATAATTAATAGTTTTATATCTTTTTAATTTATACACTAGAAAAATTTGGCTTTCTTCATACAATGTAAAATAGCCACAACTGCCTGTTAGATTAACTAAAGATATCTACTTTTAGTTTCAAACTATATATAATATAGCTATTATACAAATAAAACTATATATATAGAAGAGATGTTATGGAACATCGAAACCTTAACCAAAACTATCGGATATCCGGAAAAAAGATATAGCCGAGATTGAATCTTAAATCTAAGTGATACATTATGAAAGATTTTTGTTTTTATCCGGTTGAGCCGACTCACTAACATTTGTGTGTCTGTCTCTTGCTTTATTTGTTTCATTGCTTAGTCCCAACTATTTAGGGAGTGATAGCGTTCTAAGACTTTTAAAGAATCGTTTTCCGGTATGTATTCGTTACTAATATAATCAGAATTCGTTATTTTTGCACCATTATACTTAACTCATTACTTTTGATGTATATTCAAATTATGTTTAATGCAATCTCGGACTAGCAAAAAAAAAACAGGCATTGTATCAAATCTCGGATACCTTATTTGCATTCTGAACCGAAACTCTCCAAAACAAAACGGATAATCCGAAATAATTTCTTATCCGAAACCTTATCCGAAACCGGTATAATATTATTCCAATATCCGTATCCGAATCCGTAAACGAAATTATGTATACAAAACATCCCCGATATATATAAAATAAGAATCTGGTCAAATTGTACAACATAGTGTTGTTAAATACAGAGGTTATGTATGATCATGTAATAGCCCTTGTTACTACATATGTTTACACAATATTTATATGTATTTGCCAACACATGATGTACAATCACACAGCGTCAATCAGGAAGAAAGTTAGACTAAAATCTGTTTATTTTACAATTGCATACGATGATATTCTGAGCATGTTTAGTATTTTGCACAAATTACGCATACTTTTTGCTTATTCTTAGAATACGCAAAGCTTCTTAACATAGTTTTTTTCACTATACGTTTTACGTGTAACTTCTACTACATTCCATTGTGCATATGAATTCACAGTTTCTTTATAAAAATTTTATATTCCCCATTCCAGGACAGACCTGCAAAGACATTGTAACAAATAATGTTAAATTATAAACTTCTATAATTAATTCTCTATCGACCAATAACTTTTTGAAGTCAACACCAATCATATTCTTAGATGATAATTGCATATCATTGACGCCGACTGGTAATTGTTCACGAATTAAATTATATATAGGTATGAATTCATCCAACTATATTCTAATAATATAAATTATTTCGTTGCCATAACATTTCATTAACTTTTCAAACGATTTTACTATTTTTCTGTTATATCAGGAGTGGGTTTTTGAACTAATCAAAAGCACTTACCTTCTTTGCTATCCATATTGCGATCTTTTTGAACTCCCTGCAGCAGAACTGTGGATTATATATGTTATTATTAAAGTATAATTTAAGAGTTCGTAAACGTAATATAAAGTTTGAGTTACGGTATTTCAGTAACACTGTAAATCTTCGATAAATTGGGCGTTTTGTCAACATATACATTTTTTTTGAAACGAGCATTATTATTATCAAAGACAAACATCAAAGGCAATGAAAACATCGTTAATGAATATTTTATAAGCTTTAATTCAGAATATTTTTCATATGTTCTTATATTTATATTTTTTTTTTTAATAAAGAATATAGATTTAATTTTAAAAATTGTGCGGTTTAAATTAATTTGTGTTTTTTCTATTAGATTTTGGGACTTTTTAATGAAAACTTCTGGGAACCCTGTAATTTCTTGCAATAGAAAGGTATACCATTCTAAGTACTGTAACCACGTTGTTGCAGAAAGCCGCCTTGCAGTCAGCCTTTGATTATTTGAAAATTTAACAATATTTTATTTGATAACTTTTACCTAACATTTATCCTTTTTCGCAAATCAACTCTTATCCCTTTGAAATATATCAAAGCTGATAAAATGTAGGGCTGATGCCTTAAAGAACATGGTTATGACATTTAATGTTATGGCGTACGTACACAAACTTTTAATTTCGTAAGCAAATGATCAGAAAATAACATCTGGCGAAAAAGATACAACTTTGAAATAGACAAATTAATTAAAGGAAAAGACATTATAAAATTCATAAAAGCTAAAAGAATACAATGGATTGGACATGTTGAAAGAATGGAAGAAACGAGCATGCCTAAGAAAATCATGAAGGGAAAATTATTCAATACGAGAAAAAGAGGTAGACCCAAATTGAGGTGGCTCGATCAAGTTCAGGAAGACTTATCAAAATTAAAAATAAAGAACTGGAAAATTAAAGCAAAGGAGAGAGGAACGTGGAACTCTATTGTAGAGAAAGCCAAGGCCCACCAAGGGCTGTAGAGCTAAGCAAGAAGAAGAAGCAAATGATCAGAATCATATTTCGGTAAACAAAATTAAATTTGTTGCTTGATTGTTTCAGAAATCTTAAAATATTTAAATACATCATTAAGTCAAATGTTCATTCGCAGGCCTAGCTTCTCCCTGGCCAAAATATTAATTTGACTTGTTATTATTTAAAAGATATAAACGCATAATAATCCCGATAATAATTCAAAATTAATCGAAATACCATTTGAAAGAGATTAAACTTAAAACCCTCATGTTTATTTTTGATAGTGCATATTTGAGTATTTCTCATATATAGAATTCAAAGGTATTCAAGAAGAAGATTAATCTATTTTTCTATTTAAAGATAAATCGTATACATATATTCACAATTGTCTTGTCTTCCAAAAGCTACACTCATATTGTTGTATAATATATTGCATAAAGTACTTAGATGTTCTAATGTGTGCTTTGTAATATAGTAAACTAAAAACATGTCACACAGGAGCTGTGTAAGCTTATTGACTTTCTCCAAAAGAATAACTAAAAATTAGGTACAAAACGGTAACGGAGAAATTTATTATACTTCACATTAAAATGTGAAACTAGACACAAGACATAACAAGATTTGAAAATTAAAATAAAATTGATGCAAAAAGAAAGAAGCTGCTTTAACGTATCAAACATTATTTTCGTTTCTATTTCTTGACAACGATTTATAACATGTAATTTAAATGCAGATACTTACGGTATTCCCTCTTTGTTTAATTAGGATTTTTCAATGTACATATTTTGCTTATGCTTAAAGATTTGAAAAGAAATAACTTCAGATCCTTTTTCGTGAAATAAAGACGCTTGAATTGTCTTAGTAAAAAAAACTATTTGTCTTTCCGAACCCCTCCCCCTAAATATATTAGTAATGGAAATCTAGAGAAATAATAATTATTATTTTTATGTAAATCAGTTATATAATTATTTATCAAATTAATAATTGATCGAGATCTAATACACTTGATCCAAAATACGATACATTAGGATTGAACTATTTATTTTCAATCATAATAAATTAAAAAAATTGTTGTTGATCATTCCTAATTATATAACAATTAATAAATAAGTCTTTAATTTTAATAGAATTCACTTAAGGCCAGGGCCGTATTTATGTTTTAACAAATGAATTGGAATAAAATTCATCGAGCAGTGTTGTGTCTAAAAAAAGACAGATGGCGTCTAATAATTGGATCTAAACTAAATTAAATTGATAGTAATTGTTTGTTTCACCTCCATATCCATTTTTGTGCTGAAATTTTCTAATTTTTTTAATACATTTATGTGTTTTTAACTCAGCATTCGCAATATTTTATGAATAGTATCAAAAACTATTTATTTACGAATACTTGGTCGAATTAAAGAAGTTCTATACTAAACGAAATATCTTAAACATCTACAATTCTGTTTGTGGATATTTAGTTTAGTTTATGTTGAATTATTTTCAATAAAATTTCTTCCTCAACGTTGAGAACTCCAGTCACATTACAGATAATTATTTTTGTACAAAAAAAATTCATTTTTAAACTTAAAACATACTTATCCCAGCGAATATTATAACTGAATATTAATAATGTTATACGATCAGAAAATATTTTATTTGCTCCAATATTGCTGCAATATTATAAATAGAATTTAGATTTTACTACTTGAATTTTTCGTGAATGTCAAAAAATAAACATGTGTTATGAACGATATCTCTTTAAAAGGAAATAATCAGATGATAAACAATTGAATTATGAATTTCTTATCTGTTATGGTCTTCAGCTTTGCTTATCATTAAAATTCAGCTGTAGTAATAACATTATTTTTTCAGATACTAGCTTCAACAAAAATTTATTTGGAAGCTCTCTTTACGTAATTTTAAAACAGTTCGTTAAATTTTTACCAAATTATTGTTCGTTTGTATATTATTTGACATTAAATGTTACTACTTCAATTTTTCTCAATCGAAACGACAAATTGAACTTCTTAGCTTCATTTTTTTTAAACATTTATTTTCGAATAAAATTAGTAGTATGGACTTTTCAAAAAAATACAAATTTGGAAAACGATTGACCTTAAAGGACATCCCTTTTTGAGCTTTGATGTTAAAAAAACACTTGTTTCCGAATATTTCGTAAACGATATCTCTCGAACCATTCAACTGATTTTAACCGGATTAATGGCAATCGACGTGGTATACCAAGATTAAGAGCTGGTTAGTTTTTCAAGGTTAAGAGTTGATAGAAAGTCAAGGTTAGGAATTGATCGATAGAGCCCTTTAAAAATTTTTCCAAAAAAACCACATAAAAACATTTTTTTACAGATTTCTCAAAATCTACCAGTTCGAAGCGATGCAAATCTATCTTTGGCCAATTGGCAAAAACAAGCCCTTTCGAATAGCACCAACCGCGATGAAATCGGTCATGGCGTTCAAGAGTTATATGTGGTTCACATACTTTTACTCACACACACTTTAATACTGATAATACGCGGATTTTTCATTCATATCCAATAACTGCTAACTAGGGCCAATAGGCATTTAATGATTTGAAGATATTCAAAACCAGTAGCTTCTTGAAGCAAACATTCCCTAAAAACCTATCTATTATAGTCAGAATAGTTAGTCCACCGTATAGTAAGTATAATATAATCTTTCGGTGATGCTTTTCGTGTAGACAAGAATGGAATATGGTTCACTACTCTTTGTTTTGTATTTAATAGTTTAATAGAACTGTTTTCTCTTATTTATACCATACAAAACAACACATTGGTACAATTGTGAATTAATTTTGAATATATACTTTCAATTCAATATCTCATTTTTATTTGGGCTATTTTAAGTGGTATCTTAGAAGAAAATAAAGAGGTTAGTTCAAATGTTTATATATTTATAATATAAAACAAAGGATTATAACTTCTCTTTTCCAGGCAAAGAATAAATAATTTAAGAAAGTATAATTTAATCAATTAATTCGAAAAATCAAATTTCATAATAAAAAACTATTAAAAATTTGAAAGTAACTCTGCATGTATGTGTGTTTCCCAATCACGCCTAAACTACTGAACCGATTTAAATCAAATTGGGTACAGAGATAGTCTAGAGCCTGAGAACGTACATAACCTTTGTAATGCGAAAAAAGTGGCATGCTCTAAGGGGTTGAAATGAAAGTTTTTATGGAAATTACGTCATTTTTAAAGCTATGGGGTCAAAAATTGGGGATGAATGTTTTTGTGTGATGACATTGGCAAAAAATCTTAAGGTCTAGAAAATAAAAATATAGACGAAATACAGATAATTACGATGGAGGAATATGTCTAAGTTAATTTTGTGTGTTAACATTCTTTAATAAAATTGATGGAAAATGTGGAGAAAGTTTAATCTGCCCTGTGAAGTGGTTGAGTAATAGCTAGTATTAAATAAATTATTTGACATAATAAGCAATAAAGACGGATAAACTCGTATAATCCGGTCTATTTACACATTCAAGTTTACATAAATTCCCATAAAGCTGAATATTGGCATAGTTGTTCAAAACATCATTATAAAGAAAATCTCAAAAGTCCTCATCGTTCCGAGGTGTGCTAAAAATTTGGCACGGGGTCAAAGGTCAAAAAAATGAGTTTTTTGCGCTTTTTAGCGAAACGGTGAGTTTTTTCGCAAAATTACCCCAGTACAAAATTGTAGATCACAAAATTCTCTACAAAAAATATATCAATAATTTTTTTCCTAAAAGCCACCATTTTGGAGATATAACGTTCCGAAAAGTTGGATCAGTTGTAATCCCTCTATTTTGCACACGTTTCCACGCCACCTATGAGGTAGTGTACAAAGCGCGTTTTTTTTAACGTGGTTTCCCCAGTAGGCCTATTCCACGGGTCTGCTGAGATTTTATATGTTTTAAAACTATTGCAAAATATTTTAAAACTATTGCAACGATCTTGGTCGAATAGCAGTCATGATACTATGACAAATATTGGTGCATACTAGTTTTAAATGATCGAAATTTGATCGTTTATTTTTTAAGATCATTTGCTCCAAAAAAAATGTCAGTGACTGTGGGATGTCATTATTTAAATCTTCAAACATTCGACCTGGTGGAGGGTAGTAGGAATTATCAAATACCGAGGATTGAATATCTTCTCGAATAATAGATGCTGCTGCTTCTAGAGTTTTTAATCGTTCTTCTTGTTTATTAATTTTTTTATTTTCGGACCAAGATTGATTTAAAATTTCATGGTGACTGTTTATCAAACATACAAATGTTAACGCTCCCGGTTTTTCAGTGATAATAATTTTATCGCCATATTTCAGTTTAAGTCGCAGCTTAATAGTCCTGTTATCTAAAGTTAAAATTTTGCTAACATCTTTTAACTCAGCCAAAGTAAACTGACAGTTATTGCTACTCTCAATGTATGTAAATATTTCCTGCATTGCCAGATCTGTTGCTTCATCTTTAGGACGACCAACTGTACCGCCAGTAGTCGGTTTCAAAAAAGAAGTATAACATTCTTGGTGATACTTTGCTTCAGCAGCAACTAAATCATAGTCAAAGTCGATTCGAGCAACAACAGCTTTCGATATAGCATCGGAACGAGTTCGTGCTACTTCCAAAATTGAATGTTTGAATTGGAGTGTACTTACTTGACAAATTTTACTGCGACGATCTAAGGATTTTTTTCTCTGCAACTCTTCATTCAATTTATTGCCACAAAATAAACATAGTTTTTTAAAACAAAAAGCTGAATCACTTGAACGGGATCTAGTACGAGGAGGACTACTTACTGTAGATCCTGTAGATGTGTTAGCTTCTTGTTCTTCGCGTTTTCTTTTGATGGCAGCAGCAATAGAACACTTCCGCGTATAAATTTTACGACAGTTGCTATGTATTGTCACAGATTTTTGTTTTTTAAGAAATTCCGAGTATCCATCATCTCTTTCAGCACTTGCATTAATCAGTGTCTTCATACCACGATCAACAGTTACAGTTTCACTTTCAGTTAAAAGATGAGTACAAATAAAACAATATTCTGACATTTTTCTTATAAAAATCTAAAACGCACAAAATAGGTTAAAAGATAGGTTAAGATAAGCACATGTTTTCCCTACGCAGTGGCGCTCAAGACTAACGGTATGTATTTCATATATTGGGCATGCCAACATAAAGCAGGTATACGACCCTAGCCACGCGGACAATAGAATAAAAGACAGATGTTATCCCAAGGTTATACTGACGTACAAATTTAGGAACGGGGTTTCATTATACCTGAGATTCTCGTAGTTTAACTTATATTTTACATAAGCAAGTTACAATAAATAATAGCGAACTTATTTTAGTTCTATTACACCTTTAGTGACTTTCATATGTGGCGTACGTGTGCAAAATAGAGGGATTACGACTGATCCAACTTTTCGGAACGTTATATCTCCAAAATGGTGGCTTTTAGGAAAAAAATTATTAATATATTTTTTGCAGAGAATTTCGTGATCTACAATTTTGTACTGGGGTAATTTTGCGAAAAAACTCACCGTTTCGCTAAAAATCGCAAAAAACTCATTTTTTTGACCTTTGACCCCGTGCCAAATTTTTAGCACACCTCGGAACGATGAGGACTTTTGAGATTTTCTTTATAATGATGTTTTGAACAACTATGCCAATATTCAGCTTTATGGGAATTTATGTAACCTTCCTCCTGATTTTAGGCTTAAATAGACCGGATTAGTAGTATAAAAACTTTAATCTAATCACAAAAAATCTGGCTTGGTTTAAAAGACTTGTTATTCAAGGCTTATTTTAATTGGTTTCTGTCTTTAAAAAAATAATAATTTTGTCATCATAAAACAAGTACCAATATCGTGAATTTAACGAAAAATATAAAATTTGATTAGCAACTTGAAACACGCGGTATATGAGTTAACATTTCTCATTCAGTATGTAAAAATTTGCATTTTTAAATAGAAAGTTTTTGTTTTAGACGTTTTGTTAATAGAAGTTAAAACAAAATTATTATCACTTACCTTGTAATAAATTTATCAGAAGAGAGATCAGTATGAATATTATAATCTACTACGTATCACTAAATTCTCAATTTTATCTCATGTATGATGATGCATCTATTATCTAGCCTAGATAGTATGTTGAAAATAGTTTGTAAAAAGGCAAAGAGATTATAAAAAAACAGCAATACCAAGCAACCATTCATCAAGCAAGTTCATATGAAACATACGTATTACTAACAATAGATTTTCATTAAGAGATTATTAAATACGAGTAACATAATTATTGTACAACCTTTTTCAATGAATTTTCTTGTCTAGGAAAATAGATATTGATGTTTTAACAAAGATTGATTTGCTCGATTACTAATTTAAAAAAATAGCCAAAAACAGGCTTCTTACGAGATTAAGCTTTCAGATCGCATATTGAGACCCAGGATACGTAGCGTAGATTTGACATTTTTCTGCAAAACTATGTTTATACATCAATCCGTGAATTATAAAATACAGTGCAGTACTTCCTCACTGAAAAGAAATTGTGGCTATTTCTATTATTAGCGTGAATATATTTCGAAACAAGCAGTGAAAATTTTTATCTAATTAGAAATGAGATGGATCTATTGTGTGGTCATTATCTATGATATAAGCAGCTATATTTTTTTCGTTTATATTTATACCTGTGACTATTGAGGCAAAAAAAGGATTCACCTTTGTAAACACCATGGGAACTCACTGTTGTATATTGTCAAATTTTGGTCGTTTTTAATATCATTGTTATACATCAATATTTAGGTAATAAAAATTGTTATTGTGCAATAAATGCAAATTTTTCGATCTACCAAAAATGCTAACTACATCAAAAAATAAAATAAAATTTTGATTGGTAGGAATCAGTTCAAAACTGCTAGAATTAATTGCCATTTGTACCTAATAATATTATTTGTTTTAAATGAAATTAGATATTTTTCCCATCGAAGGATCCGGAAAATTTGTATCCGGTAATTGTAACATCTGTTTATATTTTATAAACATGTATCCATTTTTTAAATATTATCTAAAATTTTCTTACGAAATGAATAAGTTTCACTAATAAAGCTCCTTTTAGAATAACTTTTCTATTATAAAGTTCCACACCCCTATATGGTTTTGAGCAATGACTTGAATATTAAATAAAGTTTGATTCTTGTTATTTGACATTATTATCAAACGATAACCCCAAGTCCAAATCTGCATCTATATAAGCTGTTTCTCTGAAAAAGAGCATAAATCCTGAAACATTAATAAGATTCTGGAACTTTTATATGTATTTATTCTTGGAACCTTTCAAAATTTGAAAACTGTTTAATAAAATTTGATATCTGTGGGAAATTTTGCTATGCACAAATGCTTAGTTTTCAAAATATTAATTCCAATTTAATTATTTCACGCAGGTCATGTCAGATGAATTTTTAATTTTAAAATACGTTATAGTAATCGAGGCTAGCGTACGATATAGAATATACGTACTAAATTTCATATACAGCGTATTTTAAATATATTAAGGCTTGAGAAATTAGGAAAAGATGCATGTTAGTTCCAAAACAAGTTCAATACAAAACCAGGTTATAACTCCATCATGTAAAAATTTATTTTCGAAATTTCATTTTCGACATTTGTGGAAATTTCAGAAAACGTAAAACAAAAAGTATATACAAGCAGCAATCAGTCATAAATTACCATATTTTCAATTATTCTTAAAGTTAAAATCATTTAGTGCACGCAGCATTTTCACGATTTTTTTTAATATAGGGGTAAAAACGTTTTTGATCAATTTTTCAAGAAACTGAATTTACTGAGCGTGATAAAAACAAATAAGTTATACGCTATCAAAGATCATATATCCCTCTCATTCTGGAAAACAATGTTTAACATGTAATTTATACCTATATAGGTACTGTTGACGTCATAAATTCATATTTCCATTTTTGTATAATTAGAAATCTTGTCCACATCTTACTTAATTTAACGAGTTTGAAAAAATAACATCAAATCCATGTTCGTGAAAAAAAAATATATTGTAATAAAAAAACATATTCAACATACCTATTTTATAGGTTTTGTTATATACATATCAGTTTTTGCAAGAACCAATGTTTCCAGAAACATATTTCATGGAAACTTTTGCATTATCTTCTACGATTTCTTCATCACTTTTGTACACTATTTTTAACAATATATATTACATAAAGCATATTAAGTTTAATGAGCGTATAGTAAGTAAAGTTATACCGACTGCTAGTGACAGATTTTATACGCTTGGCTGTATATTTTCGTTGTATTATCTTGTTTTCTATTTTTTATATTAATTATCTCTTAGTATTGTGTACTCTTTTTATTATAATTTAAGTCTTTACATTAGTTGACACCCGTGTGATGTACAACAACAGATTTACATGCAAGTATAAAAAGCATTTATTTTTATTTCTGTCATAGATATCATATAATATCACACTTCTTTTGCTATGTGCGTTTATCCCTCGCAAAACTTAATCTGTAATATAAAGTGTAGAAATATTGTTTACATATTTGACAAGAAGTCGTGGGGATATATGATGAAACCGTAAAAAATGTATAAAGTTGTCGATTTTGTTATTTATTGTTGGTAAATTTAAAAATAACTTTTGTCAAATCAATATTGGACAAATTTTATTTCTAAATTTTCAAAATATTTTGTATATTCATTATACTGAGGCCATTCATTCATCTTGTTCAATAATACGTAAAATTTTATAAAATATAATCATAAAACATATTGTATAAAACAAATTCAAATAACAACTAACAGAGTTAAATACCTAGACACTCGATGGTTCTGTATCACTTTCAATGTTTGAATTATTTTTAATAATTAGACTATTTCATAAAATAATCTAAATATGCAGTCCAAACAGTTATAAAGTCAAATAGTAATAATAATAATAATAATAATAATAATAATAGTAATGCGTATTGCGAATATTTGTGAAAAATAGCTAATTTTGAACTTGTAGCTCATCTAAACAATTTACGAAAAAGAGTTCATACAAAATTTGTTTGTTTTTAATAAACACACATTTTAATTTCGAATTTTTCTTCTTTCTTTTATGGTTTAATAGTTAAATCATTGATCCAGTGATTCATTGGATCCAATGGACCGATTTTGATCATTCATGAATTTTAACTCATTTTTTGTATTTAATATACGTAACCAAAATTTTAACTCGCTATCTCTTTTCGTTTTTGAGTTATCTTATTCGTGGATGGACAGACGGATATGCGGAAATTGACTAATTAGACTATGAACACCCACACCAAAATTTTGTTTATGTTGTTATTAATTGCTAGCCCTACAAACTTAAGACTATAATTAATATACTTTGACATATTATGTTTGTTGAATATAAAAATAATTTAGTATAATACATACAAGAATAAAAAATTTTGTCTGACCTAAATTTATCTTATAATAAATAATTCTTACAAAAAATATGCCGAAAAGAATAGTATTTGTAGTTATTTAGTCTCCAATGTTACTTTATATTCGTTAGATAAAGATATTTTATACATACTTTGTATAAAGTTTCTATGACCAAGTTTTTGATTTCATTATTTCATTTTATGAAATGTATCAGAAAATAAATTATATATATGAGAGAAAGTTTATATTTGTTTTGTTCCTTATGTTTATTATTTATATAGAAAATTTTTGCCTTTTTCATGTCGACATGGCAAAATAGTAATTGTTTATATAAATATAATATATACAGTGTCTCACATTTTTTCGATTAACAACTTTGATTTTACTTTTACAACTCTACCCGTAAAAATATTTGAATAAAGTTTATAAATCAGATTAAGCATTAGTTTTTCTATTCAAAAATTCAACGCATTGTTATTAAATACTTATATACAACAATAAAATTATTATTATCGCTTCATATTCGTTTAATAAAAATATTAATTCAAACATAAAATAAAATTTATGATACGAATTGGGGAGTAATGTAAATGGGCTTGTAAATGTTTCTGAGACTCTAACATACCGAACTAAATAAAGAAAAATATTGATTTTCTTTTCTTTAATAAAAGAATCAAAAACTAAATAAAAATGGGGAAGAATGGTTTTGTATACATATCCGAAGTAAATTCCATTGTCACCAAAAGAAGCGATTTCTGAAGTATGGCATTATTACCACCTGTTTATTTATTTGTTAACATACATTTTTTGCTTGGCTAAATGCACATAAAATTCTTCTCAATCAGTTTCAAATAGGTGAATTATAAAATATTAAATAATAATATCTGGATGACCGAGCATTGCTCGGTATTTTTTTTTTTTTTTTTTATAAATTGTGTTGCAAACACTCATTGACTTCGCCATCGGTTGTTGTGTCGTTAAAGCAACAAATAGTATTATAATACAAAAAATAGTATTATTATTCGCCAATAGATGTCAGGAAGAGTCATATTTTTCAGTTAAGACTACTCGAATCGATAAAACACGAATAAAATGACATTTTCTAAAAATGATTCCTAGCTAGATCGATTTATCGCCCCCGAAACCCCCTATATACTACATTTCATGAAAATCGTTGGAGCCGATTCCGAGATTCCAATTATAAATATATCAAGTCATTTAAATATATATAGTATATGAATAATATCATATACTTTTATCTTTTCTATATAGTCGCTTGGTATAGATGCTTTTGCTAAGAATGTCTTATATAACGTAAGTAAGTATTAAGGGATTTTTGGGATTCGTCTTCTAACAGGGAGAATGGGAGCTGAAATAAACATATATCTATCAATTTATCCAAACACTTAGTTTGCAATTAAGACAAGAGGTGCTTGTTATAACGTAGACTAGTCCAAAGAAAGTTTTTTTTTTTTTGAAATTCAACTGCAAACTGGGTGCTTCCTCCACCCAGAAGGGTTTGAAATTATTCAATTTCTATCGAGGTACAGTCCGAAGTCAGAAAGGTTGAAATTTTGTACAGAGTACTTTAGACCACTTCTTGTTTATATATAAATTTCTGTAAATATCGTATACTTAGACCCGTACTACCAAATCTAAATAAGCAGACTCGAGCTAAATGTATCCCGCCTTCAATATCACGCCTTCTGAGTTTTAAACGAAACTGGACTATTAAAATCTCTTAAAATTTTGCAGATACATTCAATTACACGTAAAAAGAAAATATACAGTAGGATTTGTGAAGACTCGAAGGAAAACAGGGTTAAAAAATTTGGTTTGTATGATATTTGAGATTTGACTTAAATGCATGGGTTCGTGCATTTGGAAGATATTTATTACGGGGCTGCGGGTTTTTTGTATTTAAGCTCATTCAGCGATTAAAATATTCGGATAATATCTATTCAAATATTTATATAAAATATCATAAAATATAAAAATCAATGAGTTACAAATAATTTACTTAATACGAACATTATTGTCCTGGGTAGATAATTTTTGAAAGGGAAAAAAATTACAGGAGAATAAAACCAATTGGAAATGGAAGATAATATCATAAAAATGAAAGGGAAAATAAATAACGGGGAATCAAAATTCGAGAAGTAGGAGGGAAGAGAGTTTAAGGGTAAAATTCGGATTATCTGAATTTCCGGCAAAACTACAAGTCCTATTGAAAAAAATTTGATATCAAAGTTGTAGGTAATAAAAAGATCTACAACTTTTGTTGTTGCTTTTTTTTCACATAACCTCAAAATTTATGTGAAAAATTCAATTGACCAAGTTTTTGGTTTTTTATTTTTATCTTTTATATAAAAATTTTTTTTACACGAAATTTGGTGGAAATTTATCTTTTTATGTGACAGATCTATACGGTAATTTTTTTAAATTTAAATATTTATTTTTTCACCTAATTTTGATTAAATATCGAAAAAGCACCCTAATTTTCAATCGAAAAATCTCACGTCAAAGTTTCAAAGTTTTCACAAAAGTTGATGGGCTTTTTTTCGTTGAAATCTCTACTTTCCGATGTTAAAAAAATATATATTACCGTGGCAAATTTTCTTAGGAATCGCAATCGTATTATTGAATTTAGATACTTCATACTGATTACGTTATTTATTATAATATTTTTAAATACAGTAATATTATTATTTATAAATACCTTATCTTTTACATTTTTACATTTCCTAAAAAAATTATCTATATACTTACCAATGCTATCAAGCTCTAAATAAAAGCATCCATTGTTTAAAAGTTCACGTAGTATACGAAAGTTATAGCATAATATAAATTCGTACTTATATTTTATCAAAAAATATGTATTGAACTGTTATTTTATTACACATATTTGTTCGAGTCTTTTGCTCTAATCACTTTTTTTATTTGTACTTGCAGGCTTAGATAATTTATAAAAATAAAAACTACGTGTAGGTGAAAAAATCTCACTGTCGTTTGTGCACCTCGACTCTTATATGCTCATGAATTTTAGGCATTTATTTTTCTCCTTTCTGTTTATAAGATGTACTGTATCAGAAATACGATTTGTTCAGCCATTTTTCAATTGAAAACTACTGTGAAATATATAGAAATTTATCAAAATCATGATTCGCTTTTGTTATATTTTATTGGACAATGTTAACTGGAACCAGTTACTTAATTTTATAATACAAACAAGTCTATAGTGTTTGTTTTAGACAAGCTAATGGTAAAAGTAATCGGAAATTAAACTTTCGCTGCTATGAATAGCAAATTATTTTATATTTTTGCAGGCTCTTTAATCGATTTGTGCTCTACACAAACACACATAAAATTTATGTTTATTTTGTCCCAAAAAGTACGAATTTCTTTCGTACTGGTTTGAGTACTGACTTTTTCCAAAATTATGATCATTTCTATAAAATTAAATTAATTTCAATCATACTTTTACATTCTAGCCAGAAAATGAAAAATAGATTTTCCCTGGTTTTTATGTTCACTGTAAATTTTACCAAATCGTATCCCATTTATTTGTAGGCTAAAACTATGCTAGAACTTATCTATGAATACAAACTAATTGTTTTCATTTTGGTGTTTCAGATACTACAACAATGTTTGGTAGACAACTGCAGATATTTTGCCATATAATGTGTAAGTTTCCAATATCCCCATTTTTATGTTTTCTTTTTGTGATTTCTTAAGTTTCGAAGGATATTTTTGAACTTTGTTGAAAACTATGCAGAAAAGCACAGATCTAAAATTACTTTCTTTTACTTCTATATATAATAAATAGAAATATTGTATTTCTGCAAAACTTTCGATATAAAGTTTTCGCCGGGAATATATGAGATGCGGTCCTCTGAATCCAATAAAGTAGTTTTCAGAAATAGGCCTCTGTGAGTGTATGTGTGTCTATGTGATACTCTGTATGGTTTTATGTCTGTGTGTGTGTGACAGCGATATTTATCGAACGCTTTTAAATGATACTACTCACTGTAACTATTGAAAAATTTTGTGCCAGGGCTTACATGCGGTTACTCGATAGGTACGGTAACACAACAACAACAAAAATTGAAAAAAGTTTCGTGCCATGAATTTTGCACCAGATTTCACGATTATTTTCTACTCACTGGAAACTAAATTTTAAATCAGTTTCATGGGGTTACTCGATTGGTATAGTTTATGTCCAAAAAATGTACCGTAGAAAAAATAAAGCAATGTACTGCACCATATTTGCCCTGGCACTAAATTATTTTTTCAATAGTTACAGTGAGAAGTATCATTAAAAAAATACTTCATCCGGTTACTCGATAGTTCCGGTTTTTTGCTGCCAGCTCTTGGACCATGATCAAAATTCACCAAACTACTATTATTTATTCATATTACCTCTAGTTGTACCGTAAAGCTTTCAGACTACCAAATGTCCCACATTATTCTAATGATTTTACAGTTTTTATATTTTTTTCCAAAATGGATTGGCGTATATGAATGTAATAAGTTATACAAAAACATATTAATTTGAGATTGACCCTTCCACATCTCGTTGTTGCTTAAGTTACACAAAAAATTTAATTATTAAAGTTCACTGAATTGTTTTCTCAATCAAAATAAAATTCAGTAATACCATTTCCTTCAAATTGAAAGTACGAACTTATTCTATTTCTTATCTGTTTTTATGGGTGACTAACAATATCCTGTAGAATAAAACTATACAAAGATAGAATGTATGTGATTATAAGACTACAAATAATTTGTGTAAACGTTAGATTAATAATAGAAAGAAAAATAAAAGTTTATGAACTTTCTAATAAACTTTTGTTGACGATCAAACATAAAACGTTTATTTCTATTAGTATAAAAAAATATTTATTACTTGTTACAAAAGTAACAAAAGCTACATTTGGTTTGAAGTTTTTTAAAGAAAAATAACAACCTCTCGATACAACCTCTGCATTTTTTAGTTGCTTAATTTACATTTATTTCATTGTTAGAAAATTGTACATGAATTTTGTAATATTAGTACTCATTAAATACCATAAAATAAAATTTGATGCTCAAGCGGTTTTCCAAAAAATGAGAATACTGTTAGCTTTATATTAAGCTAGCAGTTAACTACTTTCAAAAATTGGCAGAATCACTCAAAACATAGCTCATTAATTAGTGTTCATTTAGTGCTCATTAAATACCATACAAAAAAATTTGATGCTCAAGCAATTTTCCAAAAAATGAGAATACTGCTAGCTTTATATTAAGCTAGCAGTTAACTACTTTCAAAAATGGGCAGAATCACTCAAAACATATCTCATTAATTAGTGCTCATTAAGTGCCATAAAATAATTTAATGCTAAAGTGGTTGCCCAAAAAGAATACTGCTACCTCAATTAGAAGCTAAATTATACTGTATAGCCTATACGGTATATAATTTGAAGTCTAAACTACTAGCATAAAGATTAATATCATCCAATATTACAGCTGGCTTTCGCCATAACTTAGTCCACATATTAATTTAATATATAACCTATTTGTTTAAGCTTAATTAAATACAATAACAAAAAATATATTATTAATACTTTGTGTTCTATATGTATAAATTATTAAGAAATGAATTTATAAAATCAAAATATATATATGAATTAATATTTTATTCAATGCAATATATATTAAACGCTTTACGATTAAGATTAAAGCTTTCTAAAATCGACCAAGAACTACTTTAAAGCCGAAAATAGCCGCGGCTATTATTTCATAATATTTTCTCTGATTTTCATGAAATTTGAACATATTGCTGCTATAAAAACATTAACTTGACAGATTTGATATAATTAAGACGAAAGAATAAGTCAATCGCTTATGTATTATTTTCATACTATTTAAAAAAATCTAATTTGTGTGTAAAATTTCCTCAAAATAGGATAATCCGTCTACAAGTGTACGATAACCTCTGCCAAAAATTTTAACTACACATCGAAAATACGGAGATTTTATTAAAATGATGGAATGAATGAGCATTTCGATTATTCGCAGTTTTCACAAGATGAAATCCATCTTCAATTTTAATCTTTTTTTTTTTCAATTTTCTTTTATTTAATTATGATAAAAGTGATGTGCAATAGCAATAATACGATAAGAAAACTAGAAAGAAATAAAAATCAGAATTTTTTAATAAAGTTGAAAAATTGTCGGCTAGTTTTCTATCATAATTGTTAACATTATCTACATAATTTCAAAGAACATTTCTGCATTTTTCCTATTAGAAACCTTTGATAATAAAAACTTTTTTTACACATTTTGTAATGTTTTTATTTATTTTATAAAAATTGACTCTACAGATCGATTCATATAAAATTATCTTTAAGGCCAATTTAAATCCTAAAAACATTTTCATAACACTTATGTATGATTTTTTTTGTTGGTCAAGAAAGTTTTTTCGATAACTTTTTACGGTTTTTTTAGCATCATTATAAGATGAATAATATAAATTTTTTCTACCAGAAAGTGAATTATAAAAAATTTTGACAATCGTGTTTTTAGTATTAAAAAATTTCCAAATATTTCCTAAAACCGAATACATAGTTGTGATCAGATATGATTGTCATTAAATGTTTGAAAGAAAATACTAGAATTTGTTAGTAAAAAAAAAAAACATACATAAAAATTTACGAAGCTTTTTTTTATATTCATTCAAACGAGAAAAAAATGATTCGATATATATATATATATATATATATATATATATATATATATATATATATATATATATATATATATATATATATATATGTTATATATATATATAAATATATATATATATATATATATATATATATATATATATATATATATATATATATATATATATATATATATATATATATATATACATAGAGTTTGTGTAAAATGTAACGATAATGAGATATAATGCGATTTTATTGTTTTTACTTGATTTTTCTTTCGTTTCGTTTTTCCCCTACTTTTTCTCGTACTCAGATTTTATTCTGTATGGTTAACACTTTTCCATTGAAATCACTGATGTATTGTAGGAATTTAAATGTTTACGGTGTTGATTAAATATAATGGAAAGGAATGAATGTATTTTTTATTTACATATCTTTTCTATGTATGTAATAAATTGGGCACTATACTAGTTGAACGTTTTATAACATAACATACATGTTATAAAACGTTAGGCTAGTATAGTACAGTACAGAAAAGTTCCCCAAACATTTTCTCGTAAGCCACTTGCCTTATTTTTCGGTTTTGGTAAGACCCCTTGCTTAGTTAACATTGATGTTCTCTCAGATTCAGATGTAATTTTAAAAAAATATAATGCTGTGCCAAAAATAATCTTAAAACTAATGTATAGGTCTCACCTACTATAATGAGATCTGCTGTCGTCGACTACTATTTTCATCCTACGAGTCCTTGATTTGTGCCAGTGTTGACATTGTACCCTCTCAAGGACCCCCGGAAGTCAATATCGACAACTTTGAGTATTAATACTATACAGGAATTATAAACAACTTCATTAGTACAATGAAAACATTTGATACGGTAGAATTATTACAATGATTGTAGTTTTCAGAAGTAAAAGAAAAGAAAACATTATTTGCAAAACCAACACTAATAGTTTTTAGTTTTTTTATTTTTATCTTTTTCAAAAAAAATTTTTTACACGAAAACTTACATTTTTATGTTCCAAATACACTGTAATTTTTTTGATTTAAAATATTTATTTTTTCACCTTATTTTGAATAAATATCGAAAAAGCACCCTAATTTTCAATCGAAAAATTTTGAGGTTATACGAAAAAAGTGTAAATACAAAAGTTGTAGATTTTTTTATTACCTACAACTTTGCCATTTAACTTTTTTCCATAAGACTTGTAGTTTTGCCGGAAATCAAGAGAAACCATTTTTTACCATTTAACTTTTTTCAATAGGACTTTTTGTTTTGCCGGAAATCGAAATAAACTGTGCTTAACCCTTTAAAACTCACCCCCTCCTACTTTCCGAACTCAGATCGCCCGTAATTTATTTTTCCTTTCAGTTTTATCATATTATCTTGTTTCCAATGTGTTTCTACTCTGGTCTATTACTACAAAATATCAAAAGGAGAAATCGCCAAATTATCAACTTCCTAATCACAAAAATCGCCTATTTAATTATTACCAAGTTGAGTTCATCTAGACAGTATTTATCTTTGAAAGCTTATAATTTTTTTGTTTTTGTAACATTAGTTTGATTTCCTAATTTTATTATGGTCTTTGCCAATTGGAAATTTGGACTATTTGTTTTGTGATTTCTTTATAATCATGTGCAAATTTTAGATGTTGTTTTCTCTTTAATATTATATATAGGTAGTTGACCGGTTGCACTTCATATACGGAAAGTCAATGCTATTTTTCTTTATACCGCATATGTCATGACCGGATGAAACTAATGCTGGTTTTGTTACTAACATATATATATACAGCTCTCTTTTGTTGCTAACATATATTCATTTCTTCTTTTTCTATGGACCCAATGCTCAAGTCAACGCGTGCGAAGTCGCGGTTAGAAGTCATATATATTCCTGTTTTATTTAACTAGTTATACATATTTCTCTTTTATATAATGATTATTTTACAGTTCATTTGGTTAATATATTTTCTCAAAATCTTATCAAACATAAAAGTATAAATATTGCTCTGTTGACACATACCTTCGTTATCTGTAAAATTTGTTATAACTATCCTATGTATTTAATCCTGACATCTCAAAAAAATGCCAAAAAATGATTGAAAATATTTATTTCTTGAAATGTGTTTACTTTTCATTTTTTTTTTTTTTTTATGAATTTAGTAACACTTGAGTGATGTCAGCTTTTATTGTTAATGACCACTGAGGTGTTAAAACGTATTGGATATAAATATAAACTTTCATTTTCCGCATAGTAAGAGCTTTTACCCAAAAGTAAAACATACTATAACAATGTATTTCAACGATCATAAATTTGAAACCATCTAGAAATAATGTTTATGAAATACATGCACATAGGTTTAAAGTATTAAAATTTTCTTAAATAACTGTGTTTTATGTCTCTAATTGTTACTATATATATTTTTGGTAAAAATGATAAAGACTTTACAAAAACAAGTTTATACGCTGGTAAATTTAATAAAGTGGTTATTCTTTCAAAATAGATCCATGGCCTAGTTCGGTTTGTATCATAACTCGGTAAAGTCTAATAGTGCTGTTTTTGGAGATCTGCTCGAATAAAACATAAGAAACTGAATAATTCTATGGTATTCACTATGTTTATTTTTTTGACTCCGATGAAAAATGAAAACTGTTATTCATTAGTTATACGTTGTGCTTATTAATCTTTGTATACTATGCTACAAGTTTTTCGTGTTGTTCAAATTTATTTAAAATGTATTAAAATTTAACTTAAACATATTAAATTTATAAAAAAGAGATATTTATCTTTAAAAATTATAAATGTCGAGAAATTAAGATTGTCATCTGGTTTGATCAGATCATAGGATTTTTTACTTCAACAAGTAATTAAAAATGTCAATGCAATTTTATAAATTTTACAATTGTTGATTTTCGCGAAGGTAGAACATAACCTAATCTAAATCGTTGATCGGACTACATTTGAAAAACTCAATTTTTTTTCAACAAAAACCACCAATATTATCAGAACAAGAGAGAATTATTACACGCTGGATGCACATAAACATAACATATTATTTTTAATTGTACTTATAAACATTTGCATTTCGCTTTCTTAAGCTTACTGAGACAACTTTTTCCTCTACAAAATTATGAACACTTGACCGTTTTGTTTATCGAAGCCCGTAAAATTTTTAAATATCCCCACACACATCAAACAGATACCCGTTTTTTTTTTTTATATTGTAATAGAAAGATCATTCTTCAATAACATAATAAAAACCATTTTGTACTCCATATGATAAAATAATAATTTTGAAGGTGTCGATCAAATTACGTTCCATTTCCCCACATGTTGAGCAAAATGGTTTTTTTAAAAAGACTCACATTCGTTTTTCATAATTTGTGTAGAGGAAAAGGTTGTTACACAATCATTATCTATTATTTAAAAAAATATTATAAATTCATTTAAAACTACTTGCTAATTTTCAGAATTTTTTTTATATTTTAACGTAATTACTTATGTAAATAACCAAATTTAAAATTATTATTTAAAATTAATTAAAATATTATTTGATTTTTATACCGGAATAGGTTTAACTTTTGAATAAATTCTGATTGCTTAAACACAATCAGTGAAATAATTAATATTGGTACTTCTTCTATTTGGCTAACTTTTGTTTTATTTGTTAATTTGTGTGCATCCTGTAGTCCGATTTGACTCGCGGTAAATTGGGTTTGTAGACTGACATATAAACAAGATTGTTATTTGTTGATATTTGATCAGTCTATACGTTGATCAAAGGTAGGTGTATGCCTAACTTTCTCTTTAAGCAAGATATTTTTTACAAATTTATTTCGTCCTCATTCCTTGATATACTGTTAAATTAATGATACTAACTAAACATCGTGAGTGAGGTCTTTGGTAAACTAGATGATTTTGCATTTTTTTGTCTGGATCCATCAATCTAATTATCAACATATCTATCGATTTACCTATATTTGTTTTGCTGTAACTTTCGAAAGCTCTATCCGATTTTGATCTTGGTACACAAGTTTATCAGATTCAAAAAATTAACTGTATAGTTTAGGGTTTATTTTACCGGAAAGGAAAATTCCAATCCCTCCTTTATGGAAAATGTCTAAGCATTTTCTCAGTACATATATGCGGTTTATTCAATTTTGATGAAATTTGGTTCACATGTTAATCACTTTCAAAAAATTTACTCTAAAGTTCACCTCTTTTATTATAGAAAAATTTAAAATACAATTTTTTTTTTCATACTAGAAAAATGAGGCTTTTTTGCAATTGATGAAAAATGTGTGAATAATATTAAAATACCTTTTTTTTCCAATGTAGGAAGGTATAGTTTTTGTAATTGATGTAAAACGATGAGGGAACATTGGAAAGCCCAAATTTTGAACCTCTTTCCATTTTGGATAATCCTTAAGAATATCTTCTTTTTTCCCATGCTATGACTATGGAGATTTTTACAATCGATGTGAGCAGAAATGATCAAGATAAAAACTATTTTAACGGCCCCCGTTGTTAGTGAAATCAAAGAAGATTAATTTTTTTTAAGTGGGGTCTGTAGCTCCCAGAGCTACTACTATATAAAATGTAAACTACATATTGTAAAAAAAGTAAAACTATGCATATTTTACTAAGAATTTTCGCAGTATAATATAACGTTATATCTATCTGGATTCTGTATAGGTACTTGCTTGTATAAATTTAAATGTTTAGATTATATTCATGGGAATTGTTTTATATTTACGAAAACAATATTATTGTTTTCATAAATACATATTATCTTTTCGAATTGAGTTTTAGAAGAGAAAATCTAACGATCATACAAATATTTGTTACTGGAAAACAAATTAAAATATTACCTAGAGGAATTTAGCAAAATGCATTAATGCTTTAGTTTTATTGTGGCATTGTTTTATTTGCCTTCTGGAACTGTTTTCATTATATTCAATGAAACGATTATTCGGCACATACTATTCTTTATTATTCGGTATACTAACAGTTTTTTATGGAACTGTGTAAAAGCATACTTTTATGTTTGCTTATCTTATTGTATGCAGAATAGAGCAGTCAGAAATATTTATAAAAATTGTTTGGTGAAAGGATGAAATCAAACTTATATAGGAGGTAGTGTTTCCCACATTATTACTCATTAAGAGGCCTGAGGCCTATTGTACCATTTACATTTCTAAGCGTAGAATTTATAAAGTTGGGGAGGCTGAGAACACCTCCGATATGCATTTTTCATTCGATGCAGACTGTTTCACAAATGATCTTCGGTGGAATTTGAATCCACCTTGGCTCGTATTAAAAATATAAATAGTTGTTATTTTTGGATCAAACTTGTTAAAAATCACCGTTTTTCAACAATTGAAATAATTTATTTTCATTTTGTTTGTCTCTATCTATCTATATATGTTCGTTACGAAGTAATTTTGGAATCCATATTCCAATTTTTATACAGTTTGCTTGGCTCGTTTGACACATTCAGGAAATTCACTATATAGATTTTAAACCGTATAGTAAATAATAAATTTGTAATAATAAATTTTCAAAAATAATTATATTGAACTCTTTCGGCCTATGCTTCAATGGAGCTACTAGTAAATATTGTAATTATATTCTTTATTTAAATTTGGACCTAAGCAAGGCCTTAGCAAGAATGAGAAAACATTAACCCTTGGAAGTCAAGCTGGAATATTCCTTATAACGAAGCATTGAGCAATTATGGTCCATCGTCGCTTTTTTTTTTAAATAATTTGTTGTTTTTAACCCGTTTTAGTGCTGTGTACAATAAAACTAAATGAGTAAATTTTTGCGACTAAATATCAAAAAATTAATCGACAGTAGCGGAGAATCATTTTCACTTCATTTTCTGCATCCAATCGATATCGAAACTAACACACAACAAGTTTATGCGAAAGTCAACTATATACCAGAGATTGTGCCTTTCATGGTTTTTCTCACGTGTCTATAACTAAATATTCAGTGAATATTCTATAATATTGCGCTTTCTCAGCTTCTTAAATATCAAAAATAAATACAACATTAACAAGTAGTCTAGATAGGATCCACAACGTTCATACGACGAGCTTCCCAATGAGGGGAATAAAATAAATAAAAATATGTTGTTTATTATTATGTAATTAGGGTCTTTTTTTAGTTAATTTATCCTCGGCGAAAAACAACTGGACGTCATTCAGTTTTAAGTTGTGTAATTCCGTGTCGCAGGAAATTAGTTCCACGAGGATATCAATATTTGTTCTCAAGATAATCGAGACGTTAATTTCCAAATGAACAAGATACCTACTAACAATTACACATACTTTACGACAGATCTTATAGACAGAACAAAGGTATAAAATTAACCGTTTAAATTTATCTTTTAGTGAATACGCTGTATTTTTTTGTTATTAAATGTTTTCTAAAAATAGAATATGAAAAAAAAAACTTTCACACAATTTAAGAAAATGTAATTTTTTCTTCTTGTCGGATTAAATACGTTTTATTCCACTCCAATGCCTGATACACTTTACCTGTTGTTGTATATGATCAAGACGCGTATTATCTGTTTTTCGAGTATTTTGTCCTCTATATGTTTTTATATGATATGATATTTCTCGCCAAAAAATTAGTTTTGCTCATTTCATAATTTCATTAAACTACTCGTACTGTACATAGTCACTTCTTAATCATTAGGGTAGTTTAGCATGTTTAATAAAGTACTTCAAAAAATTGATTTCTAAATAAAAAGTTTCTAAACAAAGTATTTTTGAAAAATAAACACGATTTCTTGCAAAAAACGCTGCCTGCCATTTTGGTGACATAATATAGGTATATTATATTGAGAATATTGGTATAACACATTGAGAATAAAACATAACTCAACACTTTCAAATATTTTTTACTTGTAAATATAACTGTTTAGATTGAACTGATAGATGATAACCAATACGTTTTACCAAAATGACGTCAAACCATGGTAGTTTTAGGTTACGTGATATAAAGATAAAAATAAATTTTAATTTTAATATAATAAATTAACCATATGCTTTTATGACTGAAATTCAGAATGTTTAAGAATATTTCTACATAAATTTTAATTTTTGTCAAATTTCATGCTTTATTTTTCATCTCCGATAGTCAATGCCACGATGAGCTCAAATTTGAAATAAGTCATTCGCATTCTAGAAGTTAAAATTATTGATTCAATTGTTTGAATGTTAAAATAGTATAAATTACTCGATAATGAAAAAAATGGCATTTTGAATTGTAGTTATTGGGTTGAAAATTGAAATAATAATCGAAGAAATTGCATTTATCATTATTTTTAATTTCAATCATAAAATATTCATTTAAATTTGTTGATAAATTTTTATAATTTTCCTTTGTTAAATCATATATCATTTACAGACTTAAGTATACACAGATTTAATATAACTGGTATGGCATGCTTGTACTTTTTCTTTTTATATTTAGTTTAGATTTGGTTAAAAGATATTAGAAGCCGTCTTTGGACATTATTGGAACGTTTTTGAATGCCTAATTTTCCATTAGTTTCACGCCGATTAAACTAAGATCGTTATCATAACCCAATTTTTTCTCATGCTTTGCATATTATTAAAAAATTACTCTAATTTTAAACGAAAAAGGAAATGGGATGCATGCGGCAGCATTAGTTGAGCTTTAAATGCATCTGCTATATACGCCCCATGTTATTCGTTTAAAATTAGAGGAATTATTTTACACTTTTAAGTTTCTTATAAAAACAGTACATTATTTTTATTTAATTATTATTTTCTGCTTATTAGGGCTTTATAAATGTAATTTTTCGTATAATGAACGTATTTCTTATTCTTCATTTGTTTTTCTGCAGTTATTTTTTTTGTTTGCCTTTTTGGTTTTATTCATGTTTCTCTTCTCCTTCTCCTTTTCGTATTTCTTGTTTTATCGCATTTTCTTGTACCAAATTTCATGTAGATGGCTAGCTCATCGGAAAGCTACTTTAAAATTAATAACAAAATTCTACCCGGGCAGACATACAAGAGAGTGAGTTAATAAAAAATGTTAGAATATCATATAATCTGTTTCAACATAATTGATTTCGTCAGCTATTATATAGCCTTTGAACAAGATAATCATATGAGCCATACTGGCTCATACATATTACCGTACAATCGTACTGTAATATATAAAAATGTTTTGGTCATACCAAAAATGTATGGCTGTATGACCGAATCACTCTTAAAACACTATCGTATATTTCATAGAAAACCTACAAAAGCTGGAAATGTTGTCGGCAACTATCTTGCTGTAGAAATATTTAAACGCACCGTAATAAGAGATAAATATTTTTGATATAGAAAAACAAAAAATAAGACAAATATATTATACATGGAAGTGTTTCATTCCTTATTTCATTTATTTTCATTTGAAGCTTTTTGATTGACATTCCCTTGCCGACCTAGAAGTCTTTGAATCAACAAACAGAGTATTTAACTTCTATTTGTATATGGAGGTATTCACTCTGTTAACACCAGTTTCCTTATTTATTTTTTAATAATAATAAAAAAATTTTCTTATGTATTTATTTTACCTCTTGACAATAACAAGTTCATGGAAAAAAAAAGAAAGTGAAAGCTGTTACTAAAAATAACTTTTTGAAATATTATTTTTATGACGCCGGAGAAAAAATCTTGACGAATTGTCTACGAATGAACCACACACACAAAAATTATTATAATTATTGTATATGACACTTTTTGATACTTTTATTGAACTCTCAACGGAATATTATTTATGGAAGCCTCTAAGATATTCTATGTATTGAATATAAATTGATGTCTTCTTTACATTTTATTACGACGAAAAATAAAATCAATTACATGTAAATAATTCGTCTAAATTTTATCATAATCGATTATTATGTTAGTTTTAGTAAAACTTGTTTAAAAAAAGATAGGTAATCCAATTTGAGACAAAAGTAATATTACAACGAAAATTGTAATTGCTGCCGTGTTGTTAAAATACATAAATTGGTTTCTGTTTTTATTTGAGGTCTAGGATAGCTACTAACCTTCTATTGATACCAAATTTGTGCTAGTCTAATAGATTTTTGAATTGTTTCTCACAAATATGTAGCTTCAAATTATTGATTTGTTCTTCACTGTACGTTATCATGATTTACAGAGGTTTGTTTTAAAACTCTTTTGAAGTGCACACTGTGTATCGTATTACATTCAATACGTTACATTATTTGTAATTGGAATCGAATATATAGATATTATTATCAATAGTATACATCTCCATTGTTATTTAGCGTCTATCATTATCAACAATACTCCATTATTTATAATAATGATAATATTTCATATTTTATCAATAACAAAATGTAGGTAGAACAATAATAATAACAGAACATCGTAGGTATAGAAAATATGTACAGATGTTTTCCATAAAATCAAACATCTTTTCAACATTTTTAATGAAATTTAAATTATAGTATGCATACCAAACAAATTTTGTCTAGCGAAGACTTTCATATATCACAGCAATTTTGAAACCATACCTTTAGGGATTCAACCGTATAAAATACAACCTAACAGACATTTCAACCTAAAGTTCAAAATAATTAGATCCAAAATATTGAAGAAATAATATTCTATACAAAATTTCAGAAAGAGATTTGAGGTTTAAAGTCATACCCGGTTACGTAGACGGTTATTATTACTAAATTTATTAATTTATCGGCATGGATTATCTAAAGTCATAGTACGTTATTCATGAACATCCGTATAATCTCGCTAAGTTCCTTAAGATAAAACTTCTTTTTTGATCGAATTTTATTTCCAAAATAAAGAAAATAGAAACTTAAATGATAATATAGGTATGAAGAAATTATAACGAAGAAATTAAAATTAAATCTACATATAATAATTATTCAAATTCTTGCTTTCAAACATTCAAAGCGCATCCTGCAATAAGCATTACCGGAATTACTACGTAACAAACGTAGCAAATGCTACGGACCCCATGTCGTAGGAGGACTCGCATTTTAAGGCTTTAAAAAATTGTATAATATATACGGAAAATTACTTAAAAATATTAAATTGACGATCAATATTTCTAAATTTGTCAATATTTAATCACGAAAAGTGGATTTATATAATGTTTTATTTTATTTATATCCTAAATTTTAATAAGTAATTAATCCAATTTAAGCGTGTTACTGTTAACATATGCTACGGGCAACTGAATCCGGCACTGACAATAAGCCATCTTGTCGTTTTAGATATTTGGAATGCAAGCACATAAAATTTGTATATTATTCTTTGTCGAATTGGCTTAATACTCCCGGTGTCCTCAAAATATCATATTATTGATCAATACACATTAAAAGATTTGTATATGGCAACAGTTTTTGGTCTCAGAGCTCGCTACGCTCGCAAGTAGGAAGATAGGAACGGCTTTCGATACAAAATCTCGCTTCGGTTTCAAGACAGGTTGTAACAAAAATTGAAAATTGCAATCAACAGCAGCTTCTTACCTTATATCGATTACAAAAAACACGCATCTTCCTAGCAAATACAGAAAAATTACAATACTACCAAATACATAGATAGAATGAGATAAAACAGGAGGGATAGAAAAACTTTGATAAATTCAAAAATTGAACACTTTTCACCCATTACCTTAAGCAAATCACACTTTATGGATCTTTCCTCCAAGTAATATATAGAATTTATACCGAATGCTACATAAATAATTCTGATAAATAAATGGTAGAAATTAAAAAAAAAAAAATTTAATCTAATTTTTACCTAAATAATCTACCGATTTTAATCCAATTAATGATATAACTAAGGTATTATTTGTATTTGTTTTATGTAATATCGATTGGAATTTAGATATAATTGAACAATGGACGCATTCTTGTTGCAAATTTCTATTGGGGGTTATTTAAAACAGAACTAACGCGTATACGTACTAAACGTTCTATTAATATTACAGCCTCTCGTCGGTTATTACAGATGTATTATGCAACTTGTATTACTTATATACAAACTATTCACATAGAAATGTCAAGAAATTAAACGGTATTTGTTCTTTAAGTATAAATAAATTTTCACTAAACATCCTCTACAACATTCTACAATATCTACCTATTGATTTCAAATAAATAAATACATATTGAAGTTTATATCATAACAGTACCGAATCATTCAGTTATAAGAACATGGAAAACTTGGCATATACATAAATATATGAGGGTATATTACATTTAGTATAAAATTGAAAGCACAAAGGAAATTTTTATATAGGCTCGTACAATCACTAAAATAGTCTATTCGTGTTTGATTATGCGTCATCAAGATGATTCGAAAATGAAAAGAGAAAGAGGGTGAAATGAAGTTTGGTGTATTCAAGACCTAAAGAGAAAGTATTCTAGAGTAAACTGGACTCCTTATATTTATGTCCCTTATAATAAGTTATAATTGATAAAGAAAAGATAAGATTCAAAAATGTTAGTTTCTTAAAATTTTTGCATAAACAAATCTATTGAGTTGAAATTTGGGTATTAAGTGGAAAAATGCATATTAATCACATAATTTAGTAAGATTTTTTGAGTTAAGATGATTCTTTTTGCATTGTCTGTGTTGGTTTTTTACTTTTTTTCTGAATATCGATCTTCCGGAATAATCGATTTTGAAAATTGAAAAGCATAATTTAAAACTCTATCACGCATATACATACATAATATGGAATTTTTGATGGATGGTTCTCGATTTATCGGCGTTTAAGTGAAAACAAACTTTATTTTCAAAGATAGCTATATCCTAATCTACCGATTTATTTGACATTCGGATATTAGATGCAAAGTGCAGGAATCTCTCTTCATGCTTTCGTGATTTTCTATTTCGATTGTTGGTTACATATAATATCGGTTTTTTGTTGAACTGGTCTCGATATCCTGGAATTTCAGTGAATTAAAAGGATGATGTTTGAATAGGTGTGAGGCCACATCAAAGAGAACATTTAGCAGAGATATTCGACAGTAAATAGTTTCTAGGTCAAATATAGACTATAAAAGATTTTAACTTCACTTTTTTCCTTCGGTAATGAGCAGTTCGAACTAATATTCATAAAAATTTGCCTTTCCTGAGATCGATTTGCATTGTTTTCATAGAGTTCATTTTTTTTCTTCTTTTATTATGGCAACATAATGAATATTGTTTCATACGAATCCTAGAATAATTCTACAACCTTGCCATGCATTTTTAATTGACTTGCGTCTTTTGATTCACATTCAAAAGCTCTAAGCGCTATAAAAATATCGTTCAAAATACGAAACACGGATAATATCTTCTAAATGACATAAGTTTCATGTAGTTTCACTTAAAAGGTTATTCAAAAACAGTCTGACTTGGTAGCCATGAACGTTAAGCATCGTTTGTATTTACGGCCAGGTCAGCAAAATGCAAATAGAAATGGTGGAAAACACGTTTCAATTTAGTCGTTAATCTCAAAAACATTCTCGAATACAAAAAACTCGAAGTATGACATGCCATTCTTTTGAAATGTTTATATTATTCTGGATGACACAGTATGTATATTTATATTTGATATCATATACATTTTATTGATGTATCTATCAACAGGAGAAATCTATAACGGTATATTTTTCTCTTGTAACAATAAAAAGGATTCATCTACACACATTTCTTGTAGTCTATTATAACAAACGACGTAGATATGATTGTTAATAATTATTTGACATCTATTTGAACTCTTTCATAGATGCATTGTCTCTATAAATATGTATATACAGAATGATTTGAATATACAGAACGATTGAAACTAAAAAACAAACAAGTGATCTAGATGCGACCCACAAGGCCCACACGATGAACTTCCCAATGAAATGAAGAGACTTGTCCGTGTTTCCGAAAATCTATTCGAGAGCTATGTAATTACGCTTCGAATGAAAACAGTTCCACATCCATATCATTATTCTCGAGATAATTCCGATGAAATATTCTGAACGTTAATATGAGATCACAAACTCGGTCTCATTAGATTGAACAGCATACAGCTTCAACGTTCGATAATCACTGATTGTATACTTAAATAGTAGTATTTCTACACCTCGATATGATAACAATGACGAAAAACAATAGCTTACTGGAATACAATAGTACTACATTTAAAGCTAAAATATGGTAAAACCAAATGAAAACTGTTGAAATAATTAACGATAAGTTATAACTTTTAATCTTTTACCCTAACTATTATTCTTTTCAGAAATAGACCTTTATCAACTCCCAGGACTATTGTAAAATCAGAATATAAAGCTGCAAATCTTAGTTAATTTGTATTTCGAAAAAAAAAGTTCGCCGGCATAAACCGACATTGATAAATAAATGTTCTTGTTCTCATGTAATATTAGAAGTCTTCGTCCATCAACTTTTTCTTTTACAATCTTAACATGACTCCTTCTGCAATTTATAAGTACCTGTGGTATGACCTTAACTGTACTTTTTATGGTATTTCTATTTTACCAGTGCACTTATCGTAACTTTTTTCGTCACTTTAAAACTCCAAAGTAGCTGTTTCTCCATTCAAATTTGTACCTAATATATTTTTATTCCGAAAAAATATTTGGAATGGCTCTAAGGTTGGCTTTTTAACGTGAAATAATTTCCTTACTTAACCCTAAAAGTTAAAATAATATTCGAGGTTCTTGCAAAATTTGAGTTAAACACCTTTGGGTAGAAACTTTCTATATTTTTATATAAAGCATACCTACTGCTTACTTTTTGGTTTCGAAATGAATTTAAATGTGGAAGAGGATTGAACATAGGACACTTAACAGAATTACGTATGTTATACTCTATATATATAGAGCTTACCTATCTATTAAACAAACAACATTTCTATATTTAGAGATAAAGGTAGGTTATTTGTTCATATTACACAAAGATCAAATCTTGTACGGTACACACAAGTAAAATATTTTGGAAACCAACAAAACTAGGGTAGCAACAATATTTTATGTATTTCGTAATAATTTTTTTGTACCTCAAGTTTAACCATTTCAATCTTTATCCAACACTATACAATACCCTAATCCATAGTTATGAAGAAAGATAACTCTTATTCTAATATCAATAATTAAAGAAATTGGAAATTAGTATATGTGTGAGGTGTGAAAAGTAAGTAGAAGAAATCATGAAGATTTATTAGGCGATGAGTAACATTCACTCTCCTTGATACACTTCTTCTAAATTTATTAGAAGAGATTGGATAATAAATACAATATACAACTTTTGTTTCTTACACTTTTGTCGATAAAATCAAATTTTCGAATAATAAATGTAAAATCGATCAACAATTTTCTATCATGAATATCTCGAAAAATATTGATTTTTGGAAAGAAGTAGATTTAAAATTTTAGATCATATTTTTCTATTAATATGTTAGTAATTTTATCGATGACTGTAGCTTCCTTACTTTAAATGTAGCCATTTTTAAACCCTAGAAGATATGACGCTCACCTCTTCTGACTAAAGAGACTTTATATAAAGGTTAAATGAACTATTTTAATTTTTTTGAAATCATCAAAATCGGGCTAACAACCAGTTAATTTATTGCTTTCCTATTAAATTTCAAGTAGTGGACTTTCATATGGAATAATTTTTTTTTTGAATAAAATCTATTATATTTAGAGTCATTTTACTTTTATAATTTTTTTTAATTTTCACTTTACTTAGTCATTAAAAATGTTTTAGTTTTTCTCATTGTCGAAACGGTCTTCTACAAAATGTTGAAAAGAGCCATATCATTAACAGAGTAAATCCTAAATATCTACATTTATGCCTTCGAAAGTTCGAAACAAAGTAATACTGATACAATGTTATTGTAAAAACATAATTATGAATATTTCGTCAAATATTAAACAAAAGTGATTCTATCCAAAACACATTATTCATGCTGTCATATTATTGTTGATAACAAAATATCACATTTGATTAGAGGTAATGGTATCCAGATTCTGCAAACACAAGTATAATGTTATTTGTTTTAATTGAAAAGTTTTTAATGAAACAATGTTCAAATTTTGTTTAAATATGTTCATATATTTTAATCTTTAAAAACTTTTTAAATTTTTCTTTATTAAAAACAATGCGCGTGATGTCATTTATCATTTTCAAAAACTATCTGCCTCGTAAATTGATGTGGATATATAAATTTTTATTTAACAGCAAAAGAAATTGCGTCTAATTAGATTATGTTAAAATATACTAGTTTAATAATGTCATTTATTTGAAATGTATAACATAAAATTAATTTTTTTTAAAGGGTTTCATAGATACTTCTAAGAAAATTATGGATATATTTTTTCATGTTTCATTTTATTAACGAATACTCACTTCAAAATATATACTGATCATGAAAAGGTACACAAATAGGAACGTGCCATAAATATTTCAGAAGGTACCAGAAACCTATCTTATTCTTATATCAGCTTACTATACACGTGGGCACTATTTTTGATTTGTATTACGTCGATTCAATTAAATTGGTTATTTATTTAAGTATCAGTTTCAATACAATAATGAAAATTTTTTCTCAGATACTTCCAAAGTTACCCAAAAAATATGAATAATTAAGAAGTGTCGACCAGCTTCCGTTTGATTTAAGCTAGACCCATCAGAAATTCGTTCTTCAGTCAGTCGACGTAGTCTCTTCTGTACCACGTTTTTACTAAAAAAATTTAGAAGCAATGCGAGATAAATGCGTATTATTATTTATTAATATGTAACCAAACAATGAAACCACACTTTGAATATTTTATTTTGTTTTTGAATAATAAAGTAGTGAAAACAGATGTTTTTTTCACTACGCCATTATCTATTAAATTATTGGAATATATTGTACTAGGGTACATAAATACATAACGTTGGTGTTACTTTCTACAGAAAATATTTTCTAATAAAGAGTTAAAAATTTTTCTAATAAAGAAAAAAAGATATTTTGAAAGGCTGTGAACTTGGACAGATGAATGAGCACAATGGAAAATAGGTGTTGAGCTTAATCCTTTCCTGTGGTCCCAACGAGTTAGGCAAGAATCCGTGTAAATGTGATTCACCCAGCCATAGATCTAGCATCCCTACTTCACCTTCGTAGTCCTTCTGAAAAATCTTAGTGTGAATAAATTTAAAAGAAGATGTTAATGTTTAAACATTTATTTCGGGTAATAATATAAAATATTTGACTTATCAGTCTATATATACATTTTGATACTAGTTTGTGGTTTATTACATATAATTTTTAGTTACTATTTATTATATTAATGTTTTGCATTTGTTTTCGATGGCTGATAAATTTCAAATTAAAATAAAAAAACACGTTTGATATTACATTAGTGATACAAAAAAGTAAAACATGTTTGAACATAAAACACTCTCTACCTAATCGAATAGTTTACAATAAAGCAATACCATCATGTAAATTTTAATTACTACGATTGCTTCTTAATTCATGACATAAATTAACAATAAAATTGATGGTAAATAACATGAATTTATTATACCCAATAATACAATAATATTAATCCTTACAATGAAACAGGATTTAAAGAGATGAAGATCATTTATTTTCTTTACGTGTCAATAAAATACTTATTACCATTTAAATAAGATTGTAATTATTTGTAATAAATTTAGAAATTAACCCACAAATTATTTTTAACCATTTATACTACTCAGATATAACACCACTACTGTCATTACCTTAAAAAATCAACCCAATTTTCGATATTTTTGTATGTTTCAAGGATAATTAAGGGCGAATGAAAAATGACACTTATTTAGCCATTGGGTGTCAAGTTTCTGAAGTATCGCTTGGAATCAGTTCGAGTTAACGGTCAATTTTCTTATTGCATTGATTTTCAGCATATTGCTTGAGAGATTTCGACTTCTATAAAAATCGAGAAGTATTTTGATCTATAAATTTCAAAAATAAAGTATGTTTACGATATCGCCTGAAATTCTTTATCTCCGGCTCATTTGAAGCTATATTTTGGAAACTAATCAATAAAGTGGTATAATATACTAATGTTAGAACTTTTTTTATTTAAAATTTGCTATAAAATCACATAAAAACTCAAAAATTATAAGTTCATAAAAACCCGTACGTTTTCCGTATAATATTTATCTTTCATGCGCTTAATTGTAGAGCTGCTTCAACTCGCACATAGTGCACTTTAATTAGTAATCCATGTATGCGATATTTTTAATTACTTCCTATATTTTAAATTGGAGTGTCTGTTTGTATGCGGAAAATACTTGATATTGAATTTTAACCCATCTCCCGTGATCAATCGAACTGAAAATTAGCAAGCTGCGACGTAATACATGATATACCATATATTCGTTCAAATACGTAGTAATATTTTACAAACTGTCACTTGAAGTATGTTGCAAATCCGATTATCATTTAGCAGCATTTCTATTGAAACCAAACTCAATAAATTTGAAATTCAAATAATTTTTAAAACATATAGTCTTCGCACATATAAAACCATCAAATCAATAATTTTGCAGCATTAAAAGAATTATTAATCAACTGTTGTGGTATTAAATGGATATGTATTCAGTTGAAGTTATCTATGGAATGAATTCATTTCATTGCTATGGAATGAATTTATGTTTGTGCTTAGAGAAAATTTATACACAGTTTTTATAGTTTTTTTTTTTATATATATTTGACGTTCGAAAAAATAAAAGATTGGGAAACGGAGAATTCGCCAACGACTTGCGAATGGATTGGGGAGTCAAGGACATGGAGGTGAAGGAAGACTGCAAAATATGCAAGGTGCAGAAGGTGAGGCCAGAGAAGAAGGCCAGCCGTATTATAACTTTCGCCCAGTCAAAGAACGAAAGAGGAGATTACGCAGAGGCTTCACGATTATCAGTTGGAAGATGATGGGGATATCATGGGGGCGTGTTATGGTATTATATGGATATGTATTCAGTTGAAGTTATCTATGGAATGAATTTATGTTTGTTGTTAGAGGGAATTTATACACAGTTCGAAAAAATAAAAGAATTTTATTTTTGTGTAATTTACGTTCAATAAATCACATCTGTTTATTGTTTTATTATTTATTGTCTAAAATTAATGATTAATGAAATATTATATTTTGCATTTATTGGAATTTGATTATAAACAAATTACTTTGCTTTAATACTTACTTTTGTATCATTAAAGTACTAATGATTAAATGATGACCATTAATTGTTTTGAAATACCAAAAAGAAACCCTTAATAGATGATTTTGTCATTCAATATATGTATCTTTATATATATATATATATATATATATATATATATATATATATATATATATATATATATATATATATATATATATATATATATATATATATATAAATCTCCTATTTACTTTCATTACGTCATAACTTCATAACGACCTTTTAACGAATTTTAACCCTTTTTCCGCAATCAATCAAGTTGGATCTTTGCAATGAAAAAAATCTATTATAGTATAAATTTTAATATTTTTTTAACTGAACTTCTTTACAGAGAAAGTGAATATAATAAACTTGGTTTTTATGGGCTAGTTTTTTTTAGTAATTTATGCATCCGATATATTTGTCCGATTACTTTATCCGATATAACTTGTTTGCGTCAAAGTTTGGTGGAATATCGCTATAGCTCAGTACACTAATCTATCTCCAGCTCCATATTATTTAAAAAAATAAATATATTTAAGAAGGCACAAAAAGAAGTTTGGTAAATCTTTTAATCTAATATAAACGTAATATTCAAGTAAAAAAATTTAAATAATTTTAAATATAACCCCTTAGGGTGCTCATACTGCACTTTGGAGGTCTTTGAAGGACTGTCACTGGTCTAGAGAGCTTATACTGAACAATAAACATAGATCAACAATATATTCATAGAGAAGATGTACAAATTATTTTAATCACTTCAATTGAAACGTCTTAATTCACTAACATAAATTCGAAGCTATTTTTAAAAAATCTTAAAAATACCCAAAATATTGACGTTTAGCATAAATGATGCCATAAATGTTCATCTCCATAGTGATTATATATAAGGGTCATTCTACGATAAGAGATCCTATCGATGTTAATATGCACAAATGAGTTGCTTGTGAATGAAAATGTGATATAAATTACATTAATATTCAAAAATTTTATTGTTCGATTTTTCCATAGAAAATGACTGCTTATCGTAGAATCACCCATAAAACTTCTTTTGCAACGAAGAGATAAGGTAAATAATCTTTAAGAGCTTAATACTTATTCGTTTTTGAATCAATTTTATTTCATTTTTCGAATTTTATTTAGTATTGAACCTAGTTTTACGTTTTGATGGGTGAAATTACAGTAGATATCAGAGCTCAATATCTGTCTAAGGGTTTCTTTAAAAAAAAAAGAAAAAAACAAAAACAAAAAATAAAACAGAAAATATTTTAATTCTCACTTATTATTTTGGAAATAAATTACAAATTATGGACGAGTTGTCGAACAATTATAAACCCGACCACCAGTTTCACGATATTCAAATGTACAAATAGCAGCGTTATTATCATAACTAATCTCAGGAATTTTAAATTCTGGATTTATAGAGACTTTAAATGTATAAAAACCTGGATCTAATTCAGATATATCTACCCACTGACAATCTACAGTGAATTTATAAATATCCGAACAGTTAACAGAAACACCTTGATCTCCATAATTAGCGCAAGCATATTTTGGTTTCACACCTGGCAGACATTGATTATCTTCCAAACAAAATGAGGCTTTATGCCCCTCGGCAACACGTGTACCAGTTTTGTCAAAAATATCAAATGTAGCAAAAACTTCCATACTGTGATAGTGCCTGAAAAAAGTTTTCATTTACGAAATATCATTTTAATTTACAATACCCCCCTCGAAAACCTTACTTACATGTGACACATATGCCACTCCCATAAATGTTTAGGAATAATAGGACGAAATTCATCAGTGCCGGCGTTAAATGATCTTGCAGTGAATTTCAAAAGTCTACGTGTCTCCAAATGCCAATTGTCTTGTTCTTGCTGAATTTTATATGCTTGAGATGCCAAACAATTTTCTTCCATAGCACACTGTAAGAAAAACATTTGTCTATCTTCTAAATGAGCAGTTTTCATAATTTCGAAATGATCCAAAACTAAATCTGCCATTTTATCGATACAAACTACAGTAGCAACATTATGTCCATTTCCAGGACAATATGGTGTTTGATCGTAAACACATTCACTCACTGAATTCTCATTACCATTACATTTAACACCAGATATACGGCTGAAATTTGTATTGCCACCAAAGAAGTCTGTTGGTATACCTTCACTTGCATATCCCAAATTTAACTGTCGACAAACAACCATAGCTTCGAAAATGGTCCAACCATCTCCACAAAGTACTTGCCAATGTTTTTCACGTGGTAATTTTACTTCAACACGCCCTTCACTATGCATTCGCCCTCCTACTAAGCGTAATTTTGTACCATACGGTATTTTTTGTTTTGGTGTAATTTCTTGTATAATTTTCTCTAATGCAGGATGCTCCTCTTCAGTATTTTGTTCTTCATGTATTCGACAAATGACTCCTGCGGCTTCCTCAGGAGAGCAATCATTATGACCCCATCCATCGAAACGACATTTTGCAAGCTCAGTTTCACTACCATCACAATAAATATTGTCCATCCAAAAACGACCTGTGAAATAACAAATTCATAAGTATTGTTTGTACGTTTGAAAGGCGAGTAAAATGATTTCACTACCTTAAAATATTTTAATTTCTCTCAAGATACCTAATAATTTCTTTAATTTGTGTTGTATAATACAAATATTTGGTCCTCATTTGCACAATTACATTTTATTTATTGAACCTTATTATTTTGAATATGCATTAATATTAAGATAAGAAACTACTACCGAAGTATAGAAAGTTCTCTCTATCGGACTTAAACAATGCACCCTTCAAAAATAAAAATCATCAAACAATCCAAAAACATAAAGAATAATAACTACGAAATCTTTAGAAGATTATATCTACGGTATCATAAAAAAAAGAAAGACACTTATTGCTTTTTTAGAAGAAACTATGATACCAAATTAAATATAACTTAGAAGATATTCATCGGCATGTCTTCATCCAGAAAATGTACAACAAACAATATAAACCTACAACGAACCAAACAACACGCCATTTTAAGCTCAACTTTGACTTTTATATTATGTAGGAAAAGAATCAGCAAGTTTATAGTTAGATTTTTTTTATTCTTTCATATAGTCTGTGTGCTTCTTGCCTAGTGCACGTACAAAAGTGATAATGATACTTTGAGAAGTTTTCCCATAGGATGAAACTAGGATAAATATGAGTGGTGTTGATAATATGGTGTTGTATGTTGTAGCGCATAAAGACATTTGTATTAGTGACCTTGTTATGAGCTGGGATATATGTTCAACAATATATTATACAACAACAAGAAATATACAGAGTGTTTCGTCGGAAGGCAAGGATATCGATTCAAAATAGTAAAAATCCAAGTTTGTTTTTATTATAAACATAAGCGAATTGTTTCATATTGATTGCGGTTGCCAAATTCATTAACTTAATTTGTTCGCCCATAACTTCTTTATTTATGGACCGATTTATAAATTATGTTTGCATTGCATTCAGTTCAGCTCTAAACTGGCAATATATTAATTTGTAGAAAAATTTCCAGACCTAAGAGAAAAGCGGCGGCAAAATCAATTTTTAGTGTTTGAATATCATTCAAAAGAAAATTTTTTTGTATGTAACACTCGAAAGTAAAATATAGAAAATTTTCAAAACAAAAAAGCGCCTTCAAAAAATGATTTAAAAAGTAAAAAATAATTTTAAATCTAAAACTATAGATAATTTCGTTTTGACCGATTACCTTACGAAGTCGGCGCCAGTCATATCCTTAACTAAGAAATTAAATCATTGGCATCAACTGAGAAGGGTAATTTGTCACAAGGAAATTGTTTACAGGCATTTGTAATTTAAATAGGATAAAGCATAAAAAAGTATTTTGTCAAATTGAATAAAATTATGAGATTCTGTTTGTCACACGAAACAATCGGTATACAAATTAGTTTCTTAAAATACAAGGTCACTATTTGTATTTAACACAATATAATAAGTAATTCAACTTTATGTTGGTACAAAAATTTGAAATACTTAAAAAGATTCTTATAAAAAAGAAAGGACAATTGTACATATTGTTTGTTGGAAGATATTTCGAGATACTTTTTTTTATTTCAAATTTTAATCATAATTTATTTAACATTTATATTCATTCTCCAAATGGTATAGGAAATTAAATATCGTAATGCATGAAATAACATATGGTGTAACTTTTGTAACTTTTTATGAAAGAAATATCTATATTAAAAGATATACTTAGAATAATCTCTAAATTGGAATTGAATATAATACCAAATTTATAATTAAAACAGTTCGGAATTCAAAATACGCAGCTATAAATTTTTAAATATACCTTCCTTTTGGAAACACTTCAAACACTTTGGATAGTATACCCAACGTGTTTGTCTAACAAGTTTAAATAAATGTATAACAAAACATAAGCCATCAAGGAATGTAAATTTTCAAAAAATTTTGTAAATCCATTTCTAGTCTGTAATATCAATCAATATAATTATCCCAGATTCGGATTTTCTACAAAAACAATTTTTTATGATACGTAAAATTTAATATAATTGCAAAAATTAAGACATTTTTTATACAAAATAATTGCTTATACGAAAACCAGAGCTTTATTGAAAATATCGTAAGATTGCTAAGATTTTAACCAATCTAAGAGAAGTTATTAAGTTGTTTATTTTAATTTTTTTTTTTTTTTTTTTTTTGTATGCATTGAAATAAAAGAAGTGATAAAAATTTTATGACAAAGTTTAAAAGGTTCTTTGTTAAAATCCGAGCAAATTTTTACTTTTACAAATTTACTTAAAAGCTTGATTTCGATTAAAAAAATTTAATAAAAAATGTCTTCTTGTCTAAAAACTATCCATTATAAAAAAATTTATTCAAAGGGAAAGTTTAATTTTTAATCTTTATAAAATCCAAATCTGCAATAAAAATGCAGGGTTCAGTTAAGTAAATAAAAAACATGTTTTGATCCTCATTTTGCCTAGAGAATGAATGTTCTAGTTAAAGATAATTATATATTTTTCTTCGATTTGCTTCGACTGTATACGATTTTTATTAAATATTTAAAAAAAAATCAAATATATTATCTTGACACAATCACAGAATCAGTATTCAATTTTCTCAAATATTTAAAAATTCCGTCAATGTAAGAATTAACGGAAATATAATGAAACTAATATTTATCATCTACCATTAAATTGGACCACAATGTTCGAAAAATACAATTTACCAAGATATAAGCTGTTAATCTCTTCATACTGTTCAACTGGTGTCATCACTCTTATCATATAAGATTTCAATTAAACTCGAAATAACCACAATAATTTTTACACGGAGAAATAATTCTCCGAATATTTGTTCCAAGTTTAGAATTTGTTGCCAGTCCTTAAAGGAAATTGACATATTTGCACAACATACCAATTATACATCGGTTATAAGTATATATTTTTAACAATTTTTGTTCTATTAACACATAATGTTCTAGAAGTACAACTGAAATTCCTCTATGGATGGAACGTCTATTACGCTATTTAATAGAAAGAAAGATGGAATTGAAAACATAACATTCCCGGCAGATGCTAATGCATTCAATTCCATATATGCCTTCATCAAATTTTGGTTAGTTAGCTATGTAACCATAGATAAACGAGCAATTTTTTAAGGACAAAGTGCAATTTTTTATAAAGGATGTAAGAATACAATATATTTTATGTCCAAGGCAAAAAATTAATAAAAATTTCAGATTGAGGTCTCTATCGTAAACTATCAGAGCAGAAGAAAAATATTTAAATAATTATCGTTCAATATTGATAAAAGTAATTTGGTGACGGTTTGCACAGTGACATTGTAACCAAATTAGCAACCAGTAACCGAGCATCGTCAGAGCATCGTTACAACTAGCTAAGTCATACTGATGATGACTACTTTGTAGTCGAAATTCGTATTTATAAAAATACAAAATAATTTAATCTAGGAAATTGGGGCAAAAAATCGAAATTTATTCGAAAAATCCTAGAGTTCTCATTAATAATTATAAAATTGATAAAAGTGTACTTGTAATAACTCGAAAGTGATACTATGGAATATAAAAGTCGTACTCATCTGAGAAGCTTGATATACATGGAAAAAATGATAGGTATGAAAATTGAAAATTGTGCGCATTACTATACTCTATAATAGCACAAGAACATTAAATGATTAATTACTGGATTCCTTATAAACTAGCAATGTATTAAATGTTTTTATAAATTTATTAAGCTAGATCTTACGAGATTTATAAGTCCTATATAGTCGGATAATCCTACACAGGCGTACATATATCAAAAAATTGTTGAAATTTCACCCTCGTTTTTAGAGAAATTCATTAAAAATAGCAAAATAGCAACGTACATCCTGGAAAGATGCAGTTTTTTACAATCGATATCAAATAAAATAACAGAATAATATGAAAAAAAAAAAACTATAAATAGAATATTTTGGATAAAATATTCCAAAACTTCCAATGTATTTTTCATGCAAGCTAGGAAAATTAGTTTATTGCATTTAATGTGAAATAATAATAAAAATGAACTTTACACTGTAACTTTTTTGCCCCCACTCCTCTCTTTAGAAAAAAATTCTAAAATCACTCACTTTTTTCTATGCATAGTGTGAAGTTTATATGCGTTTTCAAATGATGAAAGACCGTAGAAAACTATTTTTAATTCACGAACCCCTACCGATAAAACGATATGATCGGAAAAAAATCTACATTTTTTGTTTGAAACTTTATGTACAATTTAGGGAGTTGCAATTTTATGCGAGCGTAACTAGTATTAAAAACTCGATGCATATATGTAATGGCAGTTGCAATTTTCTTCGAGCGTAACTAGTATTAAAATCTCGATGCATATATGTAATAGTTTCCAGCCTTTTCAACTCAGGAACAACTTGTTCTCGTCGAAATTATTTAATACTTTTTTTAATATAAGTAATACTTAATATATTTTGTATTCGTATTTACACAAATAAATCACAGTTCATCACTACTAACTTACACGTTTTTTCACCAAAAGTAAGAACACTTGCCTTTGGAAAAGTATAAGCATATATACCAAAAAAACTACATCAAACTTTGTTAATTGATGTCTGATATTTTTTTATAAAATTGATGAATAGCAATTTTGCTATTTCGAACCATTATTTTAAATGTTTAATTTGTTGTAATTTCGAGTAAGTATCGGGTCGGGTACAGGCTATCGTATACATAAATGTAATTTAAGATGTAATGACTAACGCCATTACAATTTTTTCACACAGCTCTTGGTAAATACGATATAAGCTACAAAACATTTAGAGAGTTTAGTACTTTAAAAAAAATTTTCCCCGTGTAAAATTAGCAGGCAAATATTGAAATGTCATGCAACAATTTCCTATGTTTTATTAAAGGGTAAAAGATAGTAACGAGGATCATACAGTAAAATAAAACGGTATTGACTACAAACAACTAATACACGGGCCCTAGACAGTGCTGAATGCAGAATGCTTGCCGTTCGTTGTTACTTCGCATTCAATTTTAAATTTCATTTAAAATAATTTCCGTCTTTTCTTAATTAAATTGTTGTAGTAATTATTTTATTTACAGTTTTATTTATACCATTTTGTTTTTGTCGTTGTTATTATATTTCTCTATGTTTATTTATTTTCCCTTTAAATGTTTTGTATTCTATTTTACAAGTTGTTGTTGTGTAAATAAGCTTCAAGGGTGTAGTGGAGATAGAGGTGAAATGGTAGAAAATGGGTAAACTATATTATTATTGTATATTGGTATGACAATAAAAAAGCGTCTAGAAAAAATCGATAACGTATCCGGTTCAATTATCGTCAAAGTCAAACTAAATTTGTAAAAAATTGTTTGGCATATATTAATAAAATTGCTTTTGCCCGTGGCTTTACTCGAACATCCTTTAAAATCAATCGGAAATTAATATTTTTTTGTCATTAAATGTTTTAGCTACTTTCATTCAAATTTTTATCTTCATTTTATGTTGCCATTTTAGATTTGAAGATTGATGTGATTTCAAAATTATTAACACTTTTAAAAACTTCAATAATTACACTCATATTGATTTTTAAGTTTATTCCCCTGTTTTCAGCCTCTTATACCTATTTTTCGAAATGTCTAAAAATTTACTTATTTACGAAAAATTGCGAATTATGTATTGCGAGTACTTTAAGCTGAAATATCTATTAATTAAGTTGTATTTATTCTACAAACTATTAACTTTCATTTCACCAAATTTGGGGTAATTTTTTGTTATCCCAAAATAGTATAATTTATTTTTGCTGATTTTCTAAGTATACTACTATTTTTCGAGTTGAAATGTATAGTCATAGAATAAAAAAATACAATGACCTGAATCTTCCACACTTACTTAAAATTATAAAGTAAAATTATATATATTTTAAAATTTTTTTGATCCAAAATGAATTTTTTAGAGGGATAAACAAAATGAATTCTGATAAACAACTCAACACAACAATCGGGTAGTTCAAATAGGTAAAAAAAAATGCAAATAGATGAAAGTGTTTTTTTGATTTCACGACTATACATTCAATTATTGTATTATTTCTTTACATACACTTTCACCTTTTGCACCCGTTAGTCTAGTAGTTGGATTTCCGAAAACCCGTCCGGATATCAGCGAATTTTGTTAATGAAACAAATTTTATAATTTTTTCACATTTAGAACTTTAGATTAGAAAAATTTACAAAAACCAAAAGCGGTTGTTTTAAACATTTTAATTGAAAAACAATAATTTTTTGTTAAAAAAAGGACAAATCCATCTAAATTGATTTTATCCAGTTTTTGGTCTATCAACCAATTTTTTAGTTACTTATTTGAATTCATACCTCAATCGTAATAATAGACAGATAGATACAATGATGAATGTGAGATACATTTATTGTGTTTTTAATAAGTATTATTATTATTATTATTTATTCATTAATTAATTTTATTATTCATTTAAATATTCTTCGTCGGTGTCTTATTAATTTCTGAAACTTTATTCACAGAAATTATTTTACACTGTTTTCTTCTCAATGAAAATAAATAATGATAGTATTAAATAAATACAAATGCATTTACGTAATTGTTTGAATTGAGTGGTTTATAATTTTATATTAAGACCGAATTCACATAAACAACTAAACCAACTCCCTTATGTAAATAATTTTAATTACTCAAACTAATATCGATTTTTAATTTCTAAATTATGTAAGATGTTTTGAATACCTGCTTACATTAAAAGTTAATTTGTAAACTATTTAAAAATAAAATAAAATAAAATTCTTGTTTCTAGAGTTAAGAAAATGATGTGCCAAAAAAATTTGAGTTTCTTAAGAATTTGTATAAAAATATTCCAATTTTTCTGATTATATCATATTGAATGCAAACAAGCATGTTGCTAGATAGCATAGAGAAAATTGATATTTTGCCCTAAAAAGGGATAAGAATGGAAAAAAGAAATTCCTGGTTTTATTATTTCCTCTAAATATGTTGATGTATAACAAAACAATTGGTATTTAGAAGATTTTCTCGAAAGGTAGAGTGTTATAAAATTTATGTGAAGACTATGAATGAAAATTCCTGAATGATGCGACTAACATAAAAGTATACCAATTCATTTATCAATATCGAACAACGCGTTCAAAAGTTACAGCCAAACAATCATAGATAACAAAATAGACCTACATTAGGATCACTACATTCGGTCAATAACCATAAAAACTCAATGTCCTTAAAGTCATGCGAGCTTTTTATTTAAAAAGTATAAATTTGAAGGAGTATTTTGGGTACAATGATTAAGGTTTATTAATTATTTCACAAAGCAAATAAACAAAAAAAAAAGTTTTAAATCACACTCTGATAAAGAGTGTAAAATATAAAGTTTTTATTTTGTGCATGTAAAATAACATTGGTTACGTTTTTTCTATATTAAATTTGATTTGGGTTTCGTGTCCCAAAATTTACATATCTACAGTTAGAATACTTGACATTCACAGACATATTCATAAATAAACACACGTACACACAATATAGTACTATTTTCCGTCTCTGTTAGTTTTCTTTTTTCTTCCTTATTGATATTTCATTGAGCTGTTTGCTTATTTTCTATTGTGTGAATTATTTTTTTTTATATTCGGTTGTGTACTATTTGTTTTCCACACATTACACCGAACGTTCTACATACCTACAGCAATCAAAAGTTCTCAATACAAGCTAATTTTTCTGCTATTCATTACATTTATAAACGAGACAATATCAAATTATTCAAATTTTCCATTTAAGGCGAAGAGCCTACCGTAAAAAAGGCATCTGATCCGTTAAAGAATAGCTTTATTCTCAAAGATAATAAATTAAAACAGATAAACAGATATGAATCATATATCGTTAGACTTTTGTCCCTAAATTGTTCGAAATTGCCTTACGATATGTTAAAATAAAGTGATTGAACAATTCAACAAACATTCGAATTATATATATATATATATATATCACCCACTATTTTGTACGTAACATCCGCCTTATTAGAATAATTAGTAAAATAATTAGTGACAAAAACCGTAATAACAAATCGATAGACAGTCAATAGTTAACACGGTGGAATATACGTCCATACAAACATACATAAAACATTAACTGCTTAAATCATATCCCTTCTTTTTAGCATTGCCGTAGTCGGATTTGTTCAAAACTTAATTTACTATTAAAGTAGTTTTAACGTAACATTTAAATGAAAAAGTAACTAAATATCCATAACATTTTTGTTTAAAGAAAAGCATTTATTTCAACGTGAAAATGCTTCAACTTTTTCTTATTCTAGTGTACCTACATGATGAATTGAGTAATAATTTTCAACATTCAATTTTTCATTTTCTTGTATATATTCATTGTCAAATTTTTTTTCAATATTTTTTTGTGTGCTTTAAACATATTTTAAAAATAATAACAATTTATTTATTCAATTTATTTCTGTCAAATACCAAAATGTAATATACTCGATCAAATTTAAATTTCCCTTTTTTTTACTTCCATTAGTAGAACTAAATGTAACAGTGTTATAGAACGGTACATTAAGTTAAAGTAAACTACATACAAGTTCGGTTAATATAAATATTTGAAATTTAGGATAACTGATAAATCAATAAACATTATAAAACCTCAGTATTCGTATTTTCGAAATTTTTTTATTATCCAGCTCACAATGGGAATCCGTTTTTGTCATGCTCAACGCAGGTGGCAATATCTCGGATGAATTCCGCGCCAGATGGGCAAAAGTCTATAATTAATAAATGCAGCTGATTTCAAATGGCATCGTGAATATAAGAGAATTATATTATAAGTTCTCCGTTTGTATTGATGTCCCCAATGATTCTATCAATTTCAATATATCTTATTCTAGTATTTCTTGTTGTGTCCCATAATTATAACATGTCTACTTCAGTCTTGGGCTTTTTTTAGTTCTTGATCCAGTTCCTCAATGAATTCTTGTCTTGCAGTCATGGATGAGTTTTGAGTTGGGGCACTTTTCCTGCTTGTAAATTATCTGATATTATTGGGGCGTTTACAGCTTCCCAACTAAGGCAACGACATTCAATGTGTTCTGCACATATAAATGCTACTTATAGAGCTTTGTTCGCAGTTAAGCTTAGTGTATTGGTCGTTTCGTTATATTTACACTACTACCTGAGACGTCTCGGTGTATGAGACCAGCCAGTCTTCATCAACTGCTCGGGAACCCGAGATTATTAAACAATTATATTTTTCAAATCATATACTACAGATGCTTATACATTAACTAACTCACGTACCCGTAGCCAAACCGATGTTCTCAGTTTTTTAAAAAACTGTGAACAGATTAGCTTAAGCCGACATCTATTAAATACTTATGGAACTTATGTATACTGTGACTATAATTAATAATTTATAATCCTTTTATTTCTGGCTTCAACTACTTTCAGCCATTAACTAAAGGGGATTATTATTTTTTATACAACAACAGTACACAGTACTGCTAGGTGGTCAGCCATCCAAATACAGATTGTGACTGCTGTTGCTTAACTTTATTGATTGGTCTAAGTCTGTAATTACGTTACGTCAGTCCGAGGTCTTATAATCCATTGACCTTAAAAAAAACTATTAATTAACATTACAAAATAATTAAGATCCCTTATCGGGATAAAAAGTCTCCTATAAAAAGGGGAACCAAACAATTCATAAAAATTGGTTGAGCAACATTAGAGATTAGCGTGGAGAAATATACACATCCGAGATTTTTATACATAAAAATATCTTCCCAATGAACCTGTGATGATTTCTTGAGTATCTCCGCTAAGATAGCCTGAATTTAAAATCATTCATCGATTCAATCTTTCACATTTCACGCAATTGTTAAGTCTATAAAATAACATATGAATAACAACTCAAATATTATTTCCAAAAACATTTTGTAGATAAATTACATAATTTATGTTAACGAAAGTCATTCGATGTTTGCCATCTATAACTTTATAAGTACCAAGAGGATAATAATGAAGCAACAAAATATTTACTTTACCAACTGATAATAAAATACTTTGTTAGATATTTACGAATTTTTGATAAATTTTCCTGACTGTTCATAATAAATGAAAAGTATACAAGAATAATTCAGAATATTAATCATTATCTTGAAAAAGTTTTTCAAAAAAAGAATATTGATATTCTTTATATTGATATTGATAGTTCAACTGTTTATGTCACATTTCGTAAAACGAAATTTGTTTTCCAAAAAGACTGGAAGTACTTTTAACATGAACAAATATTAAAATAAAATTTTTTATATTTAAAAAACTAGTGTATGGAATGACAATATCAAGTACAACTTGTATAACAAAATAAATAAGCATGCTTGTTTTTAGGAGCAGAATATAGGTTTGTATTACTTTTCCTAAAACTATTTGTAAAGCTGTGTCTCACTCTTTTTAGAATTGTTTCATTCCCTATTAACTTCACACGGGCAGCAAAATTTCGTTTCAAAAGCATCAAATTTAAAATCGTGTATTGGTCGTTTAAATTTAAAATCGAACGCAAATTTAAAATCGGCCCAGGAGTTTGGTAAAACAGTAAAAAACTTTCAAAATATAGCAATTTTTTAAATTGCAACTAATACAAGGATTTATGTATTGATTTAAAAATTTTATAGAGGATGGTCTTTAATAAACGGATTCGTATGGCGGAAATCCTATTCTGAGAAATAAATAGCTTCTGCGTAATTTGTATTTTTAGCTAACAAGGCACTCACGAAAGCATCAATCGAAATCAACTCCAATTCTGATTGGTCTGATTTTTATTTTAAAAAATACTCTTAAATAGTTTTATTTTTACGCAAACTTAAAATTCTTCTCAGAAACTATTTACTTCTCAGAATTCGGATTTCGTAAACTTATTGAGTTTATTAAAGAGCATAAAAGAAAATATTAAGATAATCCATAAATTCTTGAAAAAATTTTCACATTTATGAATTGATTTTAATTTTGCGCAAGCCCCTTTTATAAGCTAAAAAAATATCTCTGAATTTTGTACGAAGCTTTTTTGTCTTCAGAGCTTAGTTTAACAGACCATTTGTAAAATCAGAAAAAAAGCCGGGATTTTTTTACATACTCTGTCTGCACTCAGAGAAATTAAGTTTCCGTAAATTTTGTTGTCCCTTTGTTGTATTTATGCCATGGAAATCTTTAATTTGCTTAGAGTACTAGTTTTTTTCATCAGATTTAACTTATTGGCGAATTCAATGAAATATTAAAATGGTTGATCCAAACTGCAAAGTTGTCATCATAAGCATATGAATAAGATAGCTTTTGAAATTATTTTGTGGAAATTAAAAAATGAGAAATTAATCTTCAAATTAGGGATGTTTTATGAAAGCTATTGCTTTGTAATTTAATTTATCAAGACGCTTCAATTAAAGAAATGAAAAACATTATTCAAATACCCAATTACATTCAGACAAACGAAAAGGAAAACAGTCTTGTTAAAGCTAATTTTTGAAAATTATTAGATAAGTAAACGAGAATAAAAGTTAACGGTCCCTTGTTTATCTAGATTCGACTGTAATTGATATACCTATAACAATTATTACTATTTTTTCATGCATTGAATAAAAGTTCCTACTGTAATAATATTACAACTTTGTTCATTGTAAACATAATCAAACCGCTTACTTTAATTCTACCAAAAATTTTGCTACATTGCTTTATAGTTAATTAAAAGTTTTTGTTGTAATTAAATATTTAAATCTACGTTAAAACTGATTAAATCTAATTTCCATTCAAATAATATTATATATTTGTAAAGCTTGTTCTTTACGAATAATATTAAATGCTTTACATACCAAAGAATTTATTTTTTAGGTTAATGATGTTTTTTTACTTTCTTTTACGACTAAAATAAAACGAATTATTGTAAGCCTGTGAAAATTTCGATATCGAGTTTTCACCAGAAATACATGTTTTGAGATCCTCTGATGATGTAACTTTCATAAATTAACCATAGTTGGCCTGTATACATATTCCGTCTACCAGATGTCACTTTCCACTTCATTCTAGTGATATTGCGGTTTTATACGTTTTTCTTGAAAATGGCTTCAACCATTTTCTTCAAACTCAGTATGTTCTCAGAAAACTGTACAACTTTTATTCGAAACATTAATAAAAGTAATACTATCGGTATATACAAAGTATAGAATATAGTAAAAGAAAGTCCTGAGACGTATCGCAGTAGTATTTTTTTAATAGAGGCAAACAAAAATGCGATTTGGATATACTTGAGTATGCAAAAATCGATGAAAGCATGCTTACAACAAATTTGTGTTAAGAGTAGCTCAAAAGTTAAGGATTCGAATGTTGCCGGAATAATTTTTGACCCTATGTTTTCTCCTCCCTCTTATATACAGTCATTTTATAATTCCTTTTGTAAATTGGCCAAAAATAATCAATTTTGAACTCATTTTTTTGAAAATGTTCCGTTGTCGAGTTTAAGGGGATTTAAGATGGCAAATCAGTTTAAACACCTCATTTCTAATTTTGATTTGCTTGACTTCTTCTGCAGATTAAAAAAATTTTTTTTATATATAATATAATGTGTGAGTTCCGCAATACAATCCAGAGCAATGCTCATTGCTTATGACGTCATGAATCCGAAGCCATGTCTTACTGGTGAGTACTGGTGAGACATACGCATGGAGGATTATATTTCGGAACACTCCGAATATTGGTAGAGACTTATATTTACATACTGTCTAACAAGTTATATTTTATGACTGTTTTTAGAACTTACAATACAAGAAGGAAACATTTTTTCAAAAAATAAAGAGTTCAAAAGTGTTATCCAGTTTACATAAAACTATTCTTAGTTCTTCTGACTATTTCGAAAAAGCTTCTTTTTCGGACTATAAGTGTAGGCTTCATCAAAACACCAAAACGCTATGAGGAAAACCAATAAAGGAAATAAATTTGTAGAATAAAAACATAAATTTTTAGAGTCTTAAGCCACCTTTACAATATTTCAACTAAACTACATCGTATATTCAAAATTGAAACAAACTAACAAGTTCTGAAAGGTTTCTTACAAATGAAAATTAATAATTAATTAATTCAAAGTTTTCGAACAATTATACATTTTGAAGTACGTTCTAGTGGCATTATTATCTAAGACATGTCACAGACATTCGAAGAACTATGACACAAAACTGTTATATAAAGTAAAACAAAAGAAATATAATAATAATTATCTTCATACTTATTATACATACGTTTTGCTAAACCAAATTGTGCACTATGTGTATATCTATCAGCAGTTTCATAACCAAGTTGACGACATACTACCATCGCTTCCATTTGATCCCATTCATCATCACATATGGCACCCCATTTTCCATTATGTAATATTTCCACATTACCTATAAAACGAATAAACAATCATCAATTTAATTTGCTTCAATTAGTAAATTTATTGAGTGTGACGAAAATTAGCATTAAAATGGATTTGGTTTTCAATCTTCTTACATTCACACTATTTGAAACTAAATCATATTCTCTAATTACATTAAATAATCAAAAGTGTACAATAAAAAATGTTAAATCATATTTGTTTTGTCCAACAAGAGAAATTTCCTTTGTCCAACAAAATGAAGCATGTTATTTTTCACAATTTTTAAGCTGTTGAACCACAGACTTCTTGTTTTATCGTGTGCAGAACAAATGATATACAATAACAAGAAAACGTCCGTAAATTTGAAGATCGTGGGAGCAAACTACAAAAATAGTTATGTAAGATAATTCCACAGGATTCCATACTAATTTTTTTAAATTTTTATTGCTTTAAAATTTATTTTAGCTGCCATATATATGTACAATAATAACCAGGATATTTCAAAGCTTTACTAAAAGCTGGATAGATAATATATGTTTTTGAATATAACGAATGTATTTTCTGTTTTAATATAAGGGAAGCTGGGTCAATTTTTGTTTTTTAAATTTATAAGAATAAAAACGACAACTTTAATTTATCATTGATTGACGAATATTTTTGAGAGGATGAAGCAAATTTACAAAGAATTATCCAAACACTTTTCACTCAAATACCTTTTACTTTAATCTTTTATTACATATTCACATTTACTAAGTTTGCAGACCAGCATCCACATAACATATTTTTAGGACAGAGGCTATACCAATTTATTTAATTTTAATTAATTTTTTTGTTTAATCAATTAGCCTCCAATGTATAAGAACAACGTCATCGATACCCTTCTAAATAGCAGTTAGCTCTTAAAGAAATGTATGACCGAAACATATGTTGAAAAATTTTTCGATAAAGAAAAAAGTAATTAATGCTTATCAAATGGTTCAATCATAAAAAAATAGTAAGAGAACCGTTTTATGCAATTTGAATAAAGTCGTTTGGAAAGTAATTTTTTGTTATTTCTTTGAAAAGTAACTTAATTTTTCCTAATGTAGAAGACTATTTTTATTGTAATCCTTAAACAACACAAAAACTTTCATAGCATTACATTAACTGCCTCAAATAAGAGCAAAATGTTTAGGTTGTTTTGAAAATAATCCAATAAAAAGTATACGGAAACTTAAATATTTATGTTGATGAAATTTTGGGCTATATTACCCTATCTAACGAATAGAAAATAAGTAAATTATTATAAGAAAATACTGCTTTTGTACATTAAAAGGATAAAATAAGAAATAAAAACAAATTTTATTAAAAACTTTTTAATAAATATTATAATTTAAAAATATGAAAATATATCAAAAGAAATTATGGAAATGTAGATGCTTTTTATACGAACTTTATTTATACTAAGCAAAAGAAGTGATACTTCAAAATTATATGCAAACTCAATTATCATTCTATTCACTTGTGAATTTAGGAATTATTGATGTATTTTATTACAATTTAATTATCAAAACTTAAATACTTTTCCCTAGCCTAAAGTTCCATTAAATTAAAAAAATTATTTATTTATTCTCGAATAAGCGTTTCAAATTAAATTAAATTTGCAATCTGAAGATCTAGAGAAATCTCGAACGATTACTAAGTTGATAAATAATTATATAATCGATTTACAAAAAAAAAAATAATTATTTTTTTCTCGAAATTTCCAATAACCAGTATATATAGGGGCCAGGGAGCACACTTAAGTTCAGTTTTATAAAAAGTGTTGTGACATTTATAGTATCCTGAGTTTTACAAGTGTGCGATTGTGATATAAGTAGAAGAGTCAAATTCTAGAACCGGGTGGTCGCATTTATTTAAATAATAAATTTTTATAAAAGAGAATATTGAATTTTAAACAAAAAATTTAAGGAATATTTGTTAGTCGAAATTTAATTAATATATCAATTGGTAAACTTAATAAATTTGTGCTGTTATATTAATTTTCCTATTTAAATAAATTGTACGTATTGCCCCAAGAGCAATAGAAACTATTAAACTTTACTAATACATGTTGATGTTGAAAGTCCGTTATAGGATTTATCAGAGCTCAGCCATTTAAGCTAATAATATTCACAACAGAATAAACTTTATAATCATGAATTCATAATTATGATAAAGTTTATAATCATTAATTGTAAAATAATCTTAATGAATTGTTAAATTAAAACCATTAAAAGTTAAATTGCCTGTCCTAATTGCAGTTATAATGCACAAACTATACAAATTAGGCAGTTGCGGATAATACTCGACTATTTTCTCGTTTTTCCGAACATAATGAAGTTTTTGTAAAATATTATATAATATGGCGAAATATTTGAAAGCTCCCCAGCAAATAAATCATCCCGAAATTTTGATTTCTGACTAGTATATCTGATTTTTTTAAATAACTGTATGCACAAGTATTTTATTTGAATGTTTATTTGTAATTAAAGCAGGCCTGTCAAATTTATTTTGAAAAAAATTGTAAAGGAATAGGTTCATTTTCTTCAAGTTGTGTGCATTCAGTTTTTTAATTAACCGGCGACTGCTTTGTAATTTATCTAGGAGGAAGTAACTTAATAAACGGTACCTAACACACAACATGAACCTACATAAATCTTGGCACTTTGAAAGTGAATATCTACCTTTAATGCAGGACGACGCTTGTTCGTGAGTCAATAGTAGACAGAATGAAAAATAAAAATTTTAGATTTGTAAAAGTTACATCGCACGCACACATATAGAACATCGTTGCGCAAATTTATAGTACAGCCTACTTGGGTGGTTCAAACATAATATGTAAGTTTGTTACGGTAGCAAGACGCACATTATTATAAATTTTGATTAAGGTTTGAGATTGGTTGTGCCTTTAGACTATTGTACGGTACAATAGCTAAAGCGTAATACTTTGATCAATAACATTTAAATACAATATTTGCTCAAATTCACTATAACAGAGAAACCAGAGATTAATGAGTGGCTAATGAATCCATTCACGAATTTTAGAACACATCATAGCTCTAATCGATATTTGTATTTCAAAACACTCATCTCAACAGTGCTTTTTCTTCGCTTTATAAATTTACTTGAGTTTCTTATCACATTTTTTCATTATAAAATATAATATAATACAAAATATTTTCTCTATTAAATAAATATTCTCTCTTTTTATTTGTTTTTCATTTCCATTACTTTGAATGAATTTCTTGATTCTATCATGAAATGTATAATAAATATACATTACTAGCTGTACAAAGCAGTGTATATACACTTTCCAGGAAATGCCTTGTGTTTTAATTAATTATATTATGATGTATTTGCTCTATCTATAAGAAGTGGCAACCCCATTGACTGAAGCGTTACGAGCAGAAAAAATAAAACAGTCGTAATATAGAAAATTAATTATTTGTTCAATTTTTTTTATTGTAATTGTAAAATTTATTGAAACATTAAAAAAAGACAATTTACTATAGCTACGTTGAAAATTTGTTTATAAATAACATTAATAAAATTTGTTTAATAGAATCATTGCTTTAAATTTATTTGTTTTTTTAATGTTACTTTCCTGCATGCATGGCAAAAAATACAAAAAATATATTGAAGAAATTTTGATGAATTTTAGAATAGAGACAGATTGGACTTTCAAGAGGACTACTTTTTATCGTGGAATCAATATTTTCTCAAGTAACGAAATGTTATGAACCGACTTAAAATAGTAAATATCAATTAAATTTGTATAGAAATCGATATCAAGCATCCAGCGCTTTTTAAACAAGTTTTTCCTATATCAAATTTATTTATTGATATGCCGCGAGGACAATCAAATACATTCGATACAATAATTTTAATAATTATAATATATTCGAAACAAAATAATAATTTTTCGATTTGTTACACATAGAATTAAAATATTTTCTGTGACTCAGGTAGAATAAATAAAAAAACATAGGAAAATACGAAATCTTACTGTTTTGAGACATAAACGAGACTTTAAAATTTTACCCTTTTGTTTTTTGAGAATATAATTCAAATAAACGTCGACCGTTTATATTATCAGCATTTCCACAATTTTTGGATTGGATTATCAATACCAAATTTAAAATCCCTACCCCCTTCTGTACCTCGATATTCTACTAAGAGATAATGCACACTTTCAATGCATTCTTTACACTTAATATAATACATATTCTAAACTCTTTCATTTTTTGCTATTTCAAAGCTGAATTTAAACATTCTGAAATTAGAATACATCTGTCTAATTTCCATCCACAATTAAATATTTCGCACCGTCTTTGTAATGAGGATTAAAGACAGTTTAAAGAAATTTAAGCTGCTTTTGCTATCAATTTGTGTGAATGGGCGTAGCAACCAAACTTCACACATTTTTTCATGTATACTTTTTTTTACTGATGCATGGTAAGTTTTCTGGTATGCGTAATTCAACAGTTTTAAATTTAATTTCACTCCACCAAAAACTTGATTGTCGGGGTAGTGATATTAGGTTGTGATCGAATATATGTACTATACGTAGTCGTTTATAAAGGTCATCAGAAAAATACAAAATCTGCACTCAAAACCATTTGTGATCAAATATACCATAAGAAGTAAAAATGACTGTTGAATTCTCGTCTAGAGTAATTTCTCGTCGACAAATATATTTTAGAATTAGAGTCATATTTGACAATTTTAATGCAACAATTGATCAAAAAATAACAATCGAAATATAATGAATTTGCATCCACAAGCTAAATATGTAAATCTGCACAGATGACAATACGAAACATTTCATTTTTCTCTAAGAATATTTCTCCAAAAACTCATCGTTGTTCCTACTGTCATATATTGTACGTATAGTAAACATTATAGCCTTATAAAGGCAGAAATTGTTTGATTTAGTAAATTTAGTACCTATATTTTAAGATAATGTACACAGTCTTGATACTATTGATATCTTAAAGAAAAAATTGTTCTTAAAACACTCTAGAAATAATGCCCCTGTTGTTGTTTTTATAGTTTGAAAGGCTTTTACATGCATTAAAATTTAAATTCACATTACGTAGCAAAATATGTACCTACTATGTACAAAGCAAGGAGTAAAATTAACAAAAATTTTATTCTTTTACAATAGCTACATAATAACTAGATATGTTACAACAACTAGTTATATAATAACTAGCTGGTAGCTAAATAAAAAGAAACTTGAAAAAGTTTTTAGAAAAACAATATTCTAGTGAGTAACATAGAATACCAAGAATTTAATAATATATTTGTGTAACTATATATAAAGCTACAAAATTTTCCATACAGTAACTTTAATTAAATTCTAATTTTTAGAAAGTATATCTAAGTCATCTACCGATTTTACTAAATTAATAGAAATTTTGTCTAATTTTCACTTTAAAATATTTTTAAAAATTACGGATGCATTTTTCACTTATAAAGTCATTATTAAGTAATGAATAATTGTTTATTTATTTTGGAAATATATACGAAAAGCAAGTAAGATTATTGAGTTTATATATATTTTTACGATATTTATAATTTCAAATTATAAAAAGGTGTGTTAATCGGGATAATTAATTTAATAAAGGGTAATAGGTCCATTTGATTATTTAAAATTGCAAAATTTGGATTTTTATTTAATTTATTTATATCCAGGTGTTCTAGCAAATTTCATTTTTGGCTTTTTTCGCAAATATGTTACATTTCTGGCTTGTGTTCACTATCAATTTTATGACCGGTATCGGTGAGTTGAATGGAGAAATTAGAAATAATTTTATCACTGCTTATGCGCTCTTTGTACCTAGTTAAAATGATCTACCTAGCTGACAATTGCATTGCGGGCAAGATAATCTATAAACACCAGTTTTACTAAGAATGGGGTTTTTTTCCAATAGCATTAAAAATTGCTAAATTCCCATTATTGTTATAATGTGGTTGTATATTATATTTCCGAAAGAGGTTTTCAATTTATTGTGAGATATTGCCAACATGTAGAAGAGATAAATACTTACTTCTGTCGCTTTTAGAAAGAGGGATAGCATAAAATAATTACAGTTCGAAAGTTATAGCGGACCAAACATATTATTAACAACAACTTAATTATTTTAACTTCAATTTAAAACTTAATTATTATTGCCTATTAGCATAACATCTGGATATAAAAAAATATCAGAAATAAAAATTATATTTAATGTTACTACATTCATTCAAAGTGAGCTTTTTGACCGATTCTAGTCGGGTCCATGTTTTAACCATACAATTTTGCTAGATGAGATGTTATGCTAATAGGCAATAAAAATTAAGTTTTAAATTTAGTTTAATATATTGTTTTGTTCATCCATAAATGATAGATAGCATACGAAATAAAATGTTATGTTTAGTAACAATATAATAAACTAAACCAAATAAATATTATAAAATAAATAAATAAATAAAAATATTTTGTTTATGTTGTGATGTTTGAAACGTGTGGCAACACCACAATAACAAAGTTGAAGAAAGAAAATCGAAATAACAAAATTACACTAAAAATTGAAAATATTTTTATATTGAAATGGAGCGTGACAACTGTATACTAACGACGGATTTTGTATTAAAATTTATTGATAAAAATTTCTTTTATTTTCTGCTATCAGGCTGATGTACAGTGTGTCCGCTTCAGGTCTTCGGGACAGATTATTATTTCGGGAGAGAGATTAACGTATGAAATCTAAATATATACATGCAAAATCCCAATCACTTACTAGTCATACAATCCCATAAAATAATAACTGCGATTATTAAATCTAAACGATGGTGTGATAATTTGCAGGATTGATTGGGAAGAATTTTTTATAAACTTTTAAAAGCAGAATTTTCCACAAAGCTAATTCTTTTTCATCATATACTATTTTTACAGTAATCCGATTAAAATTCAGTAATCCGCTTTCGGTAGATATTTTATTATTGAAAGGAGATAAAGTAGATTGAATTTGCACAAAAAATTCCACTTCAACGCGGTAGTGAAGGTGAGAGAATAAATAAGAGCATGAAAATATAAAGAAAAAATATTTTCTACTCCTAACAACTAAAAAAGTAATAACTCGAAAACAAAATATTTATAAACGCATTAAGTTCAAAATGAAATTTTTAATTTAAAGTACAATTTTTTAAGTCAATTTTGTTTTTTTAGAATAAAAAAATAAATACACATTTGTTTTACCTTCAAAATGTCCTCGGCCACCAACTAATTTCACAGCACCTTCTTGTTTTTTTAATTTTTTCAAATCCTGTACTAATTGTGCTAATTTTGGATTACTTCGTAATCGGACATTAAAACTACTTTGAATAAATAATAAAAACAAAAATAACTTAAACATTTTACAAAATTTTCAATTATAATAAAAAGTTTTTGAAGAAAACACACTTAATAATATTTTAAAATATATAGTTATAAATTTTTCATATGGATGTAAAACTTTTGATTATTGATTATGTAACTAAACGCAGTGCTCAAAGAATGAAATTCAATTTAATTGTAAGATGACAGTACAGTTAGTAGTTTATAAAATAGTTCAAATTAGACTATGAATATTTTATTTATTTAATATAATAAAACTTAAAAACTTTAAATCGATAAAACAGATGAAGAAATTTATATAAATAATAAGTTAGTTCATCAATATATTTTATTCTATTTTATTTTATTGTATTCCTTTGTGTAATCGAAAAACTGGCTCTACAATATTAAATGCGCTAAATACCTACCACTGACGATTGAAAATATATTGAATATCATGTTGAAAATGCTTTTGCTTTTGTTAGAGGATCCTTGAAAATTATTTGAATAAAGCTTATAATGTGTGCTTAGTGTACCTAAAATTAACAAAATTAATAAAATAAACATTTGATATTAATTTTAAAAAATATTCGTCGATTGCGAATGGCATTAAATTCAATAGTCATATAATCTATTTAGGACTATTCTTTCAACTATTAATTTTTTATAAAGTGTAACTTTTACTGTAATGTTACAGAGTTGTCAATTTTATACGTTTTGAAAAATGAATAGTATATTTTTTGATATATCAGCTTAACGATATCCTCGAAAGTTTACCGTTGCTTTTCTGCGAAGTAAACTTGAAAATATGTTGAACTTTAAGTTTTCATCATCTTACACCATAATATTATTATTATTTTTTGCGGCCGATCTATTTTCAATTTTTACTTAACCATAAATCTATAAACTTACATAGTTAGTTCTGTTTTTGCAAAATTGTTACGTCACTATAACAGGCTCCGTGGCCAAATGGCTATAAGCTCTAATTATAATAACAAAAAGGGAGCGGTTGATTGACCACACTGTTGTCGCTTGGATAAGAACAAAGTAAACGGATCTATCAACGACATTATAATATAATTTCTACCTTGTGCTAGGCGGCATCTTTGGTTTCAGGTGATGAAGTATTCTAAAAGAGGTCTAACTACAAAGAAGGTGGTTGCGGTTCCCCTCTTAATATACTCTAACATACATCACGATGTGGGTTATAAAACCATTTCGTTTTGTGTACGATCATTGTACACAAAGGACTTTTATAAATTTAACAAGATATTGTTAAGAATATCAAAGCCTTATTAAAATCTATTTTTATATAATAAAAATTAAAGATATTTTACTAATTGTTAGTGTCATACGCATACCGTTATTGGTAAAGCTATTGTATTCAAAGAATATGTTATCATTATATTAATTGAAAATCTACAAAACTATTCTGTATATATTTTTTTCATTAAAATATTGTTAAAAATGAATGATTCTTTAATATTCAACAATTGGTTTTAATTTTTTTTTTTTTTTTTAAATAAAAATAATAAATATTTCATAATTTTTATTTTATCATGATGCCAATTAGGTGATGTCATTTATCAATACATACGAAATATATTTATATTCAACTATTGACCTATATTTATTATTTTGGTAGGATAAAAACTAGTTTAATTGATCTAATTTAAAAAAATTTAAAGACAGTATTTTGATTTATTATGCTCTAGGTCCAAAAATTATTCATTCAAAATGCCTGGAAAAGAATATTTGTTGAATTTATGAATCATTTAGTTTTAGTTAAAATGATTTTCAAATTCATCAAATTTTCTATTCCATGACAAACTCCTCCTATTATAAAGTTTTTAAACTTCGACAGTTTGAAATGATCTTCAAGTATTCCATTCTCAACAGGCGTAAAATATTAATAACGTGGTCTGAGACTCGTACGCAAACACATTGATATAAATTTTTAATATTTATGCACTTATATGTAAAAAATGGCATACATTGCGCTTTCAAACGACAATTCGACAACCGATTACCGACTAAGATTTAATAATATTTTATTCCAAAATATTCACAGATAGAAGTATAGCCATGAAATCCAACATGCTCACGCAGTAAGAACAGAAGATCATTCATTATTCCAATAATATTTGTTTTCTAAATAGGTACTTTAAATTTGAAATGACACACAGTCATTTGTCTTGGATCCCTAAAACAAGCTCCTGTTATAAAAAATTAATCACTTTACTGTTATTAAAATATCATTGAACCATTTATACCACTGTGAAATTTTAACAAATTTCAAATTATTTACTACATTTCCCAAATCTTCCACAACATCAGATATCATTCATTTTAAAAACACGGTACGATACGATTTTCCATCACTATTTTCTCGATATAGACATAAGGTTTCAACGCAAAAATTCTCAGGGTATTTTTGATGTATACTCGTGGAATCAAAAACTGCGCCACTTTATACGTTTACCTTTTAACCTTTTTTCATTTTTTTACCTATTTCAAAATATTAAATACTCGGTTGTTATATTGTGTCAAGTTGTTTATCAGAATTCCAAAATATACCATAAAATAAGTGTCTTTTATAATTTTATGTAAGCGTGGAAGATACAGGTCGTCTGTTGTGTTGCCGGTAAACGAACACACTTTTCAACCGTAGGCTTAACGTAGCTATCTGCATTGAATCGCTAAGCACTGCATTTAAAAATGAATGAAAACTCTCTGAATTAACATTTAAAAAGAATTTAAAGTTGATGTCAACCCAAAATTAGATGCAATTTTTCATACAAAATAAAATTTCTAGTATTGAGATAGTTTAGACTAGCAATTAGTACAATAAAATGGAACAAAAAGGTACAATTGTTTGATTAACCATTTCAATAGTCTTATTTGCAAAAGGAGGATAAAAGGAATGGAATTTTTTTAAATATAATCATATTCATGCAAAAAATTGACTTTTAATGTTTGCCTGTTTCATTTACTAAATTTGACAGTAGACAAATTATTTCACAATTGTTCAAAACAAAAAAGTTTGCTCAGAAAACAGTTGATTGCATAATTTTTATTTTGATAGTTAAATAATACAAAAGGAATTTCCATGAAAAAATTTGTTAAAATCATTTTATATTAAAACATAAATATTTCAAGTATGTAATATAAAATATGTATACATAATATAAAAAAATCATTACAATTGACTTAAACAAGGATTTATTATTATAATCGACATGGTCTAATTTTCCTTGCGATTCACCAGTGATGGGATTTTCGATTAGGTCCGTAAAATTGGAGCCTGCACTGCTAGCTTTTCTTAAATTTTATTTTATATATATAATTTATTCGAAATTTATGCAAATGAATAAACAAATAAAGCAAAAATACTTGTAAAAATACTCTGATGACTTACGGGAGTTACTATGAAGCTAATTTAGTGACCATTATTATCTCCATTAGAGAATAATGAATATTATATTTCGAACATATTATCAAAATTTTTGAAATAACTAAATTTTCAAAATCTTCGCTTTTATCCAAACGTAGAAATTGTTCTTCATATATTCTAAAATATTCCATCAACGAGCTTGTTCAAGACAGCGGTCTCCTTTTTACCAAGAAAAAAGTGAAAAACCATTTGAGATCAAGTGTGGTCGAAGATTAATTTGATGCATTTTAGCATTAACGTCTATAAATGCTAAGTTGGTTCAAGAAAATAACTATGATAATCAATAATATAAAGGGTATCTTCGCACGAGACAAATCAAATAAACTCTTGTGATAAGTTAAAAAATTCGATTTATAATTTTATTTGATTATGAAAAACTATTATTTAAATCTTGGAAATTAGAGCCCGGGCATAGGGTGACACAGTATATAATCCTGATTCAAATAATGTCCTGGATTCAATCCCCTTCTCTAATGTAGTCCGTCAATTGTCAATAAAATAACTAAAACCTTTAGGTTACCACTGTCATTTCCTAATATGGCAACCAAAGATCAGTCATATTATCAAATTTTCTTCAATTGATAGAAAACTCTACTTTAATCGCATCAAAAACTTTTTGTGTATGAAATTCAATAACAGCAATCAAAAACTAGGTGATTTATTTCATGAAAATCCCATCTTGGCGCTGTTAAACCAAATGTTATTTAAATTGTTCTTAAATTATCTTTAATATTCTTAAATTATATTTAACAATTTTGATTGTGTGGGTGCCATTTGTAAAATAAATCTGAAATTATATTGTTCTTTTTTTTTACTCGTTAGTATCCCAAAATTATGCAAAATGAAAGGTTATTGTAATTTTTGAATCTTCTAAAAGTATTGAATTACCTATACTCTGAGAAATAATATTCAATATTTAGCATTTCAACTTAATCATTCTCAGGTCCCACTCAGGTAAATAAATCAAACAAGTCAATTTCTAAAAAATTAAAAGTATTTGCCCATTTTTATTGTAATTCCATTAAAATAGCAATGTCTGTGGTGTTTTGAGGCATCAAATAAAATAATAAATTGTTTTTCAAATCAATTACAAAGAGTTATTTACATTAATAAAATAATAATAAACCAAAATCTAAGTCATAAACGTACTTACATACATTTTATACATATGACATGTTGTACGTGACTCATTTAATATGTAGAATATAGAATAAGAACTTGACCTTTCTTGAAAATTTTAATTAGTCTTATCCCATTTACAATATTCTAAAGAATCAGCTAAAAGATTTATATACTATATATTTTACACAGATAATTACATTACATATACTTTTATATTTATTAAATTTTTATGTTTGAAATTTACAGTGTGAACTAAAACCAGGCCTCGTTGGTCACTAACGTAAGGAAAACTCCAAAGCCAGCTTCTAAAATCTTCTAGGACACAATTTATTCGTGGCAAAATATTTCCACGACAAAATATTCCCAAAATAAATTAGTTCATTCATCAGCAGTCAGTCACAAATATTGCATGGCTAATTTAATCACAGGTTGAACGTAAGGACCTGTAGTAACTCAATCAGCTTCAAATAGCAACTGGGTGCTTAAATAGATATTGGATAGTGGAATCACAAATTGAATTAATTAAGTCAGGTGACAAGTAGTTTAATACTAAACACTTAATACTTGATCAAATAACGTTGACACTTATAATTTGATAATTTAGCGAGTAATTTAATTAAAACTATGTTAACAGTCACAGTCAGGTTATACAATTAGATTTCACAAAGCTGTTTATAAAATAACACTGTGACTGGAACAACAGTTAAATGTCAAACATTTGTGATTTATTTTTTGATTTCCTCATTTGTTTATTATTATATGTTTGTTATAGAAGAAGAAAGAGGGTATTACTTGCACACAAAAATAATAATTTAACTAAACTACTTGACTAAACAACTTTACTAAACACTTGACTAAAATGATGTTGTTTCTACACGTCAAGTAACTGAACTACTTGCTACTTGACGAGTGGCAACAATGCTTTAGGGCCAAAAATATATGTTATCGGTGAGCTACTATTTTATAAGGATAAAAAATACATGAATATATAATTATACGTAAAATGACTAACGAACTTTTTGTTTTTACTGATGCATCCTGTAAATCTTGTATTATTTAACTATAAAATAAATGAAACAAATTTTATAAAATTTATAATTGGTGAAAGATAAGAAGACGCTTTTCAATGCTACCAAAATATTTTCCTGTCATTTAATCCTGACTGGTATTATTATATAAATGAAATTAACTGTTTTCTATATTTTTATGTTCCAAAGAAAAATCGATAATAACATGGCGTAGTACATCCCACATAAAATTTTATATCTGTGATAATTACATTTGTTGTATTCGAAAAAAGCATACGTGTGTACAAGAAAAAATAAATAGGGGGTAACAGGTTTCACAAAATAAGAATTTATAAAAAAAAAAAACAACAAATTTAGAATAAAAGTAATATCTACCAATAGTTTGGATGACTGATTTGTTTATATTTTGTATGGAATTCATAACGATAATATAAAAAATGTTATAACGTTTTAATTATTTTTGTCAATCAAGGATTTTAATGAAAGTGGACATACACAATAGCCAAAGTAAACATTTAACTGACAATAGCCAAAGTTATTATTTTTATTTCAAATTTTTATCACTTTTAGGTATTATATCCAAAAAAAACAACGTATACTAGTTACAAAATTTGACAAACTCAATGTATAAGTATGAAAAAATGATTCCATCTAATGAAAATGTCTAATATATTATGTATCTAAAAGCCCTGTCACGAATAAGGTTTCAATAATTGAAGAATGGAATAATACAATTTTCTATTGTATTCACTATATTTAAACCAGCAATACTTTCATTGGGAAATCATACACATTCTATTATTTGCAATCTCATTCATGAAAATGCATACATGATTTTTCTCATACTTTAATGGTTTTCCTATATTTGGTGTTCACGTATAATGTATAAAAATTAATTAACAAAATTTAGTGGGTTGATTTTTTTTATTTTGGCTTCTCAATTCTATTGTCTGTAACCCCATATATAATCTTGTTATCCTATTTTAAATTTTCACGAAACGTTATTCATATTTCATTAGTATGAATTATCAAAAATAATATCAAACAAGTGAAGATAACAGCTAACTGCGTTAATTGTTTATATACTCGGCATATGGTTGAGTATGAATATTTGAACTATCTTTAAGCAAAAGCATTCATTGAATACTCTAAGTAACCAGACTATACAGTTATAAATATATACATAATAATATTTATGTATAGAAATTATATATGTGTATTTTTAAAATTTGAAATGAAATTGTAGCGAATCCAGACATTTTACGAACAATTTTCAGCAGAAGCAGCTTTTTTTAAAAAAATAATCCTTTTTTTGTCTGTGAAGTCCTTTTGAATCCAATGGACCGATTTTGCCAATTCACGAACTTAAACTTTTCTTGTGTGGTTCAAAAGTTGGGTTTTGCCCATTCACGAACTTTAACTTAGTTTTTATGCCTAGACTTCATCATCAAAACATTTCAGCTGCTATCTCTTTCGTTTTTGAGTAATCGTGATGACTGACGGATGAATGTACGGAAAGGTATGCGAAAATTGACTAATTAAGTGATTCTATACCAAAATATCACCCATACCAAAATTTTGTTTTTTCGGTCAATGTTTTGTAGCGTCAGAAACTTTAATTAGACTAAAATTAATATACTCCGACATTTTGTATATATCGAGTAAAAGAATAATGAAATGAATACAGATAAGAAAGCATATGTTAATGTTATGAACTTATCGGAACTATACACAGAATAACAACGAACTTCCGATATGTAAGAAAATTGCCAGCACTTATACTGGAAAACTAATTATTCTCAGAAATAATACTTAAAGATATTAGTTACTAGCCTCGGTTACACAGGTTGTTGGAAAAAATTATTGTAGAGCAGATTTTATTTTACATATAAACTTAACTTCATCTAACTTTTATATAAATTTTAAATTTAATTAGACACTAGCTATCTTTCTTAAGAACCGGTCTGCTTACGCTCCTGGTTTTAGATGGATTATCTTATTTATATTTTGTGTATCCTAATTCCGAAATAGTATCTTTTTACCTTGATCATTCGACTGGTATTAAATTTAAATTTAAAAAGTTTACAACCATCATACAAGCAAGGGAGGTCAAATGTAAAAGTAATACTTTTCACATTTTACTCATCGTTTTGCTTCCACTCTTTAAACGTGATAATAAAATATATAGAGAATTCAAAACTTCTATTTAAGAAAAGCGTGCAATAAAGATGTGTATTTACATTCGTATTTTTATTACGTATAAAGAATGGTGTGTTTCAAAACTCCTTTAAAATTTTTTATCTGAACGAGTATGTATGTTAAACTATTTCCAAAAATTTACTATATTACACTCGATAGAAAGAATATATAGGGATTGTAACAAACTTAGTCAATTATCAAAGTAACATTTATAAATATTCATGGAACTAACAAAATTTTGAAATCGATCATTTGGTATCCATAACTTTAAACCACTGTGTAAAAATTCAACCATGGTTCCTCGTACCATTTTAGTTTTGCCCACTTATTTATTAACGCTCAATAATAAAGAAATAACGATAAATAAATTATTTTTTTAAACATTTTTGGGTTGTTTTGCAATTTGTAATATATCTATATAAAATATAAAAGAAATCAAGATAACAGTGAAGATTGGTCATTTTATCACATCGGCCATATTTGAGAAAAAAAGCGCTAAGAAGCACATTTGAAGTTAGCAAACGGACCCGGCCACCAACTGTATAATTCGATTCTCAGCGCTAGCAAGCACTTTTTTTGACCAAATACGGCCATTGCTTTTTATTGACTAGTGTTAAGTGTTAAAAATGTAACTCATGTTAGTTACATTTTTAACATTTTAATTTTATAAAAAAATTTGAGATAAAGTGATGGATTAGTTTTTTAATATATAAAGTGTTGCTATTATAATAGATGTGCACTTAATTTTCATTATTTTAGATATTTATAGCAGGAGAATTCATAAACAAATTTTCTGAACAATAAATAACTAATAATCGTTTATTAATATTTATTTTATATTTCTATTTAAAGTATGGTTGGGTCATGAAAACACTGAAGATGTTGACTACAAAAATTATACAAGTAAATATAGGAAAACAGCATTGAATATGAGCCAATACTTCCTTTGCCTGAAATTAAAATGAGTTGATCTCAAAAAAGTTAATATGGATTTATGCGTTGAAAATATGTACAAATAATTTTTACATATTTATAAATGAATTTACATAGTTGTATTGCTATTTGCCTAATATAGTAGAATCATACTTACTTATACATGAATTCATGTAAAAAATCCATATTTACAAGTTTAGTTCAAAATACTGACTTTGGTGAAAAGCATAATCGGAAATTATTAAAAATATTTTGATATTATGTAAATATTTGATATTTTGTAACATATATAGATAAAGTATATTATTTAGAAAATGAACAGTTTTCTAGGTAAATAAAACTTATATATCTCGAAACGCGAGCATAGAAATTTGTATTAAACCATTCCAAATTTACCGTCCTTCCGAAGCGTTGTAAATATTTCACCAAGATTTTACATTGGCCAAATAAATTGACCTGGATAAAAACAAATATAACATGAAAAATATTACTTTCTATAAGTATTTTCAAAAAAAAAATAATAATAAATTTCCAGTAGAAATCAAACGTCCAAAACTAAGAACGGTAAATCGATGAAAGCGATGGCAACCGGTGTTTTCAAAAAACTTGTGTTTTTAACTGAAACTAATTTATATAATATGTTTACCCTTTATTTCACAACCATTTATATATTATATTAAAGTGATGTTTACTTTATATTCACAGCTACAATTTAATGTTTTGGATGTGTTAAACCGATGTATACTTATTGCTATTTTATGAAAGAATAAAAGAATATATTCTGAAATTGTCATATTTTATAAAATGTTTATAATAGATATGCAACTTGTATAGCATGTAAACAATAAAATTGCAACATCTTTTATGATAACGGAGGTATCATGAATTGTTAAAATAAATGTGAGAAGTCACGGGAAATAAGAAAAATATTTTCTAAGAATATTTTATGTTAAAAAAACATTTACAGGTATTTTTTTAAACTATTTCTTGAATTTTTTAGAATCATACCAATGACATAAACTTATGTATTGGTGCTGAAGCCTAAAAGTTTGTTGTATAAGTATTATTATATATAAAGTTAATCGATGCAACAAAATATTATGAAACTATTTTTTGAAAAAAACTATACTACAAAATATTTCATGTCAAGAATTTACTGAATAAAAAATAGTACGATCTTAATATTGCAAAATGCTAAATAACATAAATGTGTATTCAAAAAGTATAAATCGAAACTTTCCAATACATAATTTATGAATTAGTTGCCTTTAAAAAAAACAGTTTTGCAACATTTTATTTTATTGGAAAACGCTTGCTTGATTAATATTCTGTGCTTTTATGAAAAATTTCTAAAAATTAATTACAGTGCCTTTCAATCATATATTAAATAGATCTAATAAAAAGTAAAAGTGAGAAAAAAAATTGGTAAACAATTTAATCGTACAATACAAATAGTTTGAAAAAGCATACCTAATACGATTTACACATTGAGTATTATTTTCTAAATACGTTAACTGTAGCCAAGCCAAAAAAGGAGGATTATATTTTTGACCTGTATGTATATAATGCCCGTCCGTACGTCATCACGTATGTTCCCTCGTATTAATTAAACGAATAAACTGATTATGATGAATGATATTTCGTTAGTTTCATTTTTATTGCTCAAGTGTAACTGGAAATATTAAAATTCAAAATGGCAAATTTTTTACGAAAATGCGATTTCAAAAACTTTTTTTCCAAACTTATCGAGTGAAGTATCAAAATGGAGAGCTCTACAAAATGCAGGTGAGTTTAAAAATATAAACAACTTATATATTTAAGGCGATTTATCACCACCTGTTGTCCTGACATAGAGGAGTGTTCTTCTAAACAGCTGTTGACTTTAACAACATGTAATATACATTGTATTTCTTTCAATTTCCCAGCACAAATAAGTCAAAAGATACTTATCCAAATATTTTGAAATTTGATATGCATAATATTGAGATGAAAACGGACCACTTGTCGAAGAGTTTTTCCCGAAAAAAAAATTTCTAAGTTAAAAATCAAAATTTGACATAATATATAGAAATGTTTTTTACAACAAAAACTCTTTGACAAGCACTAGGTTTTCATGTAAATATTGTGCACACCAAATTGCATAACATTTGGAAAATTGTAAGCTTTGAACAGCTGTTGTTAAACCTCCTTAAATGTAATTTGAAATAGGAAGGTTAAAAACAAAAGTGTGGGCAGAACATGCTTATATTCAAGCAAAGTAGCTCTACTTTGGAAATCATAATAAACTGCTGATTTTTGTTACGAATTTTTTAAAAAATTTTATGTGAGTTTTAGGTAATATCTACAATTTTTATTCCCCTTTCTTTTAACTTGTAATGTCTGCTTGTCGTAAAAACTTTATATCTAATCTTAACTTTTTCCGTGACCAAAGAGCTGAAAATTTGCAGGCAGACTCGTTGCGACGTTAAAAATGATATATCAATTTTTCGTTTAAAATAAACTTAATTTACAAACAAAGGAGGTAAATAAACTTGCTTTTTATGGGTAAGTTTTTTATCTATTTATTGCATTAATCACATTATATCAAATACGAAATTAGAAGTAACATTTTAACACCTGAATAGATAACGGTCTATTAGGTTTTTATATTCATAAAAGCTCTGAAAAACTCAGGATTCGAGTCACCGAACATTTTTTTAAAGGCTTTTTAACGATCGCTAATACTTTGCTTAGACTAAATAAATTCGTATAAATCGAAATGATATGTTTCTAAAAAATTATTCATGTCAATCGAAGATTTTTAAAAGCCATATTTTATGAGCTAAAACATGTCTCATGAATTTTATCACCATAAATTGTACATAGAACCGCGATAAATTCAATTTAAAATACAATAAATTTTATTTAAAATGATATTTAAATATTTTTATAAAATCGATACATTAAAATAAAAAGTGTAATAAAATAAAAAATAAAACCAATTCAAGAATATCTCGAAATAAATTTGAAGAAGTTACAAAACCGTTACAAATCCATGAAAATCAAGTTATATTATTATATTCCTGCCAGAACGGTATATGTATTACATATGATTACATTTACAAATATACTTATAAAGTCAAGTGGGAAGTAATTATTGTACAGTAACAGAAACAGTGTCGGATCGATTAATATTTCGAATTTTATAATAAATAATGGAGATTGCTCTGGCAGTATTAATACACTGAATAAAATTTACACAAAATATTTCCACAGGAATAAAAAATGCAAAAATGCATAAGTTTGATAATAAACTATGAAATAAAAACACAGGTTTCCTAGGGTTACCTTATTGAAAATATGTGCTTGAATTCTTTTCTGTTGTTTTTTCTTTTATAAAACTTTGCGTATTTAAGTAGAATGGTTTGTCCGAATAAAATTAGAATTGCCAGAGATATTGGAAGAAGTGTTATGAGTATTTTTCCCTACCATTAATAAGAATTCGCTACCAAAATCGCGTTGCCAAAACTTTACGCATACAAAGTCCCATACATATAATATACGTGAATTTTCTCCTAAGAATATTTATTCAAATAATTTGTGACGTAAAAATAAAATTTGGATAAAATTTTTAAAAAAATAAGGAATGACCTTATATTCCATATAGAATGTTTAAAATATTTATCAGTTACGATCGATAGAGTTATTTTATCAGATAGGAAAGAACGGCATAATGACTAAACGATATATATCAATTAACACATTATCTTTAACTGTTTAATAGCTTTAGTATAATAATTATAAAGAGGTAGCTTAAATTTAAGTTTGGACCGTCATTAGCCACATACGCGATTAATGGCGGTCGCATTGAGGGAAATGTCGGTCTAAGATACTAAGCAAATTTCACATACATAACTATTTTCTTCAGTCAGAGTTGAAAATGGTATTTCCATGAGTTTCTCAACTTTTCTCATAGATTTCACAATAAGTTTTATAACTTTTACAAAAGTCTCTGTATTCCATTTGGCTATATCCGTCGACCTAGCTTTTGATTTTGGCATCTATATAACAAAAATAAATAAAAATTCTTAAGAGCTTAAAGGGAAAGTTGAGGGCAATTAGATAACCGTCATTATCCGATTTTGTGTCAACACGTACAAAATAATATAGTTTTAAAAAATGCAAATAAATCTACATATATTGTTCGTAAATATTGAGTCCTTTTTTACATCAAAAGCGTCAAAAAACATTTAAAGTTAAGCGTCAAAATCAGGCAATTCTTAGTTCTACTAACTCTTTTGGTTATATGGTAATGATGGTCACCGCCATAACCACTGTTTCTTATATGATTTACAAAAATTTTAGCAAAACTTGATCATCCGTGAATAATCAATATCACATTTTCCTCGAAGAAGAAATTAGACGAAAATCTAAGATGGTGTAAATAATTTTGATTTTAAATTATTCTGTACCTAAAAAATGATGTGGTGATAGTGAGCCAACTTACGAATCAGAAGTGGCAAACAACGCTTTTTAGGACAAACTTAAACTTTGGTTTCTTCTCAGAACGTCACTGTTGCAATACAAACCAATTGTATATATTTTGTACTATATACATATTATGGTGATAAAAACAAAACCAGAATATTTTTTATATCTTTACATACGACATATTATTTATGTATAATATATATTGTTCATACTAACGTTATTATTCTACAGGCTGTCTAGACATTATTCACCATGTCTAAAACACTTAGAAACTGTTAGGAGAAAAGCACTTCAAGGAAAATATTCTTCAGAATGAGACATCTATTGACTCAAATCCAATTGTATTGATATTTGAAATGCATAATCTTCATGTGTCGAAGATTTTCTGAAAACTAATTTCGGAAGTAAAAATCATGATTTTGTTTTATATGTAGAAAAAAACTCGGCTACACGCTCCCCGTTTTCATGGCATTCAGATTATACATGCCAAATTTCATTACGTTTGGATTATTATTTCTTTTTGAATTCTTTGCGTTTTGGGTGTTCAAATTTTGCGTGCTATGATTTGATCTACTATGAGCTTTCGAACAAGAATATTTCATTTTAAAAAAGACATATTTATTGTTTGAAAAATTGTATTTAAATATAAATAGATTTTGCAGAATTTAAGTACAGATTTTTGTGTGTTTTTATTTCGCATTTTGACTTGATATATTTTCAATAGAAAACAATTCTGTAATTCAAAGTTTTCATATATCTATTGCCATTTATATAAATTAAGTGGAAAGGTATACTTTCATTCAGATGTAGAAAATTTTTTGGCTGACAGAAGAGCTTCAATCAGAAAGCCTGAAGTAGAAAGTCAAAGGAAATTTATTTTTGAAATTTGTTTCCTAATAAATGATATTGCTCGTGATAACCAAGGATTGATAAAGGACAATATAGAGTATGACTAGTTATTTTATAAAATACTTGAATTGTACACTTACCAGCAATAATATATATAATAATAAAATATATATGTATATATAGGTATTTTACACATATGTAAAAAGCCTATATGCTTATTATGTGTTGAATATAGAGATTAAGCCTACTACTATTATACATATAAGTATTGAACCCACACTTATCTATTTAATCATTGTTGGTATGTTGACTTAAGTTCAAAACGTAAACAAACGTCTACTCATTTTTTTACGAATACAAATAACGTATACGCTCTCATTTATCAAATACCTTTACGGCGGAAAAAATTTAATAAGGTAAGTCTGGAGGAGATGGCCATACCGGATAGAAGATCTAATTATTTTCAGAACTTATAGCTATCCGACAATAGTCTAAACCGACAATAGTCTTGTTTACTCCTGCCGACATATCACATACTGCTAGTAGACTATAAGGATAGAATTGAACTAAGCGTAAAATATTACCATCTAGCTATAGGTTCCGAAAATAACTCAGACTGTATCTCTCCCGTTGGGCCATCACCCCCGGACTTTCCCTATTCAAAAAATTAGTCTCAATCGGATTTCCTACTCAACTCTTGGTAGAAAATATATAACTGCCTGCTTATAAATACAAATTACAACTAACAATGTTAAGTGTTTAAACAATTCGACTATACATGGAATTTTTAAGTCGTATATAATTATTTATATTTTTAAAATAAACAAAATATATTCAAGTACAAATGAAATACTGATGAAATATTATACATATTTTACACATTTTCAGTATTAATGATGTGTTTTTAACTTCAAACTGTGACAAATCAATCTAAAGAGTTTATGAAAAAATGTTCCGAATACATGGTGCATGTTTATAAAAACAAGCAAACATTTTTTATTTGAATTTTTCCCTTATTTCTGAGAGAAAGGTTATTAATCTATGGACACTGTCCTGTTTTGCTTATTCAAAAAATCGATGCAAATTTTGAAACAGACAGGCAGCTATATTACTGTCTTCAATATTTTCAACTTGAATGCATTTGAAATAAAAATCTACTCAATATATTTAACAACTCACAAAAACTATTTTTGAATGAAAAATTCCTCTGGTGAAAATTTAACAAATATTTTGTATTCATAGTTACTCTTATGATGTAGGGTTGGGCTAGCATAGGCCTACGAGTTTCTTTGTCCTGACGTTTACTAGACGCTAATTGGTTTCAATAAAGCACGGGTCTGTGTATACGGGTTTCACCTAGCATGGGTCTGTCTTTTTAGACCTAACATGTATTCGGTAATTAAAAAGTTAATTTGGGTCTAGTTTTTTTCAAAATTCTGGAAATACGCCAATCGTGGGAATACATTTAGACACCACCAATGATTGTGTCATTAAATATTCTAAGGAAAAACATATAGTACTAAGAAAGTTCAGTGACGCCTTATCTTTAACCGATTTTAAAAGCGATCTTTAACCGATTTCAATTATAAATTTTAACGATACAGAATATCACTTAATACGTGATTGTTCATGAACATAATATTAAATAAAATTCAACAATAATGAGTCATTCAAATAAACTCACTAAATACATCTTTAATAATAAATTTGTTTTACCTATATAAAAACACATCAGTGACGTGAAACTTCATGAGTAATCATTTGATAAATACAACACAATATTATTCAAACATAACAAAGAACCTAAAAGACACACATATTTAATACATACACAGACTAAAACCACGTCTCTCTGAAAAACATTATTTTTAAGAGACTAGTGCAACATCGAACACGATCTCTTATAAAATATTATTTTAAATAAGAACCTTGGATTGAGTGTAGTGTTTAGGTTGATTCCAATATAGTCGAGCCGGTTCAATTCTAAACACACACGAACAAACTATTATGAATCAACTCTCACTTTTATAAATAATTAATTTAAATAAAATAAATAACACAAAGTATGAAAAACGTTGTTTGTTTATTATTGTAGTTTTTGTAAATTGTGTAATTTTGGTTGTTGTTTTATTAATGTTTCCGAAAAAATAACAATTTGAGTGCTGAGTGTAATAAAAATTTTACTTTAAGCTGAATACAAAAGGTAATAATTTTTTATTTTTTATTTACTATGGAAAATCCTTTGTTTTCCATATCATTTTTCATATTTTTTAATTGTATTTTCATTTCTATTGTTTAATGTTTTGTTAAATGTTTAATACATTGAAACGAGTCGAAAAATCAATTTTAAAATTCAAATGTTTTGACAATATTAGGATAATATAGACAGTTTACATCGAAAGTTCTTGTTTTGGTATTCGTTTTGTTCAAACTACAAAAACGGAAGGCAAAACTGCACCGCTCGTGAATTCGGAAGAAATGAGTAATAACACAAATACATTTTAGGTAATACTTTGACTTATCAAATTGTTTACATATAATTTATACATTATGTCAATAGCGTTGATAATATAAAAAAATTGAAAAAATTAATAAATATAAATATTTTTCAATTTAAATAAATATTTCATTTTTTTATCAGTAAATAATTGTGCAATATAAACCGTCACAATAGTAGCGAATGAAATACTTAAGGGTGCGATACACTAAGCCACTTCTCGACCGAAGAAAGTTTATATGTAAATACTGTGCATTTTTATTCCGCCAAGTAGGCACTCGCCTGATGTAAATGAACTCTTATAGTGGCTAATGCCAAAAAGGTATCGAATAAATATTATTGAATGGTCCGAAAGAATAGACTTATTGATATTATTGCGCGTTTGTCGTAAACTCTTGAAGCGCTTCGAATATAATAATTTTATTTCATTTATATTTCGACTTTAAAGTGAAGATTTGAAGGATACTCAAACCACTTCCATCTTACTCTTAAATTTGTAAGTAATCTGAAAGCTACTTAAAAAAATTTTTTTTTCTTAAAATTATCATTAAAATTTTATCAATTACAAAATTAAAATTTGAAATATTTAGCTAATTAGGTTGATAACATCGTATGTTCAGGAAAATCATAAAAATCTACCATCCTTTGTTTATCTCATATATGTTTTTCGTCCATTCTTATGTTTTTTTTTTCTATTTTATTTTTTTATATTTTGTGCTTTTTGTTGTTTTTTTTTTTAACAAAAAAAAAAGGATTAAACTTTAATGTCAATGCTGTTTTATTGTTTACTGTTTGTAAATATGCGTCAAATTTAACGGAAATGAGCATGTGCTTGTTATTTAAATTTGTTTATTATTTCGTCGTTATAGCCTTTGTTTGAACATTAGAATGAATTTATTTTTTTTTTACCAACTTTTATAATAACTTCTAAATTTTCTGACAATAAAGTGAGAATTATAATTCCCACCTTTAAAGAAAATATTTTCCAATCGGCGCAAAAGTTATTCCAATAATCCTTTATATTATAATATCGAGAGCATAAAGATGTTATTTGTGTTCATTCTCAGTTTTCATTCAGGTAGAGAATCAAAAATAAGTCCAGACCATTACATAGCGTTAATGCTTTTCCATGCCAATATTCAAAAAGATAGGTATATACTCCTAAAATGAGCATGACGTTATTATGACCTCATTTGAAGAGTCTTTCCTGCACGAACAGGAGATTGAATTTTTTTTTAAATCTTTAAAAATAAGCAAGATATGGACGTTCAGAAATGTCAATTAAAAGTTGTCAGATAAAAGTTCGTGAATGTGCCAAATCGGTGAATTGAGTCGAATGGATCAATGATCGAACTTGAACCCTGAATGATAGAAGAAAACTTTTAAAAAATTGTTTCGAAAATTGTCTAGCTCAAAACAACTTTTAAAACATTATTACATATTATGTATTATTACTTAATTGTTATCTCCACTTGTTTCTTGTAGATTTGATATTTATTGAATATATTTTAAGTACTTCATAATTTCTTCTATAAAAGAAAAAAAAAATTTTGTTTATGTATTAAAAATTATGTTTTTGATTATTTGACAAAACAAGAACGGTGCACTAAAACATAAATAAGTGATATTGCAAATTCTAAAAGTAAACAAATAAGTTTTTTTATCTATAATTGAATTAAAACCTATCAGAACATGACTTTTAACAAGTCAGTTTTGACGGAGACATTCAGTTTTGATTCTGTAAGAACGACAGTATCAATTTATGAATGACTGCTTTTAAAGCCAGTAAATTTCCAAAAATTTTTCTAAAGAAATATTTACTGAATACTGATTGTAATTTATATTCCTCATTGGGAATTAATTCATTGGTTTGTACAAGCTAAATAACTAAGTAATATTTGGAATGTTAATTGATTGTTGAAGATAAAATAAATATTTTGAAAATTATTTTAATAATAATGTATTAAATTCAGGTAGAAATTTTTCGTAAATTACAATTTGAAATGTGTAGTTTGCAAAAAAAAATTTCACAATTTAATTACCTACAGTTAATACATAATTATTTAATGTTGCAACTACAAATTACACAAATAAATTTATGCAAAATAGGCAATTAAAGGTGTGGTATTTTAGTCTTCTATACTTGCAAACAATAAATATATGCCTATAATATATAAGGTCTTTAAATGTATATAATATGAGAATGCAACTGAACAAGTTAAAGTAAACTTTGTTTCCAACTATAAAAAAATGAGTATCGATTAATTAAATTGATTGCTATGGCAATTTTAGACGATTTTACATAGATGATTATCCAAATAGTTTTCTTTTTTTACTTCATTGTATATAAAGGTGGGTTGTGTTTTTGATCAAGGCCTCTATAATCAATTTAGATGTGCATTCTGGGTATAAACCACGTAAATCAATACATTCCTTTCTCATCAAATAACACCGCGTAACAGACGTTCATTGCATTAACAACATAAGTCTAGCTCAACATTTACATTCAAAAACTGAAGATGTTTTTTAATTTAAAAAATGGTCGCCAAATTATTACAATAAATATGTTTTTAAACAAAAAATATGTTAAACTTTTGTTTGACATAAATGAGTTTTCAGTACGATTCAGGTAATAAAAGTACTATCATATGACTAATAATATTGTTCTTATTTCTTGCTAAAACAACATAAGTGGGGAACAGTTTTTAAGATTTTTTTCATTATTATTAATGTCACAGGAAAAGTTGTTCCTCCAGTAACAGTTGACTCTCTCTATGTAAAGTCAACTGTTACTTGTCTTTTTAGTAAAAGTTTATTAAAACCGAAAAGTGTTTAAATTTAATCCACATGTACTAGTCAGAGTTGACTATAGCTAGATAAAGTATACACTCAGTGTCTCGATGTAGTAAATGTTGACTTTTTTCGAGAAACCTACAAGCTAATAAAAAACAAATGAAAAAGGCAAATATTTGAAAAATCTTTGCCTACTTCCAAGTGAGTAAGAAATAGCAACCGCCCGTACGAATGTTTTGTCTATAAGGACTTCATTTTCTTGAAAAAAGGTCGTGAGACATTTAGTGAACTGAGACCTGAAAAAGATTTTACTCTAAACAATCAAATGCTATGGGCCTAGCTAGAAGAAAATCTCTATTGAGAAAAGCGGTTTGTGACAGAGTGTTCGACTAGTCTTTTAACATCAATAAACTTTCAAGTTTATTCACCATTTAAATCGTCTAAAACTCAAGTACAAAATTAAGCATAAAAAAGTCCTTTAAAACTCGTTTGTTTGTGTATGAACAGTTTTTATCGAGTTCCAAAAAATTTAAATTGTGTGACTAATGACGATTTTAAAATGATTCAATTCTAAGTTTTAAATATTTGCAAAGAAAAAATATAGATTTAGAGAGATATCTTAATGTTCAACATTTGGGTATTATTATCAAGCGTTAATTCTTATCCAGTACCTGCAGAAACCGCTATATAGTCTTATTTTTTTAATTTAAATCCCGATATTATTATTAGCGTTTTAATCCAATTAAAGTTTTTTTTTTTTATATTTTGATTCTAGTTAAGTTTTTTAATTTTGTTAAAATTTATATTTGGGGAAAAGAAAAAATTGAATGAGAAAACCGCAAAAAATTAAGTCAGTTCACTCAGTTCAAAAATTTTTGATGATTAAAATATAGGCGTAGAAAATACATTCAACTTAATCTGTTAAGCCGCTTCGGGCATACAGGTACTCTAAACTAAACATTTATCACAAGCAAGGTTTATCCAATATTGCCAATGTATTTAGGATATTTAAATAAAAGTAGATCCACATTGCGAAATATTAATGCAAAGAGGATGATTTTTGAGAACTTCTGGGTGGTAAGAATATTTTTTTTCAAATTTTGTAAACAAATAATTAAATAAATCCGACATATTATTATTTATAATTAAATGTTGTCAAATTTTACCCCCGAGACAATAATCATGTTTAATTATCATGTTATATAATTTTTTTGTTGCTGTTTTATTTTTGTGGCCCAAATTCTATTAAATATTAGAGAAAGGAAATGTTATATGATAATAGCTCTAACAATGTTTCAAACCATATCTAATTTACATATGTCATTAACCCGTCGTGCATCAAAAATATAAAAATTAATATGTGTAACTGATAGTAGTATTATATGTGTTATTATTTAAAATCAAACAGACAACCCATTGAAATTTCGACGGTATACTAAAGAAATAAAATTGCTTGCTATAGCATTAAGGTATTGTTGTGCGATTGTTTCAATTTTGTGTACGACTGTCAAATTTTTTATAAAGTAGTCAGCTATAAAAAGTGCCACTTAGCTCACTACAATAAGTGTTGAAATATTAAATTTTTGTCTAATAAGTAATATTTAAAAAATAAAAAAAACTATTTTCATGGGATTTAATAGTATTTAATAGCAATCATTATAAATATCCGTTTAAGATTCGCTTAAAAAAATCCGGATACGGATATGGATATGGAACTTTTTTTCCTTGCGGATATCCACGTATACAGTACGGATATCCGGCACATCTTTGATTTAAATCATAACTCAATCAAGTATTCTTATTAATCATAAATCAATCAAGTAGCCTTCATTATTCAAATCTGTTTTTTTAATGTATTTTTTCGAACTATGCTACCGTATTAAGTGTGTAGCACCGCACTATTGTTTTGTTATTGGATTTTAATTCCGTCTCCATAATGTAAACAATCGCAAGTCTGGAAGTCAATGAATAATAAATTCACGGATTTTGTTAGAGCAAATCAAGTTAATATAAATCGTCTAAAGAAGAATTGTAGAAATTCGTAAAATTTTATTTTTCTCCATCCATTAAAATTTAGAAACACAATTTTTCAAAAATCAGAATTTTAAAAGTTTTACAATTTCGTTCAATTTTGTCTTTGTCAAAATTGATTGGAACGAATTAAGTAAATTTGTTTATACATACTTCTATCTGTAATCAAGAAATTACTATTTGACATAATTTTGGAGATATTCAAAGACAGCGGTCTTTAGAAATTGAGTATATGTGAACACCCATAGGATATTCCAGATATTTCTTTATATAGTTTTTATATTGTAGGCGTATTTATTAGAAATGTGTTTCATGTATGTACTAATTAAATTTATTTTATTTTTGATTAAAATAAAATAAATTCGACCTACGACACTTTGTTATTTCTTCCAAAACTTAATTATTTACCTGTCTCTAAATCATTTGGCGTTGGTTGTACGGAATGTACAAAAATGATATGTCTTGTAATTTACATTATTGAAACATTTTAAAACAACTATATATGTTTTTTTGACAACTACTTTTATGTTTTTGGCCTGAATGAAATTAAATATTATTTATGTCCTAAAATCCTTATGATTTTTTGGGAAAAAATTGAGATAAATTTATATATGCATTCATTATCGAAAATAAGATTGTAACGGTTAAACATAAATAGTAGCAATAAATCATAATATTTGTGAGATATTCAAAAATCTGTGTTAAAAGATGTTGATATTTTAGCATCGATGCTTTAATATTATCTATAGTCGCCCGAAAAAAACTAATGTCCAATATAATCTTTTTAAATTCCATTAGTAAAAAATAAATGCATTTACCCGGCAACAAAAAAAAAAATGGAACGACATGAATCTTCTATGCATACTTTAATAATTCATAAAAATTGACTAATTGGATACCAAACAAATAAATATATGAACTATGGACATACGATAACTAATAAATTAAATCGTCATTTATGAATTTAACTATCGCGCTTATGCAGGTTAATATTATTTACTTTAATACAAAAAACTTATTATGGAAAACAACTTAACACACTATAAAAATTATATATTTTATAATGAAAAATACATATGAAGATTATCATCAAACTGCAAATACTATATGGAGTCTTTCGTTAGAGACGCTTATAAGTTCTCTCTGTGTTTTCAATTTTAAAAGATCACATAAATAAAAATATTTTTGAAGAGAGGCAGATTAAATTTTTTTTTAAATTATACAATACTAACTGATTCCCGCCACAGAAGTACAAAAACGTATAAGATTTAATAATATTGAGTTTTAGTTCATTTCGCTATTGTTGCTTCGAATGCTTACACAAAGTATAAACAGGGAATGTTGACCTTCTATCGCTAGGTATGTAAAGAAGGTCTGTCTCTTCGCCTTGATTCATGGCTTCGCTCAAAAAGATTTGATGTGGACAACCTTAGGCTTAAATATATATACAAATAATTGTACGTAGTTTTCCGATTTTTCTCTTTACAAGAACCTTCCTCAAACTTCAATGAACCAGCCCTTCTTGAATTTTGCGCTTAGAAACTCATTTAGAGATTATTTTTTATTTGTATACTCGTTTATTTGAAATTTAGAAATCAACACCTGTGATTCACTTTTTTTTTTCGTTTTTCTTTATTACATAAGTAATAAAGTTTTTTTTCTATTATTTCAAAAATGCATTTAGATAAAATTTACAATAGAATTTAACAACATAATATTAACATCACACACTAATAATCCTGACTCAATGATGTCCCAATCCGATATGTGAAATACATAACCTTTGATTTGAAACATTAGGTAGGCATATATTGTGTGTACAATCACTTAAGTAAGATATTAAAATTGTGCAATACGTCTCTGTATATGGCATTAAAATATGTTTTAAATAATAATTGTAATTTCATTTAATAATAAATATTAAAACAGCAACAATTAATTAATACATTCTACATATATACCATAAATGGTATGGATTTATTATTATGGGTTACAAGTTGATTTTTTTTTGTATATATACTTTTGTATGTTAATATTTGCAGGTTAATTTAACTTTCGAAAATATTTTTAAGTATGCCCATTAAGATCAATTGGTTTTTTTTTAACCAAATATGTTCTGAAAACGATCATGACCTATTTCTTTTTTCTGGTAAAATAATTTTTGTTATTATTTTTTTAAAAGACATTGAATTTATATATTATTACTTAGTTAATTAAACGACTCGAACATACTTTGTTTAAAATATCTTGATCTGTATTTTCAATTGAATAAACATTAATTTAAATAATTACGAAAATTTATTAATTTGGTTAACGATATTTTTGTCTCAATATCAAAATTTTTATGTATAACGTTTGTGAGGTTCGAAAAAAAGCCTAAAAGCCTATATTGACTGAACTTATAAAGTTGTAGGATGCTTTCAAGTATATTTTTATACTCGACATACATAATGTGTAAGAGTATATAAATTTTAGTTTGTAATGCTACCTAATATTGACAGCTCAAAAAAAATTTTGGTATAGGTGTTAATACGAACACCTAATTAGTCCATATTTGACAGTCCGTCCGCCAATACGTCATCACGATAACTCAAAAACAAAAAGAGAAAGCGAGATGAAATTTTGGTGACGTTTACTAAACATTAAGAGTGAGTTTAAGTGAATGAGCAAAATCGGAATGTTCAAATATACTTATTTTGCGTAAAATATTTGAGTTCTTCTCAATTATAGCTCAAATTTGTCTAATAAACACATATAGGTAATAACAAATACATATTATTATAATTAATGTATATATAACTGTATAGACTGGATATTTATAGTATTTTATGAGTGCTAATTAAAAATAGCCGAAACAATGAAATTCAATCATATGTCGAGTATCTAAACAATTAGCTCTGTTTAAATCTTGTTAAGTGATATGTTTAATTTACTACACTAGGACACAAATCAGTAATGAATTCCCTAATGTGTAACATTATTTCTAACCCATAGTCATGAAAGCACACAATGTCATCTAAATAATATTATATAAAATTTGTAAGACATTTTTTACAAAATGCGCTTAATGTATAACATTGGATCAGACGCATATATTTCGCAAAATACACATCTTAGTGCAGTACTATACAATTGAATTGTACATTTTAAATTGATATATGTGCTAAAAAAATTCACTTAAATACACTAATTTGTTATCAATTTATGTGAAATTTGCATAAAGATATCAAGGGTAAAAAATTTAACATAAAAGATCTAAATAAATCAAACTGCTTTTATCAATGCAATGATTTAGCATTTTTATAGAGCTTGTAAGAGGGTCCAGTAGAATGTTTAAAACTGTATACTTTAGATCGATTTTCCACAGTTGCTATTGGCATAAAGTAGTAAACTTCTAACAAGCTGTTGGCTTAAATTACATCTATTGTATTTCTTTCAATTTTCGCGCCCAAATAACATGAAAACGGAGGACTATCACTTGTCACAAGATTTATTCTCGAAATAAAATTTCTGATGAAAAAATCAAAATTTGAATGAATGAGTTTTTGTAGAGAAAAACTCTTCAGTATTATGTTTTAATACATCTTAAAGAAAGATATATAATAGTAAACGAGTTATATTAGTGACTTGGAATGAGCTCAATGAAGTTCAGTTTAGGCTTAAATTATATTATCTTTGGTTTAAAATTTTAAACAAGGACAAAATAATACCATGGAAGTTTCCAGGTTTAGAAAGTGTATTAAAAATTATAAAATTATATTAATTGTTACATAAATTCAATTTTACAATGCGTGAAGTGCTCTTTATCTGTTAAACTGGTTAATTATAAGAATAACTGTTGAATGGAACCCATTTTTTTGAACATGTCAAGAAAATATGTTTTATTATTTTTCAATATTTGGGTGTCATACAAACTATCCATTTTGAATCTGAAGAAAGATTCTCATCCCAATGAGTTTTGATACAAAATAAATTTTGAATTTATACTGTTTTTTTTTTTTACTTGACAATTGCCGTTGCTTAAAAGAGGAAAATTTTATGTGTCCTTTTTTATTTTTGTATGTGACGTAAAGCTACTGGACTGATTTGAAAAATTGTCAAAGATTTCCATTGTTGGGAAGCTACATTTTATCTCTGTATTTCCACGAGAACGGGATCTACGCGGATGAAACCACATGAAATCCGCTGGTTAAGTTATAAAAGTAATTTTTAGTGAGTGCGATTCGGGTTTAACCTTTTTATTACTTCGAATACCTTACTCTGAGTACACACGACAACAATTAAAAACAAACGTGATTAGTTTATCAAATAGTTTCATTTAAATTTTCGATAAGTGCAATTTAAAACAATATAATATATTAATTATTAATTCAAGTATTTAAATGATAAATTTTGTACTTTACCTTTTAAAAACTAAACTGTTCGTATGTGTCTATATTTGTATCCAGTTTTGGCTAAACTAATCTGATAAAGAATGGAAATTATTTAACCATTGAGTTTCTATAGAAGTGAATATTCAAATGAGTGTATTAAAAATGCACATACGAGCTCAACATCCGGTTGTTTGTATTAAAAAAAAAAACTTTATCTATATTTTATTAATATTGGTGTGTCAAGTGGATTTGAATATCTACTTAAACTTGAACTAATCATTGCATTTATATTTCATATAGTCAATAAAATCAATAAACTTATTTTTAAATTAATATTATTTATTAAACTCTATTTCAATTAATTGCATTGATTAACATGTATTTTTAATTAATAATTTTTTCAATTATAATTTTTAAATTAATTTTTTTTAACGTTTATCTGGACTAAATTAAATTTTTCTTATTTATATATGTAAGTGCCCACTTGAGAGTATGATTCATAAAATTCATTTAATTAATTGTTTATTATATTATACTAGTAGCTCCCTGGAGCAGTAGGCCTCGCTTACGGTGATACCCTGTGATAATTATGAAGTAAATATAGGACACACATATTTATCGTAATTAGTTTATGAGCTTATATAACTCAGAATAACAATAATTTTTGAATTTGTTATTACGAAGCCCTTGTTGGCCCATAAAGGCTCTTGAAAAATGCAGTTTATTTCCTGAATGTCATTAACTTGTATTGCAAATTAAATAAAAATCTAAAAACGCTTCCGAAGGTTACAGCGGAACAAACATACATAGAAAACAAACAATATGTGAGAAATTTCTTTTTTTGTATCACTTCTCAACTTATTTATTATCGTAGAACTGAAAACCTAACATGCTAAACCAAAGTTACATTTATTACACCTTTACAAACTGGTGCTTCATATTATCGTTTATAATCAAATTAACTTAGGTATCAATTAAGTTAACACAAACAAATTCACAAAAATAGTAATTTAGAATTCAGGAAACATTCATTAAAATAATAAAAACCTATTGAAAATTCATAGAAAATAAGAGTGGAAAACGTTATATCTGTAATGATACGTTTATTGAAGACACGGTATTATTTTGTCAATTTTCAATTTACTGCAGTTCCTACTGATTTGCAGGTCCTATATTGAAAAACAACTAATAATCAATCAATTTTATTAATTTTATGTTTCGAAAAAATTAAAAAAAATTGCAACTTTTTCTCTATTTTCCAGATTCAGCACTCAAAATGTATAAAAAACAGACGAGAAACTGGGTACTTGGATTATTTAAAACTAATAATTTTTTTTTATCAGACTCCAGACTTTCCATATAAATTTCTATAGGTAAGTCCGGGCAGACTTATACGACACGCTTACACAAACTTACTACTATAGACGTTTATTTGGAAAGTCTGAAGTCTGTATCGTATAAACCCTACATTACTCAAAAAGAAATAAAAATTTAACGAAAAATTTGTTTATATTACTTTGAATGGAGCAATTTTTTTGTTAACAGTGAAAATTCAATTTTGAGCATGCTTATTTATTTACACTGTATTTCTGAAGATGCTTTCTGTGATGGGTTCCATTGAAACTATCTTTTCTCATAGGAGGCACTAACCTTAAAATCCAATATTTTATAAAACCCACTTCCTACGTTTAAAACGAAACCAATATAAATTTTTAATGTAACTCTTCATTGTTATAAGTCAAATCCTACACAAGTATTTTGATATTTCTTCTAAAATATCAAAATATTTACGACTTTTTTTTATATAATTGTGTAAAGAAAAAAAAAACACTTACTGTGTGGTCTACATGTAAATATTTGTCTTGTAAAAATTTCTATTTATCAAAATAAATATAAATATTAATGACTATTTTATCATTGTTCAAGAATCATTTAAATACAATTTGTAAATGTTTTGAGTAAATTGAATTCTAAAAATTTGACATCTATAATAAAACCATAGAATATATAAATTTGGATTTTTTGCCACAATTTCCTAGATCAAATTATTTTGTATTTTATAAATACGTATTTCGACTACAAAGTAGTCATCATCAGTATAAATTAGCTAGTTGTAATGATTCTCTGAAGAGATGTTACTCGTTGCTAATTTGGTGACGGTTAGGGCAAATTTATTCGAAAAAATCCGATATCAGAATGGTAACTCTTTGAATTTAGGTAATATTTTCTTTAATAAGGTTCTATCTTAGTTATTATCGTTCTATTATATTGAGATATTCCCTGTTCATACTTAACATTAAAATGGAGTCAGTTTATATTTTTTGAATTTTATGTTTTTTTAAATAAAATAATAATATGCAACGTGTAAGTATATTTTCCAATTCGTTTCATCTTTTCCTACAAAACGGATGTTGTTTTCATATTTTGTAAAATGATTTCAAACGCATCAATTAATTAAAAAAATAATGAAAAAATATCTAATATACAACTTTATTTAAAGTATTGTGGTGTTTATTTTGTTATATTGTTGCCGTTGAGGTGCATAAACACACGCAATTATCTGTTAAAACAAAAAAACGTTAAAAAAGATATATTGTAAAACCCAAAAGGAGAATAAGTAGAAATAATGCATCACAAATGATTAATTTGTCTTTTAGTTATCATTACGCTGATTATAAAAGTGGTTTATTTTTTCATATCAGTTTTTTATAGCATTGTAGCTTTCTCAACGAGCTGTATGCCTCGTTAAATATTATAAAAAACTTATGGCGCCATAAAAGATTCTTTCTAAAATATGTAAAGTCTAAAAATGATATAATTCTGTCACTAAAAATGGTTGAATATTTTATTATATAAAGCCATTACCAAAGTTAGTTATTAATACGCAAATCAATAAAAATTCTTAATATATGTGTAAATAAATTTTTATTATATTGTAAGGAATTTTTGTAATTGATTATAAGACAATGTTTCAAAATATGTACTATGAATATTTTATAGTTGCAAATAAAGTCATTTGTTTACAACGACTGTAAATTTTAAGAGTCAAATTAAAATTGTATTTTCAATGTTGACTTCAAAAAAAAAATATACAGTAAGTTTACACTTACGTTTTATTACTTTTCTGTTTTTATATTCCACATATATACAATATGTCAGAGTATATTAATTTTAGTCTTAAGTTTGTAATACTTCCTATAATATTGAAGACACAAATTATGGTATTGGTGTTCATAAAACCACCTAATTATGTAGGTCTATTGTCGATTGTCCGTCATCACGATAACTCAAAAATAAAAAGTGATAGCGATTTGAAATTTTGTCAAAATTGGTCCATTGTGCCCAATGGATCCTTGACCCAACTTTGAAACTATAAAAGAAGAATAGTTCAAATACAAAAAGTGGTCATTTTTCGCTCATTCGCCACAATTTTAGCTCAAATTTAGCTATTAAACATATATTGGTAATTACAATACATATTATTATTATTCATGTAAGATTAGATATTTATAGTATTTTATGAATGCTAATTAATTAAAGTCCAAACAATGATATTCATTTATATGTCGAGTATCTAACCAATTTACCCAGTTAGTTGTTATCTTCACTTGTTTTTACTGTCGTTTTTATACTATTCTGCTACGGGTGATATTGCCAATTTGTTAATCTAATTAGTATCGATTTTTACGATGCATAAACAAGGAACGTCAAGATGACTTAATAATGAAAAGAAGTGAAATTCTGAAATTTTGTTTGCATATTTTCTACCTAAATATGTACCTTTATAAAAGATATAAAGATCGTGAATATGCAAAATGGGGTCCAATTAGGTTCAATTGGGTCCCATGGATATATGTATTAAGAATAAAATATGTATATCTTTTAAACTGAAAGAAATAGTAGACAAATTCAATCCCAAAAAATGTGTATTTTTTCTACACTAGAATCTTCGGTGTGGATTTTAAAAAATCAGCTACTAATAGACATTATTTGCCGATCAGCTACTAATAAAAATACGACGAATGGCCTGCTACATCTTGGAAAGAATAAATTAATCTTTGATTACATCAGAACGTATTTTCAATTAAATTAATTTATAAAATTACAAAAACAGAATTTAAAAAATTTGCTCGCTTTACAGTTCTTTAAATATTTTTTGATACATGGCATACTTATTATTAAATACTTAATTTTCCTTAGCGTTCATTAATTTTTAGGCATTTTTTTTAATAAAATCAATGGTTTTAATCATGTTCTATCACATTGCGGAAATAACAACATGATTTGATCTTTGTAATTTTTGCACACGTGTAATCACGGTTACCGAGCAGTATCTTAAAGCTTAAAAATACATCACAGAATCAAAAATTTTTACAAATCTGTACTGATATTATAAAGAGGAAACATTTGTATACAAGTATTTTTTTACTACTGGAGTGATTTGAAAAATTATTTCACCGTGGAGAAGCAAGCTACACTATCTTCGGGTGACATAGGCTTTTTTTCCCTGTATTCCCATGGGAACGGGAACTACGCGGGAGAAACCGCGTCCGCTAGTAATGATATAAAATTAATCTTAGATATAGATATTAAAAATCCGCTTTTTGTGCGAAAATATCTTTCAGTTTTTTTTTTTTTTTTTTAAAGAATGTTGCGGTAATTTTGTCAAGTCTTTTTTTGCATATAACTCCAAAAACTAGTATTACACGATAATCATATTAAAATTCCTTCAAATAATTCCAATTGTATAAGACAAGTCGACATATGATATGAAATAATAGACGGACATGAACGACTAAACAAATTGTTTGTTAAAAATCAACCTTTCAAAAAGAAATTAAACAAATTGCACGTGTCAACTTGCATTATTCATTCACTTCCTAATTTAATTCATATCATAATCATAATATAATATATACGTTATTATATAAAACAAGTGTACATATTATAACCATTCTGACGTTACACTACAATATAAACGGTACTTTATACAGTCTATACTATTTTTCTTACAATTTGGATGAAAATGCATAAAATATTGAAGGTGGATTCATCAATAAATGATTTGCAATATTTACTAGTTAGTGTAGGCAAAAATGTTTAAACTTAAATATAATCACCATTTTTATAAAATAATTTAATAATGAAATGATTAAATTTATCAACAAAAACTAAATAAAAATCAAAATGAACCCTTTTAAGAAGTCCGCCAAGGACTATCTGCCACTTTAATATCGTGAGTGGAGGCATTGAATACATCTGGATAAGAATCGTACAACCCTATACTTAATTTAAACGTTTATATTTTTTTATAAAAATTTTTCTACCTTTTCGTTGAATATTGAATCTAAAGTTAAAGTGCACGTTTTCGTTTATCCACTGATCTTGCATTCCTTGTGTGGTCGCATTAAGGCTTGTTTTATAGACTCTATGTTTTGTTAATATATATTAAATATATAATATATACTGAGTCGTATTACATACTTAAAATAATAGTGAACAATTATTTACAAATGAATGTAATAACTTTCAAACAACCAATCTAATTGGAGAATACATATGTTCACTTGAAACTCTTGGATTAACGTAAACGATTCTACTGTATATATGTTTTGATTTCAAAAATTCATTTACTTAGGCAATTTCGGGAATCATTGTGAAAGAGAAGATATTTTTCAAATAAAAATATAAATTTAAAAAAATGATTTTTTTTTTATTTCGAAATATCAAATGTTTCTATGCCCATTCGTATGTTTGCCGAATGAACTTGCTATGATCAAAGTAACAATTTTAAATTTATGTCGATGATGATTTTTATAGTGAAAAGATCCATAATTATTTAGTGTTGGGATAGGATTATTTTAGTTACATTATATATTTTTCAATAGAAGTATGTTTTACTTGAAATATTCGGTTTTATGTTTATCAACGATTTAACCGCTTATTTAGTTTTAATTTTAAGATTCTAGTGTTCTTATTATTCTGAATTATTCTTTCACCATTTTCAAAACTTTCTGTAACAACATTGTTATTGATATTACATGTCATTGGTTAATAATATAGTATTCTGACGTGATAGTGGTGTTGTATGCCTTAACTTTATAATTATAATATTAAATAGCTAGAGGGCACATGAGAATGAACCTTCTTTGCTAATATAATGATATTTTATATTAAATATACCAAGAATATTATTATAATTATTGTTTAAAACTGTAAACTTGTTGAAAAATCAATGGTATTATTTTCTACATATAACTTTTTATTGTTTTCAATTATTTGTATTATGGGAATACCAGATTATCTGGAGATTATCAGACTCTTATCACATTGATAAGGCTGTGGTGGTTTATTGTAGTTTTCCTGTCACAACTCTAGGTAAATGCATGTCATAGTTACTTAATAAATACGACTGTACGTTATTTATATGATAAAGATAATTTTTCAAAAACTAAATTCTTTTATAAAGATCAATTATGCATTTAAAATTTCAAAACAAAAAATTTTGTTCTTAATTGACAGAATTCCTGTTACATTTGTACTTTTTTATTTGTCATAAGTGTTTGATGGAGAGAAAAACATATTTTTTGAATGGTCGCCTGATGCATTATTTTCATTCCGCTAAATAATGCTGAAAATTTCGTACCTGAGTTTTTAAGGTTGCTGATTACGAATTTAGAATACAAATTGGTATAAAATATCTAGATTGTGTTATTATAAAAAACGGTTTATCACGGATTGCTTATTATATTTATCGGGTAAAATAAAATTCATTCACACTTCATTATGTAACTTTTGTAATTCTATATAAAAAAAAAAAAGAAAATTTAAAAATCTACAAAAATAAAAAAAATTTGTTTTGGTTTTTATAGGTTTTCTAGGTTATGGCCTAGTAAAACCAAAAGCAACCCTTATTTAACGTTTGGCTGGCCAATTTTCGAGACACCGCTTGAAATTTGTACGCACTATTGATACGAGGATCGGATTTCCGGTTTTAGATAAACACAGGTTATAAACATAATGTTATCGAAATCGTAGCCAAAAAATTTGCCTCAATTTTTCGTAATGTTCTTAACAAGGATTATTTTTGTCTCCAATTTCGATAAAATTATATTAATTATAAGATTAGATTAATCAATAAATTTCAGAAAATAACATTCATTTAACAACTGGGTAAAATAGGTGCGTAGTTTTTGATATATCACCTGAATTCCGATCTGGAGGTCTATATTTCGAACAAATATGAAGAGATGTCTTAAAAAAAAAAAGAAGCCTTATAATCTTAAAATATGAGTTTTTTTCTTTTCGTAGACTTTAATTATATTCTAGGAAACCTAATCAGACCAAAAATATTTTTTTAATGGTTTTTTTACAGGTTACACGAATTGTTTAGCCGTGTATGGCAGAATCTAAAAATTGCCTTTAAGACGACCGTCAATATTATTATTTGTATTGAAACTTTTCAAACCTTATATGCAAAAGAATTCAACGAACATCGTACATTGATTGTATTCAAAACAATTTTAATATCTCATTATTATTATTAAATACATTTTAGTTGTACATAATATAATATTATGATAAAATAAATAAATATAAAATCAATCTTAAAAACGTATTTATTAATATCGTATGTCGAGACAATCTTTTATTACATTACAACTTGTTTTATTTTATATAATACTTCTTTTAATAATAAAAATAAATACTTATACAAACAAAACAAACACCATGCAGCTTTGTTTGACACAATCAATGTGAACGAAATGATAGAAATGAAAAATACATTAGCATATACAGATTGTGTAATCAAATCTTTTGGTAAGAGAGCTAGGTAGCAACGTCGGAAAAATAAGAATTTTCCTTATTCTCTCTTGCTTAGTGTCACTGCTGCGTATCCCACCTGTACAGGTAATTTGAAATAATTTTATGATATTTGGAATTAAATAAGAGTTAAGAAAACAAAAATTTCAATTATAGATTTTAAAACATAAAATACATAAAAGGTACTAATAGTAACTATTATTAAAAATTATGACGGCAGAACTTCTAGAAGTTTTCTCATATACATGTATTCATTTCAAATACATTGATATACATGTTAATTCTGAGTGTAAGTGTAAGAACTTTCAGACGCTCTAACTCCGTTGTTTTTAATAACAGCCCAAAAAGGAAAGGTACTTTTTATGTAAAATTGTATGCTCTGAAATTTTATATCAAAAGCTTTTTTCTAACTCTTCTTAAAACTATTTTAAATTATCTGTTTAGAGTTGAGCACGCTGTAAAAGAGAGAGCATTAAGAAAGATACATGAAAGAGTAATATGTATTTCTCGAAAATGTTGTTAGCTTTTACCAACTTATAATCATTGAATATCTCAAAAGGGGATTTTGGAAGGTAATAAAGCACGTCAGATTACCCCTTATTGAGTAGTTCCACCAAATTTAGCTCTTTATATGGTGCCGCACCGATCAGAATATTAAAACAAAGAAATCGATGGTTGGATTTAATCGAGCTCGTCAGATTAAGATATGGTAAGTTGCTTACATACTGAAAAATGTAAATTTTACTAATCTGACGTTTAGAGTGTGACGCAAGAGAATAGGAGGATCACAAACTTGCAAAAAAGACACTCCACCAGCGCTAAGCTTAAATCGTAAGATTATTAAAATATGCACGTAATCAACCTACTATATCTTAATCTGACGAATTAAATTAAATCCAACTATTGATTTTTTCGTTTTAATATTCTGATCGCCTACACTATACGCGCGGCTCCATGTAGAGTGCTAAGATTTGTTGAAGGTACTCAACAAGGGGTAAGTTATTTGACGCCCTCGATTAAATACAAAAATCCCCGCTTGGGCACCCCTACCATAATATTATCAGACACATATATCAGTAAACGTAATTTTTAGTTTACATTTCACTCAGAAAGGTGAAAATTGTATTTGTACTAAAAACTATCGCGGCGTCTATCAAAAAAAGCATCTAAAATATTCAAATCCTTATACACCAAAACGGGAATTTTACATCAATACATTTATTTGTCTTTTTTATCTATTCTTAAAGAATAGATAAAAACGAAGTCAGAGTGTCTAGAATTTGTAGAGGACGCATCCATATGCATCCACAAATCAATGTTTTCTCAGTAGTATAGAACCTGATGATTACGTGGAATAGTCGGAAAAAGTAAGGTGTATTAGAATCTTTCACATCATTAATAATATTTAACTAAATTTAATAACTATAAATTTTGATTCATTTATATTACTTATACTAGGTGGCTCATGCGATTCTGATCAATATTATCCTATTGACTAGAAAACTTCTAAATCTAACTTACATGACGATGTTTACCGATTTATTATGAAAAACGTTTTTTTAGAAGCTTTATGGCGTATGGTAATTCACTAAATTGGACAGTCTACATAAATAGATTATTTTTTAATTGCTATTAAGTAGTGAATTAATGAGTTAAGTTTAAACAATTCGTTCAAAAATTCATAAGTTGGAAGCTAAGAAAACAATGATTTTTCTTGAAAATTGGTTTTTGCTAAAACGAAAATAAAAACAGTGCAAAATGAGGTAAGCTTTGTCCTAACGCTTCTGCAAATCCTTGTACAAAAAATTTGTACGAAAAAATAAAAAAAAGTTACAAGATTTTTATGAAATAATTTTGATTTTAGTAGGTATACACTACATTTTAATTATAATTTAATGTGTAATTCTGACTTACAATTAAAATTATAAATGATTGAATAGACGATGACCGTTATTGCTATACATTAAATACACAATTTTTATAGACAATTTAAATGTCTTACAATCATTTCTAAGAAATGTAATGTTGTTTTGATGGATACAAATGGTATTCAACAATTTATAAATTAAACAAATTATACATTTTTTGATTAAACATTTCGATCATGATTTACATAGATAGACTCATATAAATATTTTCACTATTTAGATATCCTTTAATGCATGAGAATTGAAAATAGTGTTAGAAATTGTCACATTTAATATTTCATGGTTGAAGCAAGAGTAAATTTATGATTATTTTATAGATGGATTAACTGATTTTATAAAAATGGGAAATATATACGAAATGCATGAATAATTGTGTCAGAGTCCCAAAATTTTACAATTTTGGCCAATTACGTTATAAATTACATATTTCATTTGACATTTTCCTCATTACTAGGCCAATTATCTCCAAACTTTTTTAATTATACATTGTACCTCTAGATTATATTTAATTTTGCTTAAATTTTGTTTTTTCATTATAATTTTGTGCACAGAATTTTCTTTATAAGTTTCAATGTGTATCCTATACAATTTTCTGTGTGCTACGAAATTTAGTTCAATTTTGAATATTGTGAAGAAATATCCCTTGAACGATTAGCCATTAGCATATCATATCATTGATATAATTCTAAAACCTTTTTCTTTTTCGAATACCGTAAATTTTTCGATTACCCCCGCAACTTTGATTGACGGACATCTACTTTTTTTGTTATGTTATTGTCATAGCAAGATGAATTTCATTGACGGGTATCTGTTTTTTGTTATTATCATAACAAGAACATTAAAAAAACAAATGCAAAAATCATTTGGCCTAACATGTATCAAAACGTCCAGGCCTCGCGTCAAAATAGTTATTTTTCACAATTTTCATGGTATCGGCGTACGGAAACCAGATTTTTTCAGGTATTGCAATCATTTTTAACATATATGCATATAAATATCAAAAATACAATTACAATGCATCGGTCAATCGATAGTCGGTAACCAGTTGTCGAATAGGCGTACGCTCTAGTGTACGACTACCCGGAAATGCGGTGGTGACTAGCCGACAAACATACATCAGACTATGTAGAAGGACCATTAACGATCTTATCCTTTCTGAATAGGGAAATCAGTTTAATTGCCAAGGTTAAAGTATAAATATTTATATGTCAATATACAATCAGTTATCAAATTTTTAAAACAAATAAGCAAAAAAAAATTTTTTGACTAATGATTTTTATTTTATTTTTTTTTATTTTACATAATTCACACATAATATAAATGAGGCTTTATATTTTCTTAAATAAAAACTCACTGATTATCTTTCAGTAAAGTTCATTTTTAAGAATATTATTTCAAGTAAATTAATTTATTTATTACCCACTATAATGATAAAGTCACGCATAGAAATTATAATAATAATTTATAATTAAAATCATTAATATATGTCATGATTATAATAATAGTTATATAAATAATAATAATAATAATATTAAATAATATAATAAATAATATATAAAATATTTTAATTTATATATAATAAAACATTAAAATATTAAGTATTATATTATAGATACCACATTAAATGTTTAATAAAGTGATTGACATGCTATACAAATGAATTAAGGAAATGTAATCTCCTGTTTAATATCCGTCAAAAATACAAGACTGACTATAGCTTCATCTAAAGCACTAGACAAATACTAAAACGTATATATATGTATAGGAATTATTTATCATTAATATTATACGATAGTAATATTTTACATGATGAATTAATGAACTTTATCAAATATTATTATTATTATTATTATTCAAACGTTATTATTTTAACAGATTCGTATTTAATTGTAATTCGATCTGAAAAGGCATAAATATTTCAAAAAAATTAAAATTCACAATAGTATTAAAATTTAAAGTAAGCTAGAACTATTGATTATTCAATATAAAATTGTTTATTTATATTCAATACCGAAATCCCATCCCATTAGAGAAAAAGGGTAAAAAAATGTTAAAAATTTTTTGAGGTTTTTTTGTGAAATTTTGACATTTATAACATTTGAAATTGTTAAGTGAAACTTGTTTAGTATAGTTTTGACTTCAAATTCGATGAAACGAAAAAGTGACAGTAAAAAGAGATGACCATGTATAAGATGTAACGTGCGGGATAAAGAGATGAAGTATCTATAGTATGTAACGTGTGAGAGAATGAGATAGAAGTCATTTTACTGGGTTTGTTTGCGAATAACTGTAATACGTGCACTCATTATAAATGTGAATCAAAATCATAATGATTCTAAATTCGTGTGAACTGCTCACATATTTTATCCGTTAAAACTGTACAAATGTCGTGTTTTCAGAAAAAAATTTTCAGACACATATATATTTTACTCTGAGATATCAAAGCTAAACGCTTAAATATTTAATTATATTGGACTCGAAGTGTATATCAAGGTGAAGCTTCCTTCCTTGTTGGCAATCATAATGGCAATGGCATCTTACAAAACATCCTTCATCATATAAGTTACATTAAGAAGTGTGATTGTCGGTGCATTAAAAAGATTCCTTAAAAAATCTCTGTATGCCAAATTCTGATGCCTAAAAAATTTGTATAGGAACAATTTCCTTCAAAATATATTGCCGTAACTCAGGTGAGTGTCATATATCGCAACTAATGGTGCTATTTGGTTTTTGATAATAAAATTGATATACAAAAAATACGCACCGACCTAAATCTATTATTTAGAATTATAAAATTCACAATTGGAAATCAATTTAGCACGTCATAGAAACAGTGCATATTCAATAAATATGAAAGAATCAGGTTCGAAATTTCTTTTTATGAGTCTGATATCTACATTAACCAACTTATAAGCCGGAAAGAAGTATTTCATTCACTCTAAATTGAAATTATTATTTTTGTTAAAAGTAATTAAAAAAATTAAACTTCGAAGAAGTCTCATTTAAATCACTTAAATCACTTCTAAATTACTTCTCGGTAATGAGAACACCGCTTAATAAAGATTATATAAATTACTAAATTAGATATTACTACAGTACAGTCCTGTGTTTATTACCATTATAATAGAATTGATAATTTACATTCAAGCAATAATAATATAATTTCATTGAATTTAAATGAAACCTCTACTACGGAGTTTGTACTACAGACACTCGTTACAGTTAGAACGTTATACATGTGATTGTACAGCCGTTTGTGAATTATATTTGCATGGTTGAGATAGATAATTAAATTGACATTTTAACTAATCAATAATGTTCATTAATTTTATGGTAAGCAGTCGGTTTGCTTATTATAACTAATAATATCATATTATAAATCTATTAGTAGAAATAACAACACGAGCGTGAAAAGTGACAGACAAACTTCGACTTTGTCAATTCGGCGAGTTCACTATTTTGAAGAAACACAAAGTTAATAGTTCCGCACATTGGAGCATTTTATTCTTTATTCTATTAGAGTCACTTCAGCATATTTAGAATATCAGTTTGTTTTTTTGGGAATAAGTAGATGTGGAAGCGAATTGAAAAAGTCTCCAAAAGCGTGATTGTACTTTTGTTGCAGGTAATTTTAAATACAGTACTTCAAATCATATTCATCTATATTATATTTTATTAATTTTTATATTTCAAAGTATATTTACTTTTGGTATTCCAAATTAACAACATAATCTCTTTAAAAAAAATCGGAGATTTTTTTTTTCTAAAAATATTAACAAAATCAAAATAGAAGTCCTCAAAAACTAAAGAAGTCCCCAAATAGTTAAAGCAATTACAATGAAGATTTTTCATATGATGGCAAAAGACTATCGAAGATTACATTCTTGCCGAAAAAGTTTTCAAAGCTGACGTTTGTTTCCCGCGTGGTTGTCAGTAGAAATCTCCAAATAGCACACTTGTTTATTTATTGGCGCTCTTAACCTTTATTTGGATATCATAGTATTCAAAATTTTTAGCAGTATTTCAATTATACAAAGTGGTACAATAAACCTGGGAAAATGTATTATAACTATGTACCTTAGTATTGTAGCTGAATAATTTACGTTAAAAGCTTTATAAAAAAAAATTAAATAAATATATAAAACCTGGGAAAAACCTAACCATTTAATGTTGAGAAATTAATGAAAATTATCCGAAGCACGAATTTCATTGTTTGAATTGTCTCTCCACTACTTAGTTGATATCTTCTTGCTGGGTGTAAATTTAGCTTTATTTTGACAACCAAAATCTTTATTGACTCATGATAACCAAATATTAAAACAAGTAACATGTATAAAACTTAAACTTAATTAAATTAGCTCATTTAAACATACCGAGTATTTTTAAAGTTGAATAATAACCTGCTGTTGATTATAAATTTTACTATAATTTATTATCTAAAATATTCTCGGTCCAACTTACATTTAACGAGATAAGGCTTTGATAATTTATGGTATGTGAATAAATAAATTTACACACTTAAATTTTTGCTTAACCACTTTATTATATCCTATTATGCGGCACGTTTCGGGTGTTACTCGCAGGCAGTTGAATATGGAGTAACATCCGAAACATGTCGCATAATAGGATATAATAAAGTGGTTAAGCAAAAATTTAAGTATGTTAATTTATTTACTCACAAAACTTAATAATACTATGGGATACCACAAATTAAAGCTCTCTACCATGAAAAGTTCGTTAATTACTTATTTAAAATTTCTCAACGAAAATCTGAAATATTTTAAAGATATAATTCATAAGTAGTATGAAAGAAGCTTTTGTATTTTTGTTCTCCCCATGTGAAAATTTCCAGTTGCGTCATTGATTAGAAGTAGTTAATTTTATCATTTACGCACATATTTAAATATTTTCAATAATGATGATATAACAAACGGGCATAGGCATTAATTATTGAACAAGATAATCAATTAATGCCTTGCAGTGTTTATACATTTAATTAGATGTGAACTAGTGGTCTATAAAAAATATATAACCACAAATAAAATTTAAATATTTTTGTGACATTAATCAACATAATTCATTTTTGACATATATTTCACGAAATTTACTAGGCTGTGGTCTCAAATAAGTGTCCGACAATTTTCCGATGTCTAAGAAAATTTTATTACCTTCAAAATATTGTGATATATGTGGAGTAATTAAAAATTTCTTTATGATGAAAATATTGGTGGGATCCATAGCGTTAAAATTTGTAATATTATTTATTTTGAAAACAATTTAATAAAAAATTTTGAGTTTTGTATAAAAACCATAGCATCTAAGGTACCTGAGGTAATTAAGGGCCAAGAGATAATAAATCTCACATTCAAAATTTAAGGTTTAATTATTATTTTTTTATTAACCTTAACCATTGATGTCTTTAACCGGTATAACGTCAATGAAATAAATGCATAAATTCATTTATTAGTAATGAACCATTTGTCAAGGAACTGACAATAATTGCATCGTTTTGTAATTTTTGATGAAATAGAACTGTAAGTTTTAAAGATTGATTGCTATCTTAAGATAAAATTTGTTGTTTATATTGGGCATGAGAAACTGCAGAATACGAATAAGAAAATGTTAATTAATTTGCATTTAGATTTATATTAATTTTCGTTTTTTTTAAAGATTTAGTCATCCGGCTAATAGGACTTTCTGTAAACATGCGTGGGCCTTATTCGCCTACTAGATATTATCCTGATAAAATAACTACAATGGACTGGAAAAAGTCTGTAGCATTTATGGTAAGGGTAAGCGTGAAACGTTTGTTTCGCGGTTCTATATTCAATAAAGTCAAAGAAAATGATCGTGTAACAGAACTGATTCGCAGATGTGGTATGTTAATTAATTTTAACATGGCTTTCAGAATATTTCCAAGAATGGAAAAAACTGTATGGAGTTTTTCATTGTGAATATTCCAGGTTTTTCCGGGTTATTAATAAAATACGAATATTACAGTTATGTACGTATAAAAAGAAAGAATGTTTATGTAGCCGAATTGCTTAAGCAAAATCGTAAAAATCGTCAATGATATCAGTAAACAACACAATTAATATTACATTATATAACCGATATCGTTTAAAATTCACATTTAATTAAATACTATTCATTGAATCGTTAACGCGATTACATAGCGATTATTTAATTAGTATACAATTATTTAATTAGTACTTTATCAGATACACTTGACATATTTACTAGATTTTTCATAATTTGCATAACAATTGTATTTTATATCATCATACACACAAGATGAATCACTTTGTGATGTTTATTTTATGGTCAGTAGTTTATACTAAAACTCATATTAATAAACTATACACGTTTTTTTATTTATTTAGAAAACATTATTACTATATACTTTTAGTCTAGCAGGAATCGGCGCATGAGTACCAAAAACTATTCCACCTCAATTTTTTTATGCGATCCTCTTCAAATTGCCCTCCTAATGATATAAATGCATGTTGCCATGGCGCAACCCGGTGCCATATTGTTTAAACCGAAATTGTTTAAACAATTGCAAGGAATTGTTATTTTTCAACCGGACAAATTTTTTTTATATTCTTTATTGAAATACCAATATAAAAGGTCCTATGACTTTTAACGATAAAGTTAATATTTTTAAAGATATGAATTTTTAAAGGTTCGAAAAATCTCAAATTTGGGTACTTTCGAACCATGAAAAATATATTTAAAAAAAACATAATGTTATTGTAAACGAGAAGCAAAACTAATAATGTCAAATTTAAAAAACCAATAAACTACTACTATCTAAGAAACCTTTTTATTTATATTTTCTGTGGGAAAAGTGCTTAAAGAAAATCATTGGAGCATTTTTATGTAATTATCAAATTGTATTCAGGTGAAATACCTTCTAAGAGCGATCGATTTTGATGCAATGCTTATTTTTTGTCCTTGGGACTTCCGATGCTTAAATATAAAATTTGGTGAATGTAGCTTTTTTGGTTCGAAAGATTCTAAGAACATATATATTGGCTCAGGAGATCTAAAAACAAAAATTGGAAATCATAAATTTGACCGAAAAACATTACTTACTTGCTTTTACTGTTGTATGGTTTCTTTTAAAATTATAAGAACAAAGTAAACAAACTTTTGAAGATCAGTGAACTACTTTTTAAGCGAGATAAATTCATTTGTAATTGTTCATAGTTTGTTTTATAAAATGATCGCAGTTATGCATTTTACTATATTAATTTTTTTCCTTTTCATCCATTAGCTTCCACTATATATCTTTAATATTAATATAAATATATATATCTTTAATATTAATATATTATAAATTTCCACAATATATCTTTAATATTTACAAGGTTTTAAATCTTTAATCCTATATTTCAAGATACTTGTAAACAAATATGTTGAAACAAAATTATATATATATATATATATATATATATATATATATATATATATATATATATATATATATATATATATATATATATATATATATATATATATATATAAACAAAAATATATACATATATATTTATAAACTAGAATTATTCAACTTTACCGTACTCCAGAGAAAATATCACGTTTACAAAAAAGAATATTTAACTGCAAAATTGCAGAATAGCAAAATCTTAACAGTGGAAAACAAACTGTGAATTTTTCCTATATTTTCCCACTCTTTCTCTGTTGCTCAGAATTTTTATTCATTTGCACCATTGACTAGGCAGAAATCAGTTTAATTTTATGAGTGAAACCCGTAGCGCCTACACTATTATACATAAGAATTATTTTTTTCTTTTATTTAATTGAAGTTATTAAAGTGCATCTTCACGCTATCCATTATTTTAATCGTTCGTTACTCGAAATTAATTACATCATCAGCTAATTATGAAAGATGAATAAACTTGAAATTTTATATAAATTAAATCAGGGCTTATATAAATTAAATCAGGGTTATTGAAATAGCTTTCCTCTTCACGTCCAATAGAAATTCCTATATCTTTGCATTCAGGACAAATATTAAAATAAATGAAAATCAATAGAAGTTATTTTCTGTACTTTTCTAACAGTTGGAGCTCCCTGATGTCCAGTTTGTAAAAACATTTAATTATTATTTAATAAAAATTTGATTTTAATTGATTCAATTCATGAAAACTTTTTTTAATAGACCAGGTGAAAAAACATACATACGTAATACCAATATCGAGAAAAAAGTTTGTAACGCCTAGAAGATAAGTCATATTAATATACTTTTTATAAACTAAAGTGAGGTTTTCATAATTTAGTTGGATTTTTTGTTTACTTTGAAACCAATTTTTGTTATATTATTTCAAAAAATAAGATTATTAAAAATTATTTTTGATTATTCAATAAAGTTGTTCCAAGCATTGTTACTGTAAATCGTATATCAGTGTGTCAACTGTGTGTGATTACTTGCAATATTTTATTACAAAATGATTTTTAAGGAAATGGATTTTTGTATGTTATGTAGTATATAAATGGAATTATTGTAAATGTAATATTTAATAATATTGGACTTTATAATCCCATATAAATATATAAATGCGATTTAAAATAAGCACAGTTTTTTGTACACGGCTTACGGTAGACTGAACTGGCAGACATCATCAAGAAAAAGCGTTATGCCCCCTTAAAGCGAAATTTATCTGTTTTCGTCTCGACCATATACAAATTATTAGCATATATAAAAGTCGTGCCTGGCGGGGATCGAAAAATCCCTCGACCACCCAGGTATTTTTTTGCAGAACTGTGCATTAACCACTGGTTAAAATTTATGAAGATAAGAGAAAGGAGAAAAACTTTTTTTAATATTGGTAAAATTAGAAATTTTGCTTTTAAGCATAGTATTTACTGAACGGTTAATCAATTTTGAAACTGTATATTTTAATAAACGGTCATAATTAAAGCCTAGAAATCATTTTAGAAAAATTTAAAATATTTTAGAGACCACCGTCTACCATCTATTTCTAGAGTAATAAATCTAAATTCGACAATGTACAGAGAATATATATTTTAACGTTATGGTTAGTTGATGATTTAAATTTAAAAAAATATACCGTTACTATATATAAAAATTGAAAATAAAAAAGCGTCCTTTTAAAAATTAAATTACAAAGTAATTGAATTTCCAATTACCGTTCACCATAGTACGTTTATTTATGAATACATTAAAAAAATACAAACAAAATCAATTAGTAAAACGTGAATACTAAAAAAAAAAAATTACCAATCAAATATTTCAACAATAAATTTATTAATGATACTAATCAGAGTTATTGAAATATCCTGCTGGTAAATTTGATTTGTCGTCTCTGATATTCAATATTCAATAGAATGCCTTCTGATTGTAGTATATACAAAGCAACGATACATGTCCAAAACTTAAGTACTAGTAATTGTATACGGAATTCCCATGAAGAAAACAAATTAATATATCAATATATTATTTCGGTGAATAATAAAAGGTTAAAGTTTATTTTAGGTAATATTTCAAAAAGAGATCTTTATAATGTTATTAATTATCGAGTTGTTGTACCAAATTTGGAAAGCGAAAAATAACAATATTATGAAAACTACTAAGAATAAAAAATTTTATGATTGTGGTTTGGGTATAAATTACTATTTTTGGGAATATTATTTAGTTTTTTATTCAAGCAAAATGAAACTCGTTTGTACTATTTCGAAAATAAAAAATTACTCCGTTACACGACTATTTCCAAAAACATCAATAGTAAGTGGAGAGACAAACGATATTCCAGGCAGATATCAGAAGAGTTAATAAAGACTGCTCTTTTGATTATTCTTACTCACTTTATTTGCCAATCTCTTTAAAAAGTTTTTTTTTTGTTCTAAAATAGTTTCAAATAGTTTGTGGAACTTAAGAATAGTATATTTTCACATAGGTATTCCAAAGCACCTAAGGCCTAAATGTCACTAGATAACGGGAGAGTGTAAGCTAGTGATCAACAAAGTCAGACAAAGACAATATACTTCGAGCTTTATACAGTCTCGGTCTAGATCTTGCTTGTTCTTGCATATTTGATTTGACACTTACGTTTTTTTTCGCTCAAAATTAATAATTACCCCATAAAACACTTTATTTCAAGTGCAAACTCTATTACTGTAACTTCCTGATTAAAGAGACAACTAACACGTTCTACTCAAAATGTGTTGTTTGTTATGATTTTGGACTGAGCGCTATGTTTATAGTTGTTTCTTTCTGTATAACTCGAATGTCGCTATATAATAATACTCAATACATACTAATATATTATAATATAACGCATACAATACATCAGTTTGACATTGGCGTCAGTGTAGTTTTTTCTTTATATTTAACATGACAATTTGATAAAACCAACTAAAAATTTCAATTACAAAAACATTTTGTTCCACGAAAAGAACATTTTTAAGTTGTTACATACATTTTGACTCATGTATTTATCGGAAGCTGTTATTTTAAGTTTAGTCTTGATTTTCGCCTCGGTCTTGTTTGTTCAGTCCCGGTGTTGGCCTTGCGGGTGTATACATAATTTGGTTTTTTGCAAGACCATAATAATTATTTTAGTTTATAGCTTTCCTATCAGACAAAAAATGGTATTATCTCGGAAGAGTCAAATTCTTCCTATTTTGATGATGCTTTTTAAATTAAATATGTCCTGTGGTTATTCTTTATTTTGGAATTTTCAACTTTTAGAAGGGGTGATCTCAACTAGAGCATCAATTTTTTTTAAACATAAACGTTGAAGCGTATTTTTAATTGCATACATTTAACAATTTTTTTAAATATAGAGGTTGAAGCGTATTTTTAATTGCCTATATTTAAAAAAATCTTCAAAATCCGAGTAGTTTTGAGCGTTCCAAAACAAAGGTCTACTTGTCTTCGACTAAGAAAAGTAATCCGTCATATGAAGCATATAGAATAAACGTTCACCACTCAACTGTGATTTTAATAGTAATACTATCAATGTAGTACAAAGAAATTTTATGTAGGTAATCTAACTTTCTAGTTTCTAAGAAAATAATTTTACAATTGTGTACAAATATAAGATAACAGAAGAAAAACATATAAAATATGTTAAAATTGATATTCCATGCTTTGTAAGAAGAGGCTTTTACCATACATAAAACGTTAATTTCACTTGTGTAAGTAAAATTGTACATATAATAATAGTTTTCTTTTGTTAACTCTCGGGTGTATAAATAGTTAATCAAACTTCTAAAAAAGGACTGTTCCTAAGTTAGACTCTAGCTATCCGTTTACATTTTATGAATGAATAGTTTTATAAGGAAAGTAAATAACCCAGTTACTGTACCCGAGGGTATTTCTGTATGATATCACAAAAGAGTTACTGAACTGAATCCTTAAAAGGATAACAAATATTTTCCTTTAAAAAATGATACAGATGTACAAGGTGATTTGTTAGAATATTTTATAAGACATAAAAGCCGAAACTATTAAATTTTTTAGCCATAGCTAGAAATGAAAATAAAAATTAAATCCTAATCTACGTTAAGAAGAAAAATATATAAAATTTATTTAAATATTTCATATATGTCAACTTAGCGAGACCACTTTCCGTAATTCAATTCGAAATAGGCTCATAATTAACCGTTAATTAATTATGTAAAAAAAATTAATCGCTCTTACTCCATAACGGAAAAATTGATGTTTCATTAAGTTGACAGTCAACAACGAAGGAACTACGTGGGTGAAACCACGTGACGTCCGCTAGTTAATAATAATAAAAAATAAGGTAGCAAATTTAATCTAGCGTTATTTAGGTTCAAGATCTTCGTATAATTGGAATTTCGATACGGACTCCTAAAATCACACAATAAATTAAAATGATTACAAATTATGTACAAAAAATTGCTCATATTCAGAATGTTATTTATTTATTTTATTGAAAAATTAGATTCCATTTTTATTTTTTCAACACAAATAAAGTGTTTTTGTTATAGCTCTGTCCTTGACTCTAGTAGTACAATCAATTTTATTGTCACAATAAATAAAGTATTTTATATATTAAAAGAAAAAATTTTGCTGAGAAACGCCAAAAAACGCCACACTACCTCTGTGTACACACATAAAATATATATGCTTCGCGTAGTCAAATAATATATTTCAGGTTAAAAATAACGGAACTAGTGGTATAGGAACGATCCATAAAATCCACACAAATATATTCCCAATGGAAAGTAAATAAAAACAAGTGAAGGTAAAAACTAAGTGAGGTAATTGTTTTGATACTCCAAATATGATTGAATTTCATTGTTTGGAATATTTTTAATTAGCATTGATAAAATACTATAAATATCCAGTCTTTACAGTTATATATGCATGTATTGTTATCTTTATGTGTTTATAAGCCAAATTTGATTTAAAATTGTGGAGAACTCAAACATAATACGAAAAAATATTTCAAACAAAAATTGTTTGTTTAAAAAAATTAACATTTTTTGTGTTCAAACTTTTCCTTTTATAGTTTGAAAGTTGGGTCAAGGATCCATTGGACCCAACGGACCGATTCTGCTCATTCGAACTTAAACTCACTTTTTATGTTTAGAATACGTCACCTAAATTTCAGCGCGCTCTCTATTTTCGTTTTTGAGTTATCGTAGTGACGAACAGACGCACAGTCGGATATGGACTAATTAGGTGTTCCTATGAACACCTATAACAAAATTTTGTTTTTGCAATCAATATAAGGTAGTGTTACAAATAAGGCTAAAATGAATATACTCTGACATGTGATGTATGTTGAGTATACAAAGAGAATTCAATCAACAATTATCAGTTATCAATAATCAAGATGCACTCAGAACTATGTACTTAATAACAAAACATTTTCATACAATCATTTTGGGTACAGAATTACGAAATGGTCGGGGCAATTTAGTTACTCGTTTTTGTTTTAATAATATGTATTATTTATAACTTTTGTGTGATTTTTTAATTTGCTCTTGGTTTGAGAGCAACCTGACTGCATGAGCCCGAGTAGATGATACTTTGGAATCAAGAGACCTGAAAACATAAAAGTTCAAATTTAAAATCGAATTTTCGGACAAAAAAATTATTTCTACGTATATAGAGGTCAAAAATACGACTGTGTGAATGAAGCATCGTAGATGATTCCAGTAAATTATGAATCATTCCCATGGTTTATCATACATTTTTTGTTTATTTTTTAAGCTGCTTAGTCTTTTCTTTGTTCATAGCATAAAAATTTATTGTTATCTATAATAATGAATTCATTAATTAAACATGTTTGTACAAAAAAATAAGCAAATATAATGTCTAATAATCGAATACATATGATGTTTTATTGAATTGAATGCTATGTATTTTAATCCCTGTGTGCGTGAAACGACCTTATTTTAACACCTAATGCAAACAGGGTGAATAATACTACTTTGAAAATAAATATGAAAATCAATAATGTATTATATGATATTTGAAAATAAAAGTGACGATATCTGTTTGTATAGTATAAATAATGGTTAATGTAAATTAACTAAGAAAATTGTCAACATTTTTTAATATATTACACAAAATCAACCTGCTTAATCAGATAAACTGCCAATACATGTATACAATATACCTTAGATTTCGGGCTCGATCACCGCCGAGAAAACAAAAATTATTGAGGGCTGTGATGAGTTATTGGGCATAGTGTAGTGCAAGTTTACACCCGATGAAAAGGTGAAATGATAAATACTTCGTGGAAGTTAACATGTTAACACTGCCTGCGCAAGCCTTCAGTCTATTAAATAATAAAAATTTTTATCGCATACATTAACTGCAACTAGTTACGTTTCATTGGCTATTTTCCTTTTATTTTCTGAACTCCCCTCAATACTCTTGACTCTTATATTTGACATCACCAACTTCGGCCTTCTCTCTCTGGAAATTATACAAAATAATCTATCAATCATTCCAAATATTGTTCCTGTTGTCGGTCATTTTTCCCACATTAAAGTATTTCTGTTGGATATACACGTTTGACAAACGTTTGTCCCACTGTTACACGATGCGTCAATTTAATTAAATTCAGTTATCTTGTTATTTTCTTATTGTTTCGTTTATTTAATCATTTACACTCGATTTTTTTATTATACATTAGAATAATTTAGAATAATACTAACCAAATTTAAAAGTTATGTTAATTCCCACAAAAATTGACCCAACATTTCTGTATTAGATCAAAAATACCATCATGTCGCCGGTTAGATGTCATTTACAATCGTCGAATATTTGATCAAACGTTTGTCGCATCGTTTGGCAGTGGCCTAATAACAATAAAAATACGTGTAACATTTAAACATTGAAGCATATTTAATAACACAAAAGTTAATCGTTTTTTTTGGTTTGGCGAATGATAACTTTTCAATATTCATATTTATTCAAGTTCGGTATTTATTTAATTAAACATGACTTAGATCGTTCATTGACAGTATTTTTTCACATTGGTTTTATACGAAGTACTTTTTTTACATAAAAATTGATATATAATAATTAAAATATTTGCATTTATTAAACACAAACAACTGAAGATAATAACTAATATCAATATTTGATCTGTTTTAATTCTCTACATTGTTAAAGTGCACATAACACGTCCACCCTAATATGGAGTAGGTAATTATAATATTGAATGCGTTACAAAGCTTTGAGCTGTAATTATAAATCTTAATATTTTATTAAAATATATATTTACAGTTTTTAACAAACAAACATTTCTATAATTTAACAGCTCTCATTCACCAGCTTAAGTCAACTTGAAGGAAAATCGAATTTTCAACAACCTATTCGTTTTTGAGTTGTTCCGGTATAGACACGCGAAAATAGACTATAATAAGGTGATTATATGATCACCTATACCAAAATTTGTTCGTTAAATATTTTAATGCGTTACAAATTTAAGACCATATTTAATATACCCTCATATATTTCATATATAGATAGGGTAAGTGCGAGAGAAATGGTCGTATGGAAGAGATGACCAGAGAATTAGAGTATTCCCGTATAGACTGGATTCCGAAAAAAATTTGACTGGTTATCTCTCCTATACGGCTATCTCCACCGGGCTTACCCTACATAGCGACTGGGAATATAATTATATCCTATAGGAATTCAATTTTAAGTACTACTCTCTGTAAGCATTACTAGTGTATGAACAAACATGGCGAAACAGCATATTCTACATACATCACATATATTTATTTCGTACACGCATATAACATCTTCACAATCAAAATAATATTCAACATTGAACTCCTATAGGTTATAGTTATATTTCCATTTGGTATGCTGGATATAATCATATTGTTGTTGTTCGCTTGATAATATCTGAAGCCAATGTAGTTTTTTTACAATTTTGGTAGTAATCCACGTAAACAAATACTTGAATATGCTAATATTAAAAGAATTTCCATCCAACTATAACTTTATATATTATATAAAGATTTTATCAAAAGTTAGCATAGATATTGTGTTTTTAAATAAAATCAATGATATAAGATTGAATTTAAAATTACAATAACGTCAGTCAAAAAATGTTATTCCAAATGAAAGCGTTCATCAAACTAGTCTGTCTGACTACTACAGAAAAAGAGATTTTTTTTCATTTAAAAAATAATTTTATTTTATTGAATAGTAAAATATATTTTACAATTGATAGTTGACAGGAAGAGATTTATACAAAGGAGGAAAAAATTTGTTATTCAAATCGGAGAATAGATACCTACCTACTTAATTCTAAAAAATTGTAAGTTGGTTTTCATTTTTCAAATTTTATGAATAAATATGATTTTCTTACTGAAGAAAAAATGTAATTCAAAGCATGGAGATTTTTTTTAATTCTGCATGCGTATATGAAGGAATAATTTCTTTCTACTCCTACTACATATCTTTGCGAAACAAAATATTAAATATATACCAGAAATCCAATCACAGACTTTCCATGTACCGCACTTCACCTAGAGTGTAATTAATTCGCGACTCACACCTGATATAATTATTCTCTAAGGAAAAACAGAAGCCTGACACCTGTGTAAATTTTTGGGTATGTTTGTTAGTAAATATTTAAACGTTGATGCTTTATTAATACGCGTTAGCTATTTTGAACTCATTATGCCAGATCAGAACAGAAAAATGATTCCCTTATTAGTTTAGGAAAAATTATCGAAGGTGCCTAACCGTTTGAATAGATGTAAGAATTTTTTTGTATCTTTTGTGACTGCATCCGATTTTATAGTTTCTTAAGTTCTGATAGATCGCACCCGATACTTAAAAAGTTTTAAAATGTTCGATTGCGTTGTTTAAAATTCGATTCTCGTTTGGTCATAAATTTCAATACAATGATAAAAATCTTCCCAAGAATGTGAGAACATGAAACGTATTTTTTTCTACCTTCGTAAATAAAATCTTCTAGAAGATAATTTTTTTACACAATTGATTCATAATTTGGTCTTAGTTAAAACAGACTTGTTCAAAAAATATTTTTCTAATCATTTTTTTTTTTTTTAATAAATTTACAGACGTCTAGTACGATTATACTAAAAAACTTCTAAATCACTGTGAATTGTAAAAAAATATTAAATTGTAGAATAGAAATATAGAGATGTCAATTTTTATAAAAATCAATGTCTCGATTATTTGATTATATTTGATATAACTAAATTTGATTAAGCGGCAGCGATGTCAAAATAGTATAATATATATTTTGATCTTCAAGATATTTATTGTTTTATATGATAAAAGGTCAATGATAATTTTTTTTTTTAATCGAAATATTAAAATGTCGAATACTAAATTCCATTTGGTTACATATTCAATAATTCCGATATATTTCCTTGAGTGAATAATTCACGTAAATAAGTTTTTTATCGCTTCAAATTAAATGACACTATCTTGATGTTGATTAAATTATGGTATTGGCCTGTGGTCACTTATTCAGAAGTCAACAGGACGCCAATCTTGTTGAAATTTAATTGTTTTAGTTTATTTATTTAATTTTTACCAATTCACATGTCATAACACTCTGATGTATATAAATTTGAATAATATATTTGATATTAATTATTAAAAAATTTGTGTAAAATTCGGAAAAAAGGCTAATAATTATTTTAATATAATGGGAATTAAAATAAAGTCAATTGAAAGATTTAGTTTTACATAAATTATTTTAAATAAAATAGATTACACGCTATTTCAGTAATACATGCTTATTCAACCAAATTCAAACTTCTTCTGAAGCAATTTTATGTACATGGAGAGAGAGTTAATTTTACAAAATATGATAATATACGTTGAATGATAAGGTTGTTTATGGATGACTTGAAATTGATTATTATACAAAATCTAAACATCAATACTGTTAAAATTAATTGTTCAGTTATTGGCAATCATTAAATAATATGTAACTTAATAGATTCAATTAATACATCAAAAATTAAACAATCAAAAAAAACAACAACAAAAAAAAACACTCGTAAATATAAAACAATTATTATAACAATAATTTTATCATATTTGGAAAATATTTTTTATTTTCATTATAAAATGATTTTAAAATACAATTTGTAATTCATTTTTTTAATTAGGTTGGTTATCGAATACAACATTGACAATTTTCAATTTAAATTTTTATATTTTATTTCATTTTTTGCATAAAATTAAAATGGGTACGTTCTTGTTATGAAAAGGTGTTTTTAAATAGTTCTCACTGGATCAATACTCGAGTTGGGCAAAAGATCGATATCGGTATCACATGGTTAATTTTTGTATTTTATTAACTATTTTAGTTACCATTTTTTTATTTTTACAAAAATTATTAAAGCATTTTTTTAGTCTTTTTAAATTTGGTCTAACGTATTTCAGTTTGGTTATCATAAATTTATAGGTCCATTGTCAGATTTTCTCAGTCAGCATTAATACACTTTTTTTTTCATGTCGCATTTTAACAACTTGGTTATTAGCGACCACGGAGATTTTTGATAGATTATTTGAACACAATTAAATAATTATTTTATTAAGTTTGTTAAGTGTTTCTCGTATATCTGTTGGTAGTCCATTTTTAATTCTTTTTTGTTGATATCCTTGTTATTCTCGTAGAGATCATAGAGAACCGAAGTTATTTGTTACAATATGGACATTGGTTTAGGTTCTTTTTGGTGATTAGATGGATATGGCTCATATTTATTTGCCCAATTCGAAGTCTAATTGATAGCCAAGACGTGGCAGTTTTTCAAGTATGTTGTTTCGTAACTCGTGGAGCTTAGTAGGTGAAAGTTGTTGTCATATTTGGTTCCAGTTCTGGATTATCACATGGTGAATATATTCCAACATATATCTTATATATACGATAAAAATATTTACATTTCAAGTAACTTAAAACAAATGAAAATAGCAACTAACAGAATTAATTGTATAGATATTCGTCGTAAAAATGAATTTCATTGTTTGGGCTATTTTTAATTATCATTATTAAAATACTTTAAATATCCAGTCTATACAGTTATATATGTATAATAATAATATGTATTGTTATTACCTATATGTGTAAATTTGGAAAATTTGACCTAAAATTGTGAAGTACTAAAATATTTTACGAAAAAATGCTTTAAACAAAAGTTGTTTGTTTAAAAAAAATGTTATGTATTTGAAATCTTTTATAGTTTAAAAGTTGGGTCAAGGAATGAACTTAAATTCACCGTTTATGTTTAGATTACGTCACTAAAATTTCAGCTCGCAGTCATGACGGACGGATGGACAGTCGGAAATGGACTAATTAGATGTTTATATGAACACCTACACCAATTTTGTATGCGCGGTCAATATTAAGAAGCGTTACATACTTTAGATTAAATTTACTAAATAGTTGTCGAAAATGGACTGATTAGGTATATATTTTTCTGTACACCTGTACACGTAATTTATTTTCACTATAATAAATAACTTTTGAATATTACAAATGCGATTTTTTTATCCACTGTATTTGGATATATTTTATTTTCAATGAACAAAGCTGTCGTATTATGGTCACATTTTATAACACAAATACAGAATTTTTAATGTATTTTATGTAAATTTTTTAATGGTGCAAAATTAAAGTATCACAATCACGGATAATGGGTTATATTATGGATATTTAAATTTTTAGCAGTATATACAATAAAATCTATATAATATTCGTGAACAGAATTTATTACACCACCTGATGAAACAAAACCCTAAAGGCACACATACTATTTAAAAATACACAAAGACGATCACTCGCATCGTTTACCGCGTTCATATCTGGGTACAAAAAAAATTCAGGTATATTTAAATACGTATTACTGACGACCGGTTCACTTATTATCTTATTTTTAATGACGTAAAGTATAATTAAAGTAAAATCAATGACACAACGGGATATCCATCAAAATTTAACGGTGTTTTTTTTTTTGTTGTTTGATATTTTTAAAATGAATAATTGCTTGAAAGTTTTATGTATTCCTTTGAATCTTTAATACAAATGTACACTTCATACTGATAAGACTTAATTTTATCTTATCGTGTTCGGATACACATTTACAACCAATATTACTAATAAAAAATTTCAAGCAACATATTTAACTTAGTTTAAGGTTTGTTTGTGTGGCTTATGTTGTTTATGTTTCTGATCATTGGGACTAATGGAATTGTGAATTTTAATGTTGTGAATGAATTAAGTCAACGTGAGTAAATTATCATCATATATATATTATGTGATAAAATTATTTTCGTATTCCCTCTCAAGCTTCTGAAATACTTCATCAAAATGTCACTACCCTTTGCAAATGGTCAAAACATAATTTGAAATTATCGTTATCAATAAAAATTCAATTTAACCAATATTCATCCAGTTCTTATTCAAGTCAAAATACCTTGTAGCAAACATTATATTCATTAAACAAGTAAAAGTAGCAACTTACAGAGTTAATTGTTTACATACGCGACATATTGTTAAGTATCAATGCTTGAATTAGTTTTAATCATTAGCATTCATAAATACTATAAACATCCAGTCTATACAGTTAAATAAATACATGTATGATAAGAATAATATTATAATTATATGTATTAATTTACTAAACTTAAGCTAAAACTTTAGTGAATCAAAACATTTTTCGAAAAACTGTTTCAAACAAAAGTTTTTTCGCTTCAGAAAACAAACATTTTTTGCCTTTAACATTTTTGTATCCTCTGGCATATTATATATGTCAAAGTATAAAAGTATTTCTAATATACTGTCAAAGTAAACATGAATATTTTTTCATTATCTTTCATTAATTAAAAAAATTAATATATCAATAAAATTATTTATTTTATTTCTAAACATATTACTAACAGTCAATACAAACATGTTTAGCAATCAACATTAACATTCGAATAGGTGTAGGAAATATTCTCACATGTCATTTAGATACTTCGAATAATCTTATTATGATTAACAAGTTTGTAGATTATCTTAATACAAAGATTATTTTGATTGTAACTACTGTGACAATTTGTATAAAATTTACCTTTAAATAAACAATTTTAAAAGTTTTGGTTTACATATATATTTCACTTTGTTCTACTAGAAATAAGAGAAAATTAATTTGAATTTTTTTTACATCTAGAAAGTGAAAATTAGAAAATTTTGGTTATTTAAAAAAAAAAAACGTTTTAAAAGACTGTTGTACTTTGATAGTGCAACAGTCAATTGAATTGAATTTGATAATGTTACATAGATAATAGTGTAACATCCTGCAATTGGTATGTTGCTATTTATTTAAAGTTGTAACGTCTACGTTAGTCCACTGTGCATTCAAACCGTGATAGCATTAAGGCGATTGTTTAATATTGTTGTGATTTTTTTTGGTTAATAGATATGTTATATTATCAACATATAATATATATTATGCCGTATTACTTAATATAAATAATAGTGAACTATTATTTATAATGAATATAATAACCTTCAAACAACCAATCAAATTATAGCATACAAATGTTCCCGTGAAACGTTTATTTATAAACAATGGGCTAATAAAGACGATACATGACAGCAACTATTAAATCAAAATGCGTCCGACTATCCGTCCGTCCATCATCACGAAAACTCAAAAACAAAAAGAAATAGGGAGCTGAAATTTTGGTGACGTATTCTAAACATAAGAATTGATTTTAAGTTTGTGAATGGGTAAAATCGATCTATTGGATTCAATGCGTCCTTGACCCAACTTTTAAACTATAAAAGATAGAAAGAAGTGCAAATATAAAAAATGTTTTTTTTTTAACAACTTTTGTTTGAAACATTTTTTCGTAGAATGTTTGCCATTTCCATAATTATAGCCCAAATAATAAACACATTGGTAAAATGAAAACAAATTATTATTATACATGTATTCATATATAACGGTATAGACTGAATATTATATTATAATATAGTGTTATATGAATACTAATTAAAATAGTCCAAACAATGAAATTCAATCATATGTCGATTATCTAAACAATTAACTCAGTTGTCAGTTGTTATCGTCACTTGTAATGTCATGTTTTAATCATCTATAAAGTTGCAAAGTCTATCGTATGGCTGAAGCTAAACTAAGAAATGAAAATACTTTCAAACATAATAATTCAATTTAATTACCTGTTTCAATTAAAACAGAAAAAGTTTTGAAATTTTTACGCATAAAAGTGCGAACGTATTAAACAACCCAGTAGACCTAAAATTATCTACCTTGTTTTAAAGTTTGATGTTAATTGCCCCTTTTTATATATATATATATATATATATATATATATATATATATATATATATATATATATATATATATATATATATATATATATATATATATATATATATATATATATATATATATATATATATATATATATATATATATATATATATTTTTTTTATGTTTATTATTATTATTTTGATTTATATTTTACGAATCCTGCCCAAATTGTTAAAATTGACTATGTCTCTCATTTATCTACACTTTATTAACCTTGAATTTAACTACAATAGAGAGTGCGATCCTATAAAATTAAAACATTAATGTAAACAATTAATGTAATGAATAATTTTTATTTACTAGTAGTATAAATTATTGTATGTAATTGAAATAATAATGTGTTTGTATAATAATTCTATACGCATGCAGTAAAAATCAGGATATGGAAGTTATTAAAACTTATATTTATATGCATAAAATTGAGATGCCGAAATCCCGTTAAGAAAAATCAACGATGCTCTATTTTTTTTATTAAAATGTTCTAACCTTTAAACGTAAAAATAATTTTTGAAGTGAAACTTTTTATGGGACACTTTAGTTTTTTCTTATGACAGTAAACTCAAAATATTAACAATATATTCATTATCCTTTTTTAATTATTTTATAGTTATATATTTCGTAGGTATTCATTTTTCTGTAAACATTTCTGTCCTTTTTTGTTATTATAGTTATGTATGTCGTTCTCGTTTTATACGTTTATAAATCTAATAATGAATGTTGTCATGAAAATTCATATAAAATTTAAAAATCGTATTATTGGGCTAAATGGTTCTTAAATAGAATAGGATGATGGTTTAAAATACTGATTTCTATCATTCGGAGTGAATACATGGGACAGCAAGTCAAATACGCTTAGTTTGCATTTTATTCCGATTCTTTCTGGTTTTGAGTAGTAACTAACAGCAGTGCTGTTATTGACGCTGTTTTTCAATGATTTAAGAAAATCCCATGTATATGTGCCATATTTTAGTAGCGATAAGATTTTAGATCGATATTATGCTTGTAAAAGTAAAACTTTTCGTTTTTAAGTGACAATTAGGTTTTATAGTCCTATAAAATAGTATTTCACATGAGACAGAGGATATTTAAAACAATTATTTACGCGATTATGTATTTTATGTATATAATTATAATAATAAAAAAATGGCGATATGTGCGCAAGACGTAATGTTAAATGTTTTTTTTTTTGATCTGTAGGTTTAAAAACAAGTATCTTTAAAACATATTAAAAGTAAACACTTTATGACTTAAAAAATAATATCAAAAACGATTACCGTAGTTAAATAACAATTGGTCAAGAAGTACAAAAAGTTTTCAACTTATCAATTCCCCACAGATCTATAAAGTAAAGATGAAGACAAAAAGATAATCGATTGCTTCAAGAAAAGTATATATAAATCTTGTACTGGGCGGTTTGGAAATAAACCTTTATTAGCTGTTAGTAGACAAATGCTTTTATTTACTAGAAACATTATTTTTTTGTTTTATTTTTTTATAACTTTATTCACCTAAAATGCTGAAAGGCGTCTATGAGGTTATAATAAATTGAAACTAAGCGTAAAATAACTTTTTTTTTAATACTTTTTTTTCTGCTCGCTTGTTTATTGGTCCATCTGCCATCAAGATGACACGTCAACTAAAAAGTGATTTTAAAATTGAGAATAACCAAAGTCATTCAACTGGGAGCCATAAATCAATTATCCGTTTGTAAAAAATATGTTTAAATAAAAAAATGAATATAGTAGTAAATACTTCATATGTATAAGAAAATATTTTGTATATTTTAAGAATGATAATAATTATTAAAATTAATACCTATATTGGAATTTACAAAAGCATATCTGCTAGTTGTTATTTTCACATTACAAATACAGGATTGGTTAGTAACAGACAAATAATGAAGCATACAATTAAATAATTTCTTGAATGCATTAATTTTTATCATTCGAAAATTAAGAAAATTCAAAAATCTTCAACTTTGTCGGTTTGTTTCTCCATTTAACGATACTATTCCAATTGTTTTTAAGTTAGTATTCTTCTTAACTATTATTATATGACTAATATAAAAGGAAGACATTAAATTTGTTTACATTCTCAGTTGGTGCTTAGTTTTAACGTAAACATTTACCAAGTGGAGTACTTATTATATTTTATGGCAACATATTCTTCTAAATTTTTCATATAAAAAATGTAGTTGTGTTTTAACGATTGAATTATTATAGGTACTTATTTTAATAGCTACTATATACATTGAACACAGGTGTCTTTCGTCTACGGGAAAAACACATTAGTAATATTTGAAAAATTGCATTGTTAATACCAAATGCATTAATTTGTAGTTTGAGGTTGCATTGCAGGCAAAAATAGTAGCTGAAAGTAAATACTTGCACAGTTAACCCGAATCCTCAATACTTTTCGGACCCGTTTTGATCTTTTCCTCAAATTTTGTTTTTTGAGATACCCGATATGTTATTTAGGGTATGTCCAATTAATCTTTAAACGTAGGTTACGAGCTTATTTATTAATATTTAAATAATGTGTGAATATGTCAATAATCATCAATCAATCTTAAATAACAGTCATCTTTTTCAACCCTGTAACCCTATAACAAAGATTTGCCTGTGCTCGTTAGGGTATTATGTATTTTAAAGAGCAAGAGTCGTGTATTTATATCTCAAAATCTGCTTATCCTATCCTTAATTGTATTTTATTTTTTGTTCAAAATTACCTAAGAAAAGTTATATCGAAATTGCAAACAAAAAATGTTCAGAAATTGTTACAATTTTCTTAAGGGGCACATATTTCCTTTGAAAAATTGAGAAAATCAAGAAAACATTTTTATTCCCGAATTCGATAAAACTCCATACAATATTTTAAACTTTAAATTTAAAAATAGCATCTGTTTAACGATAGGATTCATATTTTATCAAGTAAATTTCAAAGAATATTTCAGAATATACTAAATTCAGGAAAAATAAAAAATTTGATTTCATACAGTAAAATAATTACTGAAATCGAAAAGAGTAATAATTTTGTAAAAAAAAAACTAAAAATTTTATTCTAGGCCCCGGCGAGATTCGAACTCACGATCTCCTGTTTACTAGACAGGCGCTTTAACCAACTAAGCCACGGCGCCGTTGAACAATTCTCACAAAAAAATTAAAATATTTCACAAGATAATTTTCTTAAATATTTTATTTTTGGTGTAATATAAACATAATTTTAATCATAGTTTACATAAATAGCACGTATTTTTTTAATAATAAAACATACTCGTTTCTCCCCATAATAATAAAAATCTCTAAAAATAGATATACATTTTGAATAAGCATATGTGCAGTCTATTTTTATTTCTTTATTTTTTAATTACTTTAAATATTTGCTTTTTAAGTAAATTTTATTTCTAATTGTAATTTTATAAACTTGTCTATTGTTTTAAGTGTTTTTAATTTATTTAGATAAAATAATAACTCAAACAATAGATTTTTCAGGTAAGCAAAGTAATAACTCCATAGTAGCAAGATTGAAACAAGATTACCTTAAACTTAATAAATTCAGTAAATATTATTTCAATTTTAGATTTTATGTATATTAATTAAATCGAATTTCGAGATAAACCAAAGAATAACCAAAGCTTAGAGAAAATATTGGTCTTTTAATAAATCTTAAATGGAAACTAGTCGTAATTATCCACATCGGAACAGACTGTTCTAAATTGGATCAAATGGGGTAGGCCTTTGATCATATATTGGGACAAAATTTGTCTATTATTATTTTATTATTATTATTAACAATTATTACTATTATTATTTTAATCATTATTAAAAAAATTAAATTATAAAAAAAATACTTCATCATCGCATACAAAAAGGAATGGCAACCCTACTGACTTCTTATTTAATTTTGGTTAGTAAAATAAATAAAAAAATATTGTCTATTATTTGAAACCTAATAAATGCAGTACCTGGCTTATACTTACTATGTGGTATGCGGTTCAATTGCTAAGGTGCATGGCTATATCTCGAATAACTCTAACCGATTTATCGATTAAAACAATCGATCGGTGTGACGAATTTTTAATCAACTTAAATAAATAAAATAATTTTACAATTTTGTAATAATTAAAAGAAAATTGATATTTTTAGAAAAAACGAATAACCGCAATAATTTTATAAAAAATCATATTTTACTTAGAAAATTACGTCATTAATATTAATAAAGTGTATCATATGTAATCGTATATCGCACAGTATATTAAACGATATATAAATTTAGAAATTATTTTTTATTATGAATTACATTTTGGTGTCATTTTAAAAATAAATCATTTTACGGATTCATTCAATATGTTGATTACCCATAATATAAACCCCACATTATACACCAGCTATTTATGAAGTCGTCAGATTTAAAATTATTTATGGAATTTTAAATGTGCAAAATTATTATTTTATTTAAATTTTAAATTTTAAATTTCTATGCTATGTATGGCATATTATTAAATTCCATAGGAACTAATGATGTTTTCGAATGAACCCATGGAGCTACTAGCTAAGTAGTATTTAAATCTTTATAACTGATAAAAAATTTGGTTTAGTAGAAAACTTGCATAAGCGAAAAATATATCACTTCCGTAAACTCTCGCTTATCCAGGTTCTACTGTATGTACACCGTGCCTCATAATGTTTTCATTCGTTTCTATGGGTACGAAATATTAGTTTTTCAATCAAATTATATATAACTCTGTGAATGGTGGTATGATTTAAAATTTCTCAAAATTTATTAACTAATTTAAATGAATAATTATTTATATTTTCAATTAAAAATAATTACTATGTAATTGTTTCTTACAATTTTACAATCATCTTACAATTTTCAATCCAATAACTTCAAGAGAGATATTTCTAGGCTATATTTTACCATAAAGAATTCAAATTTTTGTAAACAATTTGTCATAATGTATCTATATGTCGCCCTTTAGAGAGAGCCGGCAGTGTGGCCGTAACTCACACAGAGACAAAAGATCATGGGTTTTTGTATTGGAGCATTGTGATTTTAGCCGCTACTTTGCATTCGAATATCTCTTGGAATTATTATTGATGTGTGAATAATTTTTGATTTTAGTGTTATTGGTCAAATATTTATAGATTTAAACCGCAAAACAAAAACATTTTAAGGACATCTTGGGGTACATTCATACACTCAGGCTTGAGGCACAATCAAACAGTAAATACTGCATTTTATTTTCATACAATATCACCCATGTACCCCATTTATACAGTACGAATGTATCCCATTACGAATGCCCCTCATTAAAAACAGAATAAAATCCGCGGAATTGCTGACATATTAATTAATTTAGTATTGAGAAGCAATAGCAATAAAATCGTGTAATATGGAAATTTCAAAAATGTGCTTAAATATTTGAATGTGCCCTTACATGTCGGTCACATTCATACGATTCCCACACTTGCAAAATTCACTTATTACTTAATAAAGTTAAGTCGTGTCGGTACCTAACTAATCAAACTTTGTAAACAAATGTATAAATTAACCATCAGCTGTTTAAATGAGAAATTTGATAATAGAAGTAACTTCTCTTTTACAGACTTAAAAGTAAAAACTGTATGAATCTACCCCACTCCCCCTCCTAATAATTGTTAAACTCTGTTAATCCGATGTAAATGAAAACCACACAATTAACTTGCAGATTCAAGACAAATCGTGATTCCGATTATGGAATACCGCATAATATTTCAAATCAAGGAGTTATAATATCGTCCAAATTTCAAATCAGCATATGATTTCTATGATTAAAAATAAATTGCCTCATATTCCATATCAAAGAATACTGCTTAAGCATATTGTCACCGATATGCTTAACATACATTTACATCCCACATGGCGTCTCCATTTGTCGCAATTAAAAATATTTTTTTTTTACGAAATTCTTAATAAATACATTTCACGAAAAATAAAATATCGTCTTCTTATTATATTAACTTGTTCATCACTTTTGAAATATATTATCTGTCTTATATAGTGAATAATGGCAAGCAGCCAAAACAGCCTTTATATGAAATCAAATTTGCAAACATAAATATATTAAAACTAATAACTAAGAGAAAATTTGTATTCTTGTTTCAGATCTTGAAAAACTCATAATGAAAAAGTATGTATTTTGAATATCAGTGAAAAAGAAATTGAAGACAAAATGAATAATCATCTGAATAATAATAACAATAACAACACAGTAACATCGAATCGTCGTATAGCATCATGTTATCTGAATGGTGTATCACAAATTCCATTACCACAAAAAACCTATACATCAAATCTTAGTCTACGACCAACACAAGAAATTAAATCAACAATTGGTACAATTAATAATGCAGAACGATGGAAAGTTAAATATGAAGAGGCTGAAAAGAAACGAAAAACACTTTTAACACAATCGGAAAAAAGTAAGTTGTAGGAATTTTTTTTTATTCCGATCAGTTGCATTGCTTAAAATAATGGATAATCACGCAAACTTACAGTTGTAATTTTTCGAAATAAAAATTGGTTTAACATTTTTTTTTTATCCAATCCAAATTTTTATTAAATTTTATACGCAAAAGAATTAATTTTATTTTACCTCAATAATAAATTGTTTAATTTTAATAAATGATCTATCTATTATTAAAAATTTTGAAAAAGAAACGCATATAGCTTTTTAGAGCGCTAAATTTAAAGAAAAAAAAAACGACTGCTTTAAACAATTGGCTTTATACTTTCTTTCTTTAACATATTTTGCATTAAACAATTTTTAGGTTTCAATTATACACGAATAAATTTTCTAAAAAAATCTCTGCGAAGCGTGATAGAACTTTAATTTACTGGTATAAACTTTTAAAATAAATTCTTAAGAAATTTAAATTAATAAGAATAGCCTACAAACTGACATACGCAAAATAAAAATCGGTTCATAAGTTTTCTCCTAAATAATAATAAACCCTATTAAATATAGCGATTTTTCAAATTTTAATAACTTTTGACATCAAATATTTTAATTTAATTGCTTAATAAAATACGTACATTTAAAATTAACCAAAAACCCGCCCTCCCAACAAGGTGGCGCCACTTAGTGAATTTTGATAAAGCAAATTTTTTAAAGGCTAATTAGATCCGATTCATTCCAATACAAAAATTTAAAAAGGTTGTAATTGGAATTGGATCGGAAATTATAATGTTTTAAGGTGGAATCCTCTCCAAACGAATCTGATAAGTTTTATGAAAAATATACCTTGTATTTTGTCGCTACTGAACGCTAAGAAAAAGTTAATTTTAATTCATAACATAAGTTGTCTTTGTAAATTAACATCGTTATCTTTCCAGTTCATTTAACGATTTCTACGCAAAAAATTAAAAAAAAAAAAAAACAGCAAAACTAAATTTAATGTAAATTTTATTAGATAATTGAAATTGTTTTCAACTAACACTAATTAAATAGTTACCAGTACTAATATAAATAGTTCAGTGGAATTAGTCAATACAAGTCCAAAATGACGGAATCTAGTTATAGAGAATGGATTCGATTAGTTTTTTTTTTTTTTTTTTAATTTCTATACTATAATATACTAAAAGCGTACAAATTGAAAATCTCTGCGATTTTGAGATTTCTCGATTTTGAGCCACCTCATCCGAGTGAGTGCAAGTTTAAGATTAAAATAGCAATTGAAATCGATGAAGTAATTATATTAAGATTTTAAGAAAAAATGTCCCATAAAAATTATTTCAAAAAGTGACCACTTTTTGAGTTATCCGTGTTTAAAAATACAAATTTTACACTAAGAAAATACATTTTTTTGAATTTTTCTTAAATATCTCGAAAACCTTCAATTTTATAAAAAAAAATATGTGTGTTCATTAATGAAGCTGAAATAAAAAAAAGTATAAACAAATGTATTTTTCATTTCTGTAAATGCAATATTTACCAAATTATAACTCGTTTAAAGTGACATTTAGTTTAAACAAAATTTAAATACTGGAACGTCAAATTACACAAAAACGATACATAATTTGGGGAAAACACCTGAACCTTTTCGAAAGTACCTTAAAAGTCACCCAAAAAGATTTCTCGTTGAAGTCGTTAGGCCGAAAGCTAAAGGAGTTATAATGAAAATAATCTGGTTTACTCAATTTTATAGTTTAAAAACTAATATTTTAGCCAATGGCCTCGTCCCGATTATTTTAGATAACTGAAAGTTTCAAAAATATATTTTAAAAGTTTAAACTTTTTAAAGTGTTCTGTTTAAAAAACAAAATCTACTAAGTTTAAAAATAATTTCCTTAAAAATAAAAGATTCAAAGCAATTTTATTTTAAACTTCTCTCCTTCAAATTTTCTGCAAAAATATTTCTAGTTCGATTAGATAGCTTAAAGATTTAGGAACTCCTATCAAATTTAGCTGTAAAAGTAATATACTATATTAAAAATAACGATAATTTCAGGAAGAGTTAATTAAATCCTTTACCAAAAAAGAGGTGAAAAAAAATTTAAAAGTGGAAAATTTTAAATGGCTAACTTTTTATTTAACAGTATAAGAAATTTAAAAAACCCTCGAACATTGAAATCCACCCAGTATAACTGGGTATCGTATTTACAACCTAATTGCACTCGACTAATAAAAGTTCAAATTAATAATTAACATATGTTAGAATAGTTCTTGTTACTCAATCTATAATGTACTGGATGGCTTTTACAACGTTTTACTTTCTTTTACTACTAGTAAAAATAAATATTGTAATCCTGTAAAAATTTCGAAAGTATATGTTTTGTAATCCACTGAATACAGAAAAAGGGAGTTTCAGAAATTGGTCTCTGTGTGTTTGACAGCAAATCGTATCGCATTCTTTATCCTAGTTGTGCCGCGAAGCTTTTGGTTAAAATTGGACTGCCGGGAGTTGTGCCTCTTTATTCTAGTCATTTTCACGTTTTTTACGTTTTGCTCAAAAATACCTCAAACGATTTTCTTTAAACTTAATATGATGACAGAACATTTTAAGCTCTACAACTTTTAGTTGTATCGTTTCTCTGGGAAAATTCAAATAAGGTAGAAAAATTCAACTAATCATATTTAGCTACACACATGATAATCTATATATACTAAATATACAATAGTCAAAAGGCAGCTGTAACGATACACAGCTGATATGTTACGATTACTTACGTACTTCAGAAAATTACAAATATAAGATATATTAAGTTTAAGGGCACTACGGCACTGGTTTCAGAACGGAGGTAAACACTTATTTCTTGTACACATAATAAAACGTAAAATTTTGTTATTTGTTTTCATTTTTTATAAATACATTTTCAAACTATATAGAATTAAAGTGTGATCCAATGTTTTTTTCCTATTTGACTCCACAATATAGCACAATAAAGAATTATTTAAAAAATTTTTAATTTAGCAGTAAGTTCCTGCAATCTTGAACGTAACTCTTGCTTTTACTTCTAGATTATTTTTCATCGAGAGAAAAAAGGTAATCTAGAAATAACGACATTTTCAAATGCTTTAATCAGACTAGAAAACAGATTGTACATACAAAGAATGCTAATCATTACATGGATTATCAAAAAGGTCATTAAATAAGATACATTCTGTAATAAAATTCTTTCAATATAATTAAATATGACTCATCATAAATAAGTAATAATTACGAAGTTTTGTTCTATATATTTCACATATGTAATTGTCTACATTAGAAATAAATTGAAAAAAATCTCAACAAAAAAAACAACTTCCTACAGTTATTTTTTTTAATCTTAATCAATAGTAGCAAATAAAATTAATGATTAATATTAATTACTAAACTATGTAATAATATAATTTACAGTGGCGACTCAAAGTTACCAGTAGGGTGTGACGATTTTAAAGATATTACAATAAATAACTAGATTTTTACTGGGCTATTAGCAAGATTTAATGTATCTCAGCCGTCACAAATTATAAACCACATGGAGAATCATAATTAACAGGGATTGGAACATAATACAGAAACACCCAGCATTGTGTAAAAATCTTTCAATTTTCGCGCCCAAATAACTCCAAAAATATTTATCCAAATGTTTTGAAATTTGGTTGTGCACAATATATGGATATTAAAACGGGGGCTTATCAAATATTTTTTCTCCAAAAAAACATTTTTAAATATAAAATCGAATTTTGATTCGAATTTCAACAATCTTTCCGTTTTCATATCAATATTGTGCATACCCAAATTTGGAAAAGTATTTTTTGAGTTATTTGGGGGCGAATATTGAAAGAAATACAATGTATATTGCATGTAATTTAAGCCAACAGTTTGTTAGAAGCACAATCCTTTATTTCAATAACAGCAGTGGATAATCCCTCTTAAGATTGTGCCCTGGTATGCTTTGACATCTTTTTAGTAAATATACTCAAATATATTATTTAAAATTCAGAAATGCTGCAGATCTCATCACAAAACAATGAATTAAAAATGTCCCAAATTTGGCTTTATTGTTTTGGGTCAATATATAAATTATACATCCTCCAATATTATAACAAGTACAAAAAACACATATTTGCGCTAATGATATTAACCTAGATTTTTTTAAACAGACACTGTCTTAAAACTTAAATTGCCTTTTTTAAATGACCTTAAATTATTTTTATAGATACTACTTGATTTTTTTTTGCATTGCAATATTTGGGAATATGATCCGCGTAGGATGTTGCTACTAAAATTATTTGCATTAGACCTGTTTCAGTTTCTTTTTGACCTCTATATAAGTTGATGATAAATTTACAACGGATATTTACATTTTTATGATCCCTTACGTCAAAAAATATCATTTTTAGGTATAAAGTTTCCAATGGTTCAATCAATTTATTTAAATAACAAATACGCTATTTGGATATAATATAGCCATCATCAGTATAATTAAGCTAATCGCAATTATTCTCTCGAATATTAAAATTACTCCTATTACAAGTACTCTTACATTGTCTGAGATATGACTCTTTACCAATATGGGTGACAAGAATTCAAGAAAAACTTTCAAATGAAATGGAATAAAAAGATTCTAATTTTTAGGTTTTTCCAATGCTTTTAAAATTGCTGAATTCAACAATTTTTTTCATAGCAAGTCATTTGGTTTATTATTTAGAATTAAATGTAGATTCATATAAACGTTCGAATTTTCGTCGAGTAAACGGAATGAAAAAAATTTTTCAGAGAAAAGTTCTTTGTTTTTAATTTTAAGAAATAAATATTCTTAGACTTATTGTCAAATAAAAAAAACTTTGGGATGGTATCCAAATTTTAATCTCAATTAAACCACCAATTTATTTATAAATTTTGATTTCTTATCTTCATGCAATAGTGCATGAAACGTATCATTTTAGTAGAATGTTATATGTATATAGAGGTTTTCAGATGTTCACACAAGATTTTTACATTTTATGTCTGATTTATTTATTTTTATTTAAGTACAAAAGAAATAAAAAAATTTAAAAGAAACAATAAGGCTAAAAATTCCCGTTAGAATAATAATGATCATGACAAGAAATTTATTGATTTTAAATTGGAACAAAAGTGGTTTACATATTTCATTTTGAGAATGTACGTTTTTATAAAGAATTAAGCCATCGCCTGTGGCTACGATCCGTGAAATCTCATAGTAATGTATAATAATTTATCACGAGATATTTCTTCTACACTTCTTCATACAATTTTTTAAATAAGTATTATAAGATTGATTAATTTGGTTCAAATAAATATTGTCAATTTTCAAACAAATTTTTATTTAAAAATTTACGTTTTTTATCATATCAGAAAACGATATATACATAAAATATGGACTACGCGAATGAACTATATGAACACTTTCCGAACATTATACTATTTCGACTAAAACCTGGTCAAATGGCACTACAGTCCTGGGTGCTCCTTGGCCTCCTCAACAATTGATCTCCATAACAGTCTGTTTTTCGCCTTAGAACCACCAGCCTTTGATTTTCATAATTCAGAGATCATCCGTGACATTGTCTATTTATCTGATTTTGGGCCTCCCTCTTCTCTTTGTGTAGTAAACTTTGCCATTAAGTAATTTTTGAAACATTCGGGATTCATTCATGCGTTGTATGTGGCCAAAGCATTCAATTCTGCGTGCTTTGATGTAACGTTATCTCTTGTCGTTTTGAGTAATCTTTATGACAAACGGAAAGGGGGTAATTTGGTGATACTATAAACACCTATAGCAAAATTTTATTTGTGTGATCAATATTTACTAGCGTTACAAACTTTAGAAAAAAATGAATATACTCTCGACATATTATATACATGTCGAGTATACAAACAGAGTGGTAATTCTGTTTTTGAGAAATTCTCAGGCAATAAATAATACGTTTGATTGAAATTCTAGAAAAAATTTAATATGCATCTCAATTTATAATTTTTTTTTTCTAGCAAATCGAGAATTAGTCGAATTAAATAAAAAATATGAACGTGTCATAGAACAGAATAAAATCATTGTTCAACAATTAACGGAAAAACATGATCAATTGGAAAAATTAAAAACTGCTTCAAAAGATTTTTATCTTGAATATGATACGCTTAAAAATAAATATGATGTTGAAACCGGTGCTTATCGAAAGTAAGTATTGCCTAATATTTCAGAAAAACAAATACGTTTAAAATTTAGTACTCATAGTTTATATTTAATTACATTGTAAACTTTATTTCCAACCTTGCCTTTATTTATGAATATTATTATTTGCCCAAAAGAGGTATGTTTGTATACAGTTGGCAAGCGGAGAAGACACGTTATAATACATATTATATTCTAAATCAAATATTGAAATATAGGTACTCTAAAATTATAATTAAAATTGTTAGATAAAATTCTTTGTAATGAAATTAAATCAAAATTAATTAAAATGTATGTAAAACAAACGTATTTAAAAGATAGTATTGTGAGAAAAAGAACATTGCCTGAAACAAAAAACTTTTTATACAGAGTTTATATTATTCTTATAAGCCAGAGGCTTGCTTAGTGGTATATTTTCACCCGTAGGTACTATGTATAATTATGATCAGGGAACTAATTTGTATTGGGGCATTGACAAAAATTAGAATAATTTCGATGACCATTGTAAATTTATTATAAACATGCGAAGATAACAACTAACATAGTTAATTGTTTAGACACTCGACATTTAATTGGATATCATAGTTTAGACTATTTTTAATTAGCATTCATAAAATACTCTAAATATCCAGTCTATACAGTCATATATACTTTGATGTGTATTGTAATTACCAATATGTGATAATTAGCTAAATTTGAGCTGAAATTGTGGCGAATCCTAACATTTTTCAAACAAAAGTTTGTTGTTTTAAAGAAATAAACATTTTTTGTATTTGAATTTTTCTTCTATCTATTATAGTTCAAAAGTTGGGTCAAGGATCCATTGGACCCAATGGACTGATTTTGTTCTTCACGAACTGAAACTCATTTTTATGTTTAGAATACGTCACCAAAATTTCAGCTCGGTATCTCTTTTTGTTTTTGAGCTATCGTGATGACGGACGGACGGACAACCGCAAATGGAATAAATAGATGATTTTATACCTACACCAAAATTTTGTTTGTGGGGTCAATATTTCCTACTGTTAAAACTTAAGACTAAAATTAATATACTCTGACATATTATGTATGTCGAGTATAATAAAGTAGCTGTTACCAAGAATAATTCAAGTTATAATAAAAACCATCCACATACTGAATTTCCACAATTAGACAAAGTCGGATTAACTAATGAATAGGATTGAATATGACTTTTTTTTATTAAACTCATATTTTTGTGCTTTCGTTTCGCTACTTTAAGGAAGTACGAGCACCAAGGCAACTTTTGATAAAAGGCTTGATTTTTTTTTAATACAAAGTTTAAATATGTCTAAACAAATTCCAAAAATTTGAAGGCGATTGCCCGATCATTTAAATAAATAATTAACTTTAAAGTTGAGCAATTTAACATTGGTCTTATGGGGTAACCTTCAAACATTGATACATTTCTGTATTTTTCTCGTAAAACTGTCGGTGAATATTTTAAAAAAACTTATGGATGAAAGTAAATATATTAGTGATAAATTTAATTCAAAAATATTTACACTTGCCCGACTAATTAAAGTGTATTAATTAAAAGAAAAATAAATGCCGCCACTAGCCAATGTTAAATGTATATCTATATATTGAAAAAAATCATATGGTTACTGCGTTCCCCTTACCGCTCTAGAGTCGATACCTATCCCCACACCGTCTGGCGCTCGTACTTCCTTAAGTTAATCCGATTTTGTCTAATAATGAAGATTATTCAAAACATAAAAAAATTCAATTATTTTCAAACAGATATTAATTTTTTGAACTAGTAAAAATATGATAACTACATGATCAAATTTTATAATTCGTCATATTCTAGAGCAATACAACAGTCATCAAAATGGTATCGTGAAAACAATAAATTAAAACGCAAGAGCGCGGTTTTAGTACAACGTATGCTACAAATAAATCCAGGTGAATTGATTGAAGATGAATTCAATGATGTGGTTGATAATGTGGATGATGAGAAACTTGCTGAGAATGATATCGATGAAATGCGAAAAACAATTCAAGAATTAAGTGATACCGTTGCACGATTACAAGCTGAATTAAATTCAGCGAAATTGATGGAATTTGAATCAACGGAACAAACTGTTAATTTATCACAAGTATGTATAAATATGTTTTTTTTTTTTTTTTTTTACTTTGAGATAAATGATTCTATAATTTCAAAGAACGTTCCTGAAAGTTAATTTTATTCTCCTGGCTGTCAAAAGAGCTAGGAAAGACATACCGTATCTCAAGTTTATAAAATCTTGACACTAGATTCGGTTCAATAAATTTATTTTATTTTTCAATATGTCCGTTTTAATAAATTAAATCCTAAAATTCATAATTTTTCTTGTGAAATAGTAGAAAAAAGCAACTTAATTACCAGAAAAAGCTTTAACTTAATGACTAAAACTGAAAACTATTTTTTTTTTTGGAATTTTTCAGGAATTGGAAACAGAAAGGGAGAAACGAAAAGCTTTAGAAGTTGAAGTTGAAAAACTAGTATCGGCAAATGATCATATGAGTAGAGTTTCAAAATTAGTAGCAGTTGAAGTAGCAAACCTTCGAGATACTCAATTACGTGATAGAGAAAGTGCTGTAATATTAAGGTAATAAAATACATTTTTGTATACATTTACATTTTCTAGTTTAATGGTAATCAACTGATTTATAAATAACCAATCGTAATTGGCGCGCAGCATTATTTTTATAGTTAACATTATATAAAATTGATACCTATCTTAGTACTAATAATTTAATCTAACTTTATGTATATTTAACATAGAAATGAAGCTGATAATGCACGTAAAGAACGCAACGTATTGGCCCATCAAAGTGCCTTACTAATGGGAGAAATTATGCCAGCAGATGGTGATGATAAACTATTTAGATTATTAGAAGAGGTTGAAAATTTGAAACGTGCTCTTGAAGATGAAAAAAATCAACATGTTCAAGAAATTGCTGATTTACAGGTAAATACCAAAAATTTATTGATAATGCGTCAAATATTAACTTATACAATTCTTTATTTCAGGAAAAATTGGATTCACGTGAAGCTGAAATGCAAATAGAAATACTTGAAGAGAAACTAAAATTAGCTGAATCTGAATTACAAGCTGCAACTGAGCGTGCTGAAAATGTTGAAAGAGAATTGGAAACATTAAAAGCACCACCAGTACCTCCACCACCACCCCCACCACCTTTGCTGTTGGCTAGCCCATCAACACCTGCATCTTCAATTCGTTTAAAAACAGTGTTAAATTTAAATTCAACACCCAAAAAAGAAAATCCCGTCGAGGATATGGAAAAACTATTGGGAATTGATCAAAACACTCCCAAGAAACAACCATACATACCTCCAGCTGGTAAGTTGAATATAAGATAAACTATATATTTAAAAATTAAATATTCTTTGATCATACTGTGAGAGTCCTCTAACATCATTAATAACATATACTCATGGAATAAAAACGACCTAAATTTTCCATACTTACTTAAAATTATAAAATACATTAATTTTATGGTGTATTTTATAATTTTTTGGTCTAAAATGAATGTTTTAGATAGATAAATAAAATGAATTCTGATAAACAACTAAACACAACATAACAATCGAGTATTTAATGTTTTATAATACGTAAAAAGTAAACATGTGAAAGTGTTTCATTTTCGATTCCACGAGTACACATGCAATCACGGACAATGTGAGCAAAACAATTTTAATAACAAGTTTTTATACCGAAAAATGGGTTAAACATACGATCTGAATACTATTAATACTATTTCAAACAGTTCTTACACGCGTTTACTTATTCGTTATTATGTCAATAGAAACCCAAATATTCATTATTATGTCAATAGAAACCTGAAAGTGCGTATGGCTGTTCAATATTTCGCCTAGATGTAGTACGTATGTCCATTATGATTAAATTCATTATAATAAAATACCTATATTTCTCGAAAAACAGTGAATGACTATTATTTAAATTAGAGTATGTTAGAATTTTTGCTTGAAGGAAGAATTGATATTAATGACGCCTGATAAGTAAGTCAACCCATTTTTCAGTTGAAACACCAAAACTAGTGGAATAATTGAGCAAGATAAAACAATTCCCCCTCTGGGCAGTAAATATTGCAAATAATTCTACCAATATATATATTCTTTATCCGATGTTTTAACAATTTCCAAATTTATAACCAATTTTTTTTTTCTTTTTTTAGCAATTGACTCAGTGATAAATCAAATTAAAGGTGGTCGTTTCACTTTAAAACAAACCGAAAAAGTTGAACAAAAGAAACCACGTGAAGAGCCAGCAGCTGTAAAAGAAATGTTAAATGTTTTAGGAACATTACGTCGTAGACAAAAACCAACACATCCACGTATAGAAAATGCTTTTGGTGACGTGCAATTGTGAAGAAGAAATTGTCGCTTTTTTCCCTTTTTGTATACTTTTGAGTAGTTTTTACTTATTTAAAAAACAAAACCTATTTGTTAGTTTTTAAGTTTATACAAGATATTTTTATACTCAACGATTTTTTTTTTCTGAATGTATAAAAAAAGTGATAAATAAAAATAGTAATTTCCACTAGTTTATTTAATTTTTCCACGATCTCTCCAAAACACCCAATCGTCAAATAGACACAATTTTTATTACTTTTGGGTCAAAATTACCTCAAAAACTGAGTTTTATATAAAGTAAATTTTGACCCAAAAATACAAAAATCGAATCTATTTGATTATTAGATGCGTAGTTTTTGAGATATCTCCTAAAATCGTCTTCAGGCTTCAATAATTGGTAATCATTTAAGTAATATCTCAAAAACTATCCATCTTAATTGATGAATACAAATTTAATACATCACAATTCTCAACACCATTAATAGATTAATTGAGTTGATAATTTTATAATTTTAATCGTTTGTCAGAATTTTTTTCAAAGACTGGCACAAAATGAAACTTTCAAATTAGGTTATACATTTTAAATCGTTTATCTAATCCATGGTACGCTTGATACTAGCAATCATGCTCGACGCTTCTATATAAAAATAAAAGCTAAGAGCTATTCGCGCGATGTTATCAGTAATGCAACAATTTAAAGTGTACAAAAACTCAATTTAAAGTCTTGCAAGATTTGTATAGATATTTCAATTCACTACCCTTTGAGTGAAAAATGTACACGTTGAAACAGAAATTTATTCTATTTTAATTATTAGATTTGCCATGTAATCTTATTAGTAGTTATAACTATGATTAATATTTATAAAAAAAAATCACTATTTGTAAGAGATAAAAATATACAAATATAAAATTTATTATTTCAAATTGAAATTGGTTTACTATAAAAACAATGTCCACAAAAAAATACTTGTTGTTTTTGGATTATTACATAATTTAAAATTAAAAATTTTATTTTCATTGTTACTTAATACATGAAAATAAAAAGTATTTTTAAAATAATAATATATTATAATATTGTTAAGGACATTTTCGATCAATTTGACTTTTGCCGGATTCAGCATATTCTTGGCTAGATAACCACATTTGTTGGAATGTACCAATTGACGCAAGTATTGAGCCACCAACCCACGCACCAAAACGACGCTCAGCCGTACCATTTGCGGATATTAATTTTAGTCTCATTGAGCCAGGTGTTCGTAATGACAAATCTCTACTTAAGCGCTCACTGAATCCCTACAAAAAAAAAACATACCAATTACACATTAAAAAATGAATGTACTATTTTTAATCAATTCAAAAAAAAATTTATCGATGGATTAAATTTCTCTCAATATTTAACAAAAATGTTTCTAATAAAATGAGATTATGGGATCATAAACAGCAAAGTATGCGTTTGAAAAATTCGTTTTCAAAAAACAACAAATCATTATTATGTAGAAAGATTAATCGTTGCCAAAAAATAAAACTGATTTAATGTAGAATGTAAAAATTTAAAAAGCCACAAAGTACATTTAAATGAAATGATTGATATGACGATTTAAACTGTTTTTAAAAGAAACTTTATTTGTCCTACACTTTGAACAGTTTTCAAAAACCATCGTTACGGGTTGTAGAAATACATTTTGATAAATAGTATAAGTTAAAAGTCAGAAAAATATTTAAAGCTGATCTAAATTTATTATTTATTTTAGTCAGATTTTAAATAATTGTGCCGTTGAATTAACAGATGACTAAACAGACTGTTCTACATGTTTCGTTAAATAAAATCATCAAAACTTACTTGAAGTAGAGAATTTCCTCCAGTTAAAACCACACTACTGTAAAGCGCTGGGCGAACATCAACGTCACACATTCCAGCACTAGTGGCAGCTATGGAAATAAAATTGTAAGCTTTTATTTTATGTAAATACAAATATTATAATCAAAATATGAAACAATTCAAAAATTTTGTGAAATTATATCTATTGAAACAATTTTTTTGTATAAATCTTTTTAATAGGCAGGTAATTGGTACCGTTAATCAAAAACTTGAAATATAATGATAAAAAGAAGTTTATTTAGATGTAAACCGTCTTTTAGAACAACGAAGTGTACTGTGGCACTTCAGACCAAATATTTTCAAATTTAGAAGGCGTTAGTTTTATTTCATAATAAATAACTTTCGGATTGGTGTAGATTTTAATATATTTTCCATTTTTCCCTTCCTTGCTATTCTGCTCTCTTTTCTTCAATAATATTTTTTACACTTTTGGTCAATTTAAATGCAAGAAGCAGTAAATAAGAAAATGTAAATATAATTTCAGCTTTACATTGAGTTAATCCCACGATACATTTGTATTTAACTCTATTTAATTATTTTTTAAATGTACGTTTTGAAAAACGCTTGTTATAAAAAAAGGATGTTTTAAAAAATACTAGTATGACTACGCACTCCCATAGCTACTTTTTATTTAAAAACTCATAGCTACTTTTTATTGTAAAAATTCGAAACAAAAATAAAAATAATAATCAAATTAGATTTCATTTTACCTAAATGCCCTGCTCCTAACATTGCGTGGTCAAATAAACATTCAGGAACTTTGAATCTTTCAGGACCAAAATCTTGATGATATCCTGTAGGGAATTCATAATGTACAGCAGGTATTGAAGCAGCAACACGTTCATCGTACGGTGATTCGGAAACCTAATTCAAATAGTCATCTTGAATTTGTATACAACTTTGTCAGAAATTTTCAATCTACCTGTAATACTGTTTGTTGAAAGTCTAAAACGGTCTTTTTACTCATATATGTCATCCAAGTGGTTGTTGGAGTAAAACCTAAAACTTTTTTCGTGTATTTGGGTGTTTCCTTTTCTCGAACGCCTTCTTTACCAGTTACAAGTGCAGCCGGAGTTAAATCGATATTTTGTGATTCTAAAAGTGTTCGACATTGCAGTGCGACATAATCACCACCTAACGGAGCTTTAACAACAGCTTGGCTCAAAACATAGCCATCCTAAAATAAATAGTAAAATAATATAATCAAATACATTGAATTTTTATCTATTTTACACACAAATAAATAAAAATATAATTATCTAAATGTTATAAAAATTATTATTGTTATTATTTTTTATAAATATCGTAAATACAGCAACTTCTCAAAAAATTAAGCAAAAATCGATAACTCTCTCTCTCTCTGCCTCCATCCGCGAATTATGCCAATAATTATTTAAACAAAGTACAAGGCAATTAAATTGTGAATTCGGTTTACAATTATCCAAATTTAAAAATTAGAATAATTTATTGAGTTATTAGTGCGCTGTAATAGAAAACAAAACAATGTATACTGAAGATTGTCTTATTTGTAAAACTCTCAATTTCATGTTAATTCTTTCACTCTGACTACATGCTGGATACTACAGGTATTATTAATATGAGAAATGGTTAGTTAATATACGAAATGAACAAAATATCATATCATTAAAGACAATTATTGTAAGAAAAATTTTACTGAACACAAAGGTAATAAAAATTTTTTAAACTTAATTTAATATTTCAAAAAATTAAGCAAAAATCGATAACTCTCTCTCTCTCTGCCTCCATCCGCGAATTATGCCAATAATTATTTAAACAAAATGTACAAGGCAATTAAATTGTGAATTCGGTTTACAATTATCCAAATTTAAAATTTACGACAATCTGGTATAAAAAATGGTTCCCCTAAAAAATGAATAGCCAACTTTATTAAGTTTACCTGGACAGGTACAGCTGAAGTATGTGTAGCTCCACTATCTACAATTAACGCAGTTGATCGTCCATTAGCGAACGCAGCTAACACAGCATTTTTCACCAAAAAGAATGCGGGTACTTTATATTTTTCAAATAAAAGTTCAGTCAAACGTTCCCGTTTTTGTCGAACATTCCACGGTGATTCCGAAAATAGTACAGGATGATATTGTGATTCTGATTGAATAACTTTACTATACGTATAATCTAAAACTTTCTCAAACAAATCCCAATTTTCAATCATTCCATCTTTCATGTAACTATGTAATTCCATATTAGGTCGTGGATTATGTAAAAATGTTGTGTCCACATAATGTTTCCAACCTTAACAGAAACATTGATTAAATTAAAATTATATTTTATACAACCTTATTGTCATAGACATACCATGAAGGCTTTGTGTAATATTATTATCCGGCTTTTTGTCCTCAACATCGAGGTTAGGTGCATCATTTGGCGCAACACCTACAATTGCTGGGATTTCCGCTTTAGGTGTATCTTCTTGTGCATATCCAACCCTCAAGGAATGATGTCCCGGATCAAACACCAAAGCTCCAATTTCATCTCCTCCATACAGCATTCCAGACATTATTACAAAGTTTCCTTATGCACTATTTTTTAATAAAACACTAGGTAAAACTTAATTTAAGTAAAATACCACTTATTAAGTAACGGGGAACCTAAAGTAATAAACAAGTCATTATTTTAAATCAAAACACTTATCACCGGGTAATTAAAAATTAGCTCATTAAATTTTTCAAGCTTGTTTTTGCTTCAATCATTTATGTTTCGAACCAATAACAACGCATTTGAAAAGTGAGCCGATATACAATCGTTAGAGGGTAGCACACTGCTATAATACATTGTACATGTTCTTACTCTCTTTAGATATTGCTTTTTAAACGAATTAGAAAAGAAGGTTAGAAAGTAAATCCATTAGGCGGAAATATTCAAATGTAACTAAAAAAATATCCATGACGAACTTTTCATCGAAAATAGTTTTCCAAACCAAAATTTTTTAAAGCAGTGTCTGTTACTAAGGTTTAACTTTTTATAGAAAAACATGCCAGCTCCCTCTCCTCTTCCGTCAAATTAACATCTACCGTTTAATCAAAATAAAATATCGAAATACAAAAGATTCTGTAGAAACCGAAGGTGGTAAGGCTAAATTTATATGATCATATTCTCGTTAGATTTTAAGAAGAAATTAGAAAAGAGTATTAAACTAAAATTCAATCAATTCTTAAAATAAAATTCATATCTTCCTAATCTTTAGCAGCGATTTTAATTTTGTACTTATAGAATAAACCAAAAAAGCAGCATCTAAGTTAATTGCTCATAAATTGTATGAAAGCAGAAATCAAGGAATGCTCTCAATGATTATACCCCGAATATCAATTTACATTTTATTCGAATTGACATAAAATAATAACATTTTTTAATATGTTTCAAATTCTGCAATTACAAAAAACGAAAATAATTCCAACATAGCATTGGTAAAAATAAAATTTACTTATTTATGTTTCAAACCAATGACAAAATATTCAAAAAATGTTTTGTTTTGTAATTCATAGAGGGCAGCAGTATAAGCGAATGAGAGTAAGATAGGAGGTACTTGTACTATCTCTGTCTAAACATAAAACGTAACAAGATAATAAAGGAGAAAGGTAGATAATGTCGCATTGAGTTTACAAATAAGTATGTTAGGCGGCATTATTCACCATAACTAGTGCTGCTCCTTATATGTGACTATTGTAAATTGTAATAACTCCACTGAATAAAAATTAATATTGCGTGTAGCTATCTTGTTTGCAAGTGTGAAAATTTCTTCAGAAAAATAAAATTCGAATAATGTATTAAATATTAATTTCGTTACCCCTCATATATGTCTTCTGTTAACAATCCCACCCTTAGCTTGGGCAGGGGTCCGCTAGCAACGGTACCTAGCGTTATTTTCGAGTAAATCCGCCATTTTCTTAGACTGAAGTGGGGATAGTGTAACGAGCATAGCGTTATACCCGTGATTTTAATGTATTTTTCATGTAAAGTGTATCGTAATTAATAAAAATTTTAGTGATAAATAAATTTTAATGAACGGTAATTGTGTGAATTCAGTTATTATGTGTATGTTTGTGTGTGTTTTCATGTAAAAATCAAAAAAACTTCAGGAATTGTACGGGTTCTAACAGCGTGGCTATTACAGTCGCCGCTATATAGCCTTTGTTTCTGTCATCTTTCTTCATTTAAGGTAAGTAAAAGATAAATAAAACCATTTCTTACAATTCATAACAAACTTTTTCAATTATTTTATGTTTTGAAATGAATTTTATAATTTTAATAAAATGTCCATATTGCCGGTTCGGCTTGTGTTAGTATTTATTTGTGTATATCATCAAGTCGACCGCGTAAAGCTATACGTTGAGTTGTTTCTCATTGAATATGCGAATCATGTTTTATTTTTTTACCGGCTTTTTTTTATCTTGTCTACTTTGATCACTAAAATTTTTATTTAATTTAAAAATTATTAAAAAATTTTTTGGTGAAAGTTTATACTACAGTTTATCAAAAGTACCAGGTGTTTCTTCTATTGTGTTTTGTTTTAAAGGGTAATTTTTTCACCCACAATTGCGTGACCGTTAATTATTTTAAACCGGAAATATTTTTTTAAAATCATCTTTAGCTTGTTGCTTAGTGAAATTTATTAGAATATTTGTAATTATGGAAGTTTGATGTGATGTATTGGGGGGGATTCGTTGATAAATATCCATGAATCAACATTGAATTTTCACTATTGCAGAAAAAAAAAACTGTATGTGGGTTGTCCCCACCGTTTAGCTGCGTATGATATGTGTGTAATAAGTGTCTTGTTTGCTTATTTGAAAGTTAGCTTTTGTTTTTAATTTATTTAAGTAAGGAAATGGCGGTTATATGAATGATTGACTTTAATGTGATTATTAACTCATTTTATTTTCAATATCACATAGAATTTTCTCTCATTTTTTATTTTTATTTAAAATAATTTATTTTAAGTAAATCAAACTTATCTGTGGGTTTAAGTTGTACCAACACTAAATTTCAGTTTTAATGCTTTACTAAAAGCACGGTAGGTGGTCTTTTATTTAAAAAAAAGTTAAATAAATCGAATTTAAGAATTGAAATTTGCTTTAGGTTGAATGCCGAAAATAATTTATCTTATTTTGGCTTGATATAATTTTTACTCAAATTTCAAGTGTTAAAAATCACATCTAGTTTTTTAAAACATTTTGCTCAATTGAAGGACTAACTTAGTGTTACATGAAAAAAAAAACTATAATATTAAAAACTCTTACTTAACGATATTTTCTAAATATCTTGAAATAATTTTTCTACCGCTGAAAGTAGTTTTATTCGATAAAATGTAATTTGTATACCAGCTAAATTTAACCAATTGGTTCAGAAAAATTAATATTTAAAGTAACTTTTAATATACCATAATTCACCATATACATCAATAAAGTGTGAACGGTTTTTGTTGTGCCTTAAAAGCTTTAAAAAGCCGGTTAAAATATAATAAATATAAGAATTGCTTATATTCTTCTGTGATATTTTCAGTAAAATAGGAAGTGGTTTTGAAAAATAATTGTGAAAAAGTGATGTAGGGGTTTTATAACATTTTTGATGTCAAGGTCTCACTGACCATGTTCTTGTATCATCAGTAATTTAAATAAAATAGCTTTGATTTTTTTTTCTAATAATTATTTGTTGTAGTTATTTTCCGTTAAATTGAACAAATAACTTGCTGTGAATTTTTTTCTCATAATTAAATTGAAGACTTAAAAACTAGGATCTGTTTAATCACAAAATTATAATTTAAAATCTAAGGACATTTTTTAAGCACAATGTCTCGAAATTGTTTAATTTTTGAACTCTTTCTTGTGAGATTTTAAATCTTGGCCTAACATGTTACTTTTTATTCATGATTTAAGGGATGGTTTTTGAAATTAAATAAATGAACCCTTATGTAAATTTTTATCAAACAAATCTTTATTCATCATGAATGAAGCAATTTCTATTTATGTTTGTATATTTTTATCTGTACATTTTTAAGTTCATTGGCGTTAAACTCATGACCTATCAATATAAAAGATTTTGTTATTTCTTTTAATAAATATTATATTTGTGTATGAAAAACTGAGTGTTCGAAAATTTCGGGAACATCAATATTGTTAATTAAAAGTTTTTTGTGTTATTCTTATATATAAGAGCTACTTTTCAAGAGATGTTGTATGTTAAAATCATTGTCAAAACTCTGCATAATAATTAAAAGTAATTGTATATATTTTTAAATGATAATTAAAAGTTTTAAATTTATTTAATGTGTAATTTATCAAACATATTATTGAATACAATAATAAAAAATAAACATTTCAAAACATATATTATTGAAGTTGTAAAATAGTAAAGGAAGGCATTATCAAAAATAAAAATTTAAAATTGTTGCAATTTAAATTTACAGTTTATGTATTATTTTTTTAATCAGTTTTAATCACTTCCTCATACACAAATTTTGGAGCACTTTTAATCGCATTTTTTATATTCCATCTAAAAGAGGCTTCTTATCTGAGGGGTTTTAGAGATCACTAATTTTGAAAATTAAATTAATATACAACATGTAGATTTTATATATAAATTTCGAAATTATCGAAAATAGTTAAGTGCATTATTGTCTAAAATAAAATGGATACTAGGTACTTAATTTAATTTTTTGTTATTCTGAAAAACATCCTAATAATCGCAAAAAAAAAACAAGGTTTTATTTATCTAAGAACTCATTAGATTAATGTAAAAATTTTTGAAAATTTGGCGGTCAAATGGTTTTGCCAGCTCGTAATTATCCTAAGAAAACCTATAAACAACACTTTTTTTGGTTTTGACCGATTATGGTTTTTGTAGAATTACGAAATCGTTGTAATCCAGTATAAATGTATTTTAATAATACATTCAACGGGCAGTTAATGCACCGAGTACCGATAGAATATTAATTTTAAGTCCAAATTTGTAATTAGCGACCTAAAATGCCCCAGATACAAGTTGTTTAAGGGTTTATAATGGAATTTAAAAATAACGCATTAAATTGCACTCCACAAATTGCGTGTACATCATTTTCCCTTAATCAAACGCATATCACAAAATTTCTTTACAATATCCTTAAAACATTGCCGAAAATGGCAATGCTTGTAGAGTTTTAGTTTTATTTACAGTTTCTGGAAAAATTTGTTTAAATTAAAAATGCTATGCTAATTAGGAATTAGTAGCTCGGGGAGAATACTTGTTGTCAGCTATTCATGATTATTTTCTTACAATTAAGCCGGCGAGTGTAGAATCTGAGAGAGCCTTCTCAGCCGCATGCTACATTTGTACTTCTATTTGGAGTCGATTGGTAGATAACACAATTTGTTTCTTAATATTGTTTTTTCAATATAAAAATTAATTATTTGTAGAGTTAAAATATTTTAAACAACAAATATTGTTTTTTTTTATATATTTTTTATATTTATTTGTGATGTTATTTGTGTTCAGTTTTTCATTGTTAACTGTTTTTAAAATGAGTCATAATAAAGTTGATTTCGTATACGTATCGCTATTTTTTTTACACTTTATTAACGGTTCATGTTCGAATGAAAAAAGAATGTTAAGTTAGTTTTTTTGGTTATATCAATCCGTCTGTGTGAGTGCGGAATTCAGTCGGATTGATTAAAATTACGCCAAATTGCAATCCTTAATGTTAATGTTAAAACAAATATTTTGTACTTAAAAATCTAAACGTCTCTTTCCTTAAAAAGATAATCAATTCAATTTTTTGATTTAAGGATCATTTTTGCAAGGCTTCTGTAAGCCTTTTTTCATAAGTATGTGTTGCTATGTTGTACAATTATGAACAATTACCTTAAAAAATTAACTGCTAAAATTTTTTTTTATTAAAAATAATTAAATCGTTTTAAAAATTATGCAAAACGAATTTTATATTAATTTTTGAATGTGCGGGTGGGCGGAGAGTGTTTTATTTGTAATTGTGTAATTTTTTATTATCGTATTTATTATATCTTTTTATAAAATAATATTTAATATATGTATTTTGCGTTATCAAGTCGGTGGCATTTGTTCGTTTCATAATGTTAATATATATATATATATATATATAGAACAATACATGAATTTAATTATTTATGATATATTCAGAAAATTCATATTTATTAAATAACATTACTACGCAACATTTTTTAATTTTATGTGATGGTATACGTCATGAACAAAACTAGGAACTTTCGCTAACTTTTAAGTCATTAATATTATTATTTTAACTTCATATATTTTATAAAATGTCGAGTTTTCTGAAAAATAAGAAAATATTAAATGTAAGATGATTTTCTGTTAAACTTTTATACACGACAAACAGAATATGTCAGATTAATTTTAGTCTAAAGTTTGTAATGCTAGTAAATATTGACCGCACAAACAAAATTTTGGACCCATGATTCAACTTTTTAACCACAAGAGACAGAAGAAAAATTTAAAAACGAAACATGTTTTTTTATATAAATTAAACAACTTTTCTTTGAAATATTTTTTTGTATAATTTTTGAGTTCATCACAATTTTAGCTAAGTTTTTGCTAATAAAAAACACATATAGGTAATTACAATACATATTATACATATAGATAGAGTAGGCTGGATATTTAGAGTATTTTATGAATGCTAATTAGAAATAGTCCATACAATGATATTCAACTATATTTCGAGTATCAAAACAATTAATTCTGTTGTTATCTTCACATGTTATTTAATAAATAGCTGTTGTCTGTCGCTTCTCGTGACAAAATACACCATAGAATAAAATGGAGTATTTAAGCAATTTTATTAGGTGCCCTAGCATTTTATTTTTTAATTTTTAATCGTCAATACCTAAGTAAAAATGATTAGACAAACAATTTTGTATTATTTGATAATAAAGTAATTTGTAACCTAAATGGCATAATTTAACTAAATTTGAATCCAACCAGTTACAAAAAAAATATTCACAAGAATATGATAGGAATGTTTGTGTACATGTTGAATTGACTTAGTCGATAATAAAATGAGAATCCAAAAGATCACACAAACCAATAACTTGTTCTTATTACCTGACTCAAACAAATAAATAATATAAAAAAAAAAAAACATTGTAAGAGAAGTACAGTGTATACATACATGTATAAAATGTATCTATATAAAGAGTAAAGAAGAAATAAATACATATATACTCAACTCTAAAGCGAAGTTTGTTTGCTTGTTTTGCGATCTCTATATAACGGGGTCATTGTCACTCTCTATATACACCAGCCGCCATGTTATCAACTTATAACTTTAATATGTTCAATGCGTTCACCTAACTAAACTAACTACTTGCTGAGACTAGTGCAAACGAAAGTATAGATGTATGTATGTACATATATATTGTATACGATATAATACTTTATTATTGTGTATAGTGAATGTTATAATACCTATCTTTTTTATGGCCGTTAAGTTGTCACGACCTATCCCTATTAATGTATTATTTTAATTGAGACTCTTAAATATCTTTATATTTTATACGTTGAATTTACTATGAAAGTTAACTGGGAACTATAAGTTTTCGAATTTGTGCTTCTTAAAAAACTTATTTTACGAAAAAATGTTTCAAACAAAAGTTGTTTGTATAAACCTTTGTTTGTATTTAAACTTTTTTTTTCTTTCTTAAAAGTTAAGTCATGGATCTATTAGACCTTATGGACCGATTTTGCTCATTCATGAATTTAAACTCACTTTTTATGTTTAGAATACGTTACCAAAATTTCAGCTCGCTACCTCTTTTAATTAGGTGTTTCTATGAATACCTATACTGAAATTTTGTTTGTGCGGTCAACATTAGGTAGTGTTACAAACTTTAGGCTAAAATTAATATACTTTGACATGTGTATGTCGAGTATAAATGTGAATTATTTAACCAATGTTTAGTTTTAGTCGTATACTATTTTTGACTGTAGATGTATTGTATATTTGTGGTGTGGTAGCAACTAAAGTTGCTATTAGATTTATAACTAAATTACCACTGATTATCACTACTTATAAAATTAGGGACTTATTACGAAAAATGATTCTTAAGCGAAATATAATGCAAAATGTTTCCGTTGAAGGTCAAGAAATACTTTTCAACTCACACCAAAAATAAAAAAAAGAATTTTCCTTTACTGTTTCTTAATGTAACAAGGTCAGTGCTACACTAATTTTTGATAAAAGTATTCCTTTCTATATAGTAATTAAATAATTGGAACACAATATGATACATAAGAAGTCTTCAATATTTAAATCGGTTCGATTTATGTGTTAAAGATCTAGTGACCCGTTATTTTTATTTTCTTTTATCATAATAAATACAAGAGACCCCGGACTGACGTAACGTAATGACAGGCTTAGACCAATCAATAAAGTTAAGCAACAGCAGTCACAATCTGTATTTGGATGGGTGACCACCTAGCAGTACTGTGTACTGTTGTTGTATAAAAATAATATTAATAATAATAATAATCCCCTTTGGTTAATGGCTATATAGCCGAAAGTAGCTGAAGCCAGAAATAAAAAAAATAATAAAGAAAAGAAAAGAACACCATAATCATATGCCGTCGATGGTATGGAACAACACTTCGAAAATTTTAAACTTTTGCTGTCACATTTTCTAAATTGTGTATCCACGGATTTGTTGTGTATCCTCCCGCGAAGAATGATTGACGTAAATAAAGTTTTAGTAAAATTAATTTGCTGAAATATTCTAGACTAAAGAATCAAGTTATGTTATCAGCGATTGTTTTTCTTCGTATTAAAAATAAGATTGTTATAAATTATGGAGTGAATAAATTGTACTTATCAACAGTACCATCAAATTTCTTTATTTTTTTTTTGAGATTTTTCAAAGTTTTGCTCTATTCTTAATATAAGACAGTGAATATAACTGTTTTAACAAAATGATTTTTGACTAGAAAATTTTGATATTATTTTATCTTACAAAAAAATATACTGTCGCCACATTAAATGTATGCTAACTTTCATGACATATTTTATCTATTGTATACATCATCAATACGCACAGAATGGACGAGAACACACCAACAGTGAAGTAAATGGTTTTGCTAATTTATAGATTTTACTTAGTTTTATTAGGTTTTTTTTTTTTAAACAAGGCGAATCATGATAGACAGACTTTCTTGCAAAACAACTTTTATCGTTTGAACTCGGTCACTTTTATAAAATTATTATTGTATATTATAAAAGTTTATTTTAATTAATGGTGGGTATTGAAAGATTCTGATTCGGGAATTAACGTCCGTGTTTTTACATATTATTTTCAATAGTTTACTTTTTTTTTTTTAATACTTGAGCTATACTTTTTTATCGGTCTATGGATAAACTGGATAATGACAGTATATGATTTTCAATACGTAATTGCTTTTAAACCCATATCAATTTCTACATATAATTCGAATACCAGTTTTTAATTTTGGATTTATTTGTAGAAAATCATAAAAAGTAAATACAAAATTCTGAGAAGATGATTCATCCCCTATCCAAAGTCCAAAAATTATCAGAATTTTAATACCGTTATTACAGAACTTATTTTTTTTATACACAAATTTAATAAAAATAAATTTATTCAATCCAATACTAATTTTAATTATATTGTATTTTTATTTAAATAACAAAATTTTTTCTTTTAATTTTTATTGACTAAGTCAGTATGAATTGAAATGTTTTACAAGTGTTAACCAACCAATCACAGATAACAAATATATTAGATAATGTAATATTTTAGATTACTGTAAAATCCACATGCAAACAATATATATAATACGGGTATAAAAACCGTTTTATGTTGTAAAGTGTAAATATTCTAGAAAAAATTGATAATTAAATTTTTTATAGCATTCCAAGAATTGGATTGATGTGTTAAATTGACTTGTAAAATTTTATTTGGGAAAAAAATTATACAATTGAATGCATATTTATGACGTAACTGCACTGTTTATAAATAAGTTATCATTCCGTAAGTAATTAATAAATTAAGTATTCGTTATTCTGGATTGTGTGTAGTTTCTAAACGACGGGGAACCCTTTTTCATTATTTTACTTGTGCTTGGGGGTTTGTTTTTCCATATAATTCATCTAACCACACTTAAAAAAGTAAACAACTTTTATTTATTTTTTAATTTTAATATTAGGAGCTCTCACTCTTTTACGTAAGCGCTAAGAATGTAGAAAAATGTTACGTAAGCATATTATGACATAATTATTAATTAATATGCCATGTGGTTTTTTAAAAAAACGTTTTTTGGTTAAAATATTCAATTTCTATATAAAATCATTTGATAGTAGCTATCTCATTCAAAATTTTACCTATCGGTGTTGCCTTCTTTCAGAAATGATTCCAATATCGAATAAACAATATTTTGGAATCAAAGTGATTATATTTCTTAAAAAATTTAGGATTATGATATGATAACAAATTATATAAATGCGATTTGCGAGTATATATTCGGAGTCCGAAATTCAGGCTTAAGATAAAAGCATTAAAAAGATTATTATTATAAAATAAATTACATAAATCAAAGTTTCGTACTATATTTGAAGTTCGGAGTTCAGGTTAAGGGAATGCCCCCGAATAATTAATGTACAATTGTACTTGTATGCAAAAACTGGGTAAACATAAATATTTTTTGTGTTACAATCAAATGCAAGAATATTAAATAATAGGCGTCTAATTTTACAAATTTATTTAACAGACAAATGTGGCATTCGTGTTATATACATTTTTATTAACAAGTTCTAGTAGTGTGACCAATGAAGTAATATAAATGAAAACGCCTTGACTCAATACAAACACGCGCGTATTAAGCATATACTCATACCTCAATATTTTGTATTATGATTGTAGACGTGTCGACACACATCTGCTCTTTATTCAAAAACTTCTGTAATCCCCTAAATTTATACAAAATATGTTAAAATTCTCCCCCATTTCGTTTGAAAATATAGTTTTTATATTTTTATGTTAATAATAATTGTGTTAAAAAAATTTGTACAAACGATGCATTTTTTTTTTCAGTATATATACAATAAAAATGATTTGTTTAAAAACCAACGATATTATAGTCTATTGAGTTCTCATTGTAAAAATCCCAATTTTTACATTTAAGGAAAGTCGAAAGTAATAGAAAAAATAAAAGAGTAGATAATGGTCCGAATTTTTAGTATATTATATCGTTAACGAATCATATTATAGAAACCAAAAATTAGGGTACTTTGTCGATAAATTAAAAATTCACTAATTAACCTTAAAACCAATTTGTTAATTAAGGTAATGTTTTTTTAATTAATAATTTATTACTCTCTTATTTGATCGGCAAGGTACTACTATCATATATCACTACTTAGAGATCTTCCTTAAAGTAAGAAATTTATAATTTTTTTTTCTTAAAAAAAATAGTTAATTAGTTAGTTTTCCTGTAAAAATAATTAACAAATGTCATATTGGAAATCCAGAATCAATGATACATAATTCAAATGTTTACATACATCTTTTTGTGTTCACATTTTTGCATTTAAGTGAAAATTTATAATATTTTTTTTAAGAAAGAAGTTAGTTCTTTTCAGTCTTTCTATTATATTAAAGTTGAAACTGAAATTTGAAATCGTACTTACTGATTCATGATCCCTTGAAATTATTGACTCAAAAAATTCTTACTTATTTTGACGATGGGTGTAGAATAATTTTGCATAGCTTTGATATCGATGACTGGTATGTTTTAATATTGTTAAAAATATGTTAATTATTTTTTTAGCAATTGATAACGCAGTAATTTTTTCGTGGTGTTAATTTTTTTTTGTCAAGCTTTCATTTGACGATGTTCTCGAAGAGTAATGGTGTATTAAAATTTTTCTATTCAGCTCTTTCAAATAATAGGCGATAGTCTATTTATTTTTCAACATTTAATGGGACGGTTAAGATAACTATGAATAAATTTTGTGTATGGCTGGGCGTTTGTATCATGTATGTAAAATTTACTATACATTAGTTGGCCTTCATTTTAAATGAATTAATATGAAGACATAACTGTAATTTTAATATTTATTAATTTGTCCTTTTTAATTGGGTGGATTCACGTAAGGTAAATTCTGTTTGCAAAATGATAACGACACGAAATTGCGATAAGAAAAATTTTATATTTATTATTTGCAATTAAAAAATAAAAAATAAATTAAATTTTTAATAAAAAAATATTTTGATTTTGGTTGTGAAAAAAATTTTTGAAATAATTTTTATGATTTTTATAACTTTGGTAGGTATGGTTCTGGGAAATGTTGATGAGTATAGTAAAATAGTTCTTCCCCGCAGATCATCTGCCAGAAAACGGAACTAATGAAATTATTGATAAATTTATGAATTTTTCAAAGGAAACTTATATGATATTTCGTGGAAAATCCATGGTTCTATTTAATTAAATAAAATAAAAATTGTTCAATTGTTCTTAAGTTCAGTGTTTTTATGTTAGCAGTGTCTGCAGGATCTACTTAAGTGCACGAGGATGTTTATTACTGATTAACATCAATGGAATGTTTCTAATGTAAAACTATTGCATGGCTTGCTTATTTAATGGTAATTTTCAAGTAAAAAATATATAAAAAAATTAATTTATGTAATGAAATTTTTTAATTTAAAATTTATATTTTTTATCAAATTCAAAAATATAACATAATTATACTGTTAGTTAACAAATAATTGTTTTTTTCAAGTGTGAGAAAGTCTTTATTGCACTGTATTTTATAGACATGATTGCATAATTTTAAGTTAATCCCATACGCCCAGTATATACAGTTGTGAAAGAACATAGTTCTTTGTTTCACTGCCTAGCAGCAATTTGCGTGAAAGCTTTGACCAAATAGTAAATATTTTTTAAAAAATCCATTTAAATTTTATAAAAACATAAATATCTATTCGTAATCCATTATTAAACAACAACAAAATTTAAATATTGCATCATCATAACTTTAAAAAAAATAAAATTTTTTTACTGTCATGATTAGCGAACGTGGTGATAGTGCTTTTATTTCGTGTTCGTTGGGGCTAACGACATGAACAAAAATAAATGGGAAGGCAAAATCAGACAATATGAATTTATAACACACATATGAAAATGCTATTAGTATTGTTAGTATAACCCATCAATTTTCATTTGCATTGAATTCATGAATTAAACTATGGAGATATTTTTTTCTTAAATTTGGATTTTGAAAACAACAGGGCTTGATTAGAATGGTTTATTACGTGGAAATATAATATAACAATAACTAATCATATACACAATTTTAAACTATCACTTAGGTTTCATAAGAAAATAAATTGACTGTGGTCGTCCTGTAAAGGATATGCAGATTAAAGTATCTATAAAAATTAATTTATGTAATAAAATTATACCTAGTTATTTTGTGTAAAAACAAACATATTTTTTAAATATGAAGAATGGACTAAAATATTGATTTTTCTCCGTATCTTCAATACTGAGTGACTAACTAATATGTTATGATTATTACAAAATATAAATATTTTTCATACGTACGTAACAAAATTGAGTACAATTGACCTTTGTATAAATATATAGTCTTCTAAAATTTTCAAACCAAATATAAATTTTTGTTTTTGGTTGCGAATGGCGACTTTAAAATTCTATTTTTCCTTCTCAGTACGTTGGAATCCTTTCAATTGCTCTTTGGAGATATCGGTAGTAGGGATTCAACATAGTTAAGTAATTAATCGATGTTAAAAAATCGACTCTACATATCGATATTTCTATTTTTCAATGCATCTAGCTGTAGTATTTTTGAAAAAGTACATTGAATGAGGAAATTGCAAGGGAATAATAAGAATAATGGATAGTCACGTCACTTCTATGTGTGGTAGGCTTTTGCAGAACTTTTATACGTCCATATATTGCCTTTTTTTTTAAATTAAAAAAAAAAAAACCCTTCAGTTCCCTGTTCGTAGATAAAATAACAAAGTGGTAATAATAAAAAAAAGTTTGTCCTCATACCCAGTATAACCTATATATATATATATATATATATATATATAAAACAATCAATTGCTGTTCGTTAGTCTCGCTAAAACTCGAGAATGGCTGGACCGATTTTGCTAATTTTGATCTTGAAATATTTGTAGAAGTTCAGGGAAGGTTTAAACGGTCAGAAACATAAATAATAAGTATCGGAAAATACTATAAACGACAATTTAATTTTCGAATACAAAATGTTCCTAGCTGTGAAACATCTTTTGTCTTTTTTTTTTCTCATATCTTACAAATCCTATTAGCATCATTTCCATAGAAACCAAAATCTAAATTTGAAATTCAAAATAAAACTTCTTTATCTCTTCTCACTAGCAATATGTTGAACTGTCAACTATATAAAGTGTGCATATCATATTGTTAAAGTACTACCGGAATCATTCGTGGTTCAGGAGGTACATATATATTTCATCAAGTGTATGAGCACCACAGCACAAATTATCGGGTGAACGCGGTACCGGGTGTACCCCACTAAAAACCATGTAAATATCGGGTGCACACTAAATACCGGGATTTCGATAAGAAAGGATTTTCTAGAATTTCTACCCCTAAAGGTAGAATTGCATTCGCATGTAATCGATGTAATATCATTTAATCAAATGGGAAAATTAACACAGCAACCAATGAACTGGGCGGGTCTGCTTTAAAATATAAAATAATATCATTATTTATTCTGCTTTTATTATTTATAAATAGTGTTAAGAATATGTTGTATGCTTAGAAAATGTTGATGTTGATTAGAAATAGATATATGGTAAAACGACGTTTGTCGGGCCAACTAGTATAGTATAAAAACCGATTCTTAGCACAAGTAAGCACCAAATGTTTGAAGCAATTGTATTTATCGGTCTGATGTCAGAGTCTTGGCTAAAAGAAATTTAATATGTTACCTTATACTGTCTAACACAAATGCTACTGTATTACACATATTGAAAGTGGCATCTCTTTTTTTCTCATAATCAAACATCGATGTATTATTTGCATCCATAATCAGTAGGAATGATTTAAGTACTACATAGGTAAATAGATTTTATAAAAGTATACTTAAAATCAATTTAAATTCTGTTAAAAAAGTTTCTTGATAAAATAAAAATTACAGGTGTGTTTTTTAGTATACTATTAATAATTTATAAATAAATTTATAACAAATAAAAAAATATATAATAAATAAAATAATTTAAGATACAATTTTGAAAAAATAAATTATTAAATTATTTATTCAATGATATATTTATTTATCTCCATATATTCGGTACAATAAAATGTGTTAAGTGCTCTATGAATAAAACATCATATTCGCTCTGACAAGTGAAAGATTATATTAAATGTGTTTATGTGTGCATGGATCTTAATGTGTTTATATTTACAGCTGATTCAGAAATTACTTCATATTCAAATGTGTAAAAATAATTTAAGCTATACAAATCATATTACTGTATTCTTTTTTTAATTTATTTCTGTGTGTAACATATATACTCTTTTGTTTAATATACTGATTTGTTTAAAGGAACTGAGATTCGCTTTTGAGTGACATGGTCGAATTTCGATCGCAATAACGGGACTCTACTAGTATATATTATTGTGAATGTATAAATGTATAATTTTGGTTAGCCAACTAAAGAAAACTTATATGTACGTTAATAAGTAGTGCTTAAATAATTTTAAATAGAAGCAAATTTTTTAAAAGACAACAAAATGATTTAAATGGATTTCAACTCATAACAGCGTTGGATTGGAATTTTCTATTATTTTTAATTTCCATATCCTCCAAGAGTTTGTACATATCAAATATTGGTCTCAGAGCACAATTAAAATACACACAAAAGTGTAAATTTTGAAATTAAAATTATACATTTGGAGGTTTGCAAATATCAGAATTATTAAACGTATTGAAAGCAATAATAATATTTATCATGGATTCATAACCTGTTTTTTAAAACAGAAAATCAATTTTTTTTTTTTAAAGAAAAAACTTTTATTCAAAACCGTTTTTAATAAAATATTTATACTATAATTTTAATCATAATGTCAAAATATGTCAGCTGATTAACAGATTTAAGCATTTAAGTATATTTAAACATTCTTTTTGGCCACACAGCTCTTCCCGTAAGTCATTGGTCGTGAATTCGCTCACATTGAAGAAACATTTAACAATTAAAATAATGTAGCTACAATTGTAGAAGTTTTAAATCGACTTATAACAGTTGAAAGTAGGTATAATTTGTTAAATAATTCCATTTAAAAAAAGTTCAGTGATTTCCTTCCCCCATATCAAGTGAAACTATCTTGTTATCTTAACTTGTTTTTATCTCTATTGATATTATAACTATTTCATAAGGCATACTTTTCATACACTATATAAATATTACTTTTTTCGAACAAATGTTATGAATATGTTTGTTCTAATACGCTCAATAATATATAATCCACACATACACATACGTATAATAAATACATAGGTATATATTTAGATATAAATAGAACATGCAAATACAATAAAAGCAGATCAAACACGCAAATAACTTGCTTGAACATAGTATATGTATGGTATAATGTTGTATGAGTGATCTAACTCTGATGATGGTGATGTTACCGCCATGTCTATGAAATATCAACGACGAATATGAGTAAATATATTCGATATTGAGCAGTGAGGAGCCAACCATCCATGCTATGTCAGTCATACCTATTATCGTGGACACATATCAATATTATTATACTATAATGTTGATATGATTATTTTATATCTTTAAAGTTATCAAAGAATAATATAGAAGAAAACTGAAGATACGAGATATTCCAGATTTTGAGATTAACTGACTCGTCTATAGGCGCTTATAATGCCATCTGTATGATATGATAACGTTTAAATATTGTTTTGGTTTCAAACTTTTATTATCAATTTTAAAAAGCAATTTAAATAATTCCAATAAATGATTTTGATAAAATATAAAAAAAAAAATATAATATTTGAATACTAATACTTCGGTAAAGTTCAATCGTTTTCGTTAGTTTTCTCCGTGATTACATTATTAAGGCTTATTTTATCGATTCCATTTTCTGTTGATAAATATTGTATTATGGATGTATAAAATGTGATGTACCTGATACGAAACAAACTAAAACAATAAGTACACATGTGAACTAGTATTTATAAGTTAATACTATAACCTTTAAACAAACCAATGAAAGTAGAATAAAAATGTATACTTGATACATTTGTTTACAAACAAGGGGCTAACGTAAACAATTCGACTATGTATTATGGTTAAAATTGCTATTTTTTCGAAACGCAAAAGTTGTTATCTCAAAAATTATTTTTCGACTTTTTCTTGCAAAATTTTGGAATTTGAAGCGACGTCGTTTCTATACCTACCTGTTTGTATAATTAGGAATTTTGAACGTCCGTATCAGTCTGTTGAATTTTCAATATAAAAATATAAAATGTAAGAATCAAAATATGGTGGTAGAGTTTGCTAAAGCCATTCAGATTTACGGTGCTTATATATATGTGTCAAAATATTATATTGTCATTCGAATTAAATTATTTATGCAGATTTCCATTCAATAAACACGAAAAAATGGATCAAATTTAATTTGGAGGTCTATGTATTTTTCTTTTAGTTACGATGTCTTAAATTATACCAGCTTAACCGATCTTATCTTAAAGTTCTTATTAGGCACAATTTTGAAGAAACCTTCTTCCACTGTGTGTTCATGCCTACAAATGAAAGCAAACTTCTTAAGCATTGTGATTATTAGTTCGTTATGCTAACTTTATAGATATGAATTAATATGGATGGTATCTATCATAATGTCCGTATGTGTTTGTTGTGTACGACTGACTCAAAACACACCGTACCCCACTACTCCTACCCGTTGGTTTTACGATGTATGCTTGGTGTGTGTGATGTTAGCTGCCTCGCCACTTATGACGTGGCCTTGTCTCAAAATGTATGTAATGTACGATATAAAATAATAAATACAGTAATTAATATCTATTCTTATTATATATACAGGTGGATTTTATTTTTAAATTTTTTAATTTATACGCACAAATTTTTTATTTTTGATTATGTCCATTAAAATCGTATATGCAACCAAAAAGTTTAAAGAGGAACATATTTTATATCTCTTCCAAAAACCGAAACGCGTAATGTTCTTGATTTGTCCAAATAATTATGTTTATCTTATAGTTTTATTTTATTACGTTCTAATGATTTTTATCGTTAATTATCACTAGTACCTACCTCTATTGAACAGTAGACCTCACTTATGGTGATACTCTAAATGAGAATAACTATTTTTTTTGAACTATTTTATTACGAAAGCCCCTGACTCAATGAACCTCTTTATAGTATATTTCCTTATGAAATAACAAAAATATATACTAAATTTTCTCTATGTGATAAACGATGTGTAGTAAATTTCATTAAAATAGGTAAACTCATTCGAAAGTTACGGTGGAATAAACATAGATCAAAATTGTCTAGTTTAACCATAGACTTTACTTCGTTCGATCAATAATAATAGTGATACAATTAGTTTGACTATTTTTTGCAATTATTCTATCTCTTCTCTTTATGTAAAATGACTGTATATTTGAAGTTTTTCTCATAAAATTAAAGACCTATCCTTGGTCAAATAGACAGTCGATAAAATACTGATAAAAATAAAAGTTTAATGATAATATATCATAAGCTTGTTTAGAATTAATTAGTTCTAAAAAATGTTTATATTGATCATAGGTACTTGATTTATTCTTCACCGGGTTTGTTTTTTGCTAGATCCATCTTGAAAAGCCATATTATTCTAATTCTTTCTTGCCAATATTAAGGTCCACTTAAAAATTGTAAATTAAAAAAAAAAAATCTTTTTTTAGCGTATCTTTACATTTCATAAACTATAAGTTTAATTCCATGATCGTTTAGTAGTTATTATTTTTGATACTATGGCGCTGAGAACTTAGCATGCATCTGCCTGCTGTATAAATTGTCATTTGTGATCATAGACTAGTAAAATAATTTAATAGACTGATAATAATATTCGCTGTATATTATTGTCTGTCTGCACATAGACTTATATGATTCATTTACGATAATAGTTCGAATTTAAATTTAAATTGATAAATTATTTAGAATAAGTAAAATTATAAGTAAATTTAGCATGTATACATTAAATTATTGTATTATTTTGATATATCCATTCTAAATAAATATATTTTTAGAGTATAAATAATAAATAAAATAAAAATCAACATTTATATAAATATCAATTTACCTCACTTCACACAGTAAAACTTACACATATTATGTATGTAGTATTATTTATAAGACTTCAAGTTTACATTTCCCCCTTTACCTCTATGAATCAACATACATCTACCATCTATAACACAAAATATTAATAATCTGAATATTAAAAATAAATATTTTAAGTCGATATAATTAATATATATAGTATAAAAATATATGTAAAAGCTCGTTCACCAAACCATTTTGAATTTTAATTGCTTTTTATTGTATGATTTTATTTACTGTGTTAAAAAGGTATTTTACTTTTTGAAATTGTGGTGTAGACGTGTAAATTCTCTTATATGAAGATAATTTTTTATTATTACATTAAAAATTATTGATGTTTGCTAATGAATTTATTTTCAAGTCTCGTCACACGCTACAGTTGAATTTCTCTTATTGCGTGAGAATAACAAATAAACAAATGTACATAACCAGCTAGATATAAATATTTGATAATTTTGAGACAAAGGCAGAACTGTAATTAAAAATGGACTGAAGTATTAAATACGATAAAGCAAGTAGTGTATTTAAAAAAAATCGAAGAGTTCTTTGATAAGTAAAGGATATATGGAAATTAAAAATTCAAGTTTTGTATATGCTTGCGTTTGAATTTACAAATTATCGTGAAAAAATTCAATAAATTTTTATTAAGCTAGCATTTGAATAGATGTGGCGTTTAATGAAATATTCTAAATCAAGGTTCTTTGCATAAAATAAAATGACTTTCTTATTTTATTTATTAAATCATCTTTTAATGGTTGTATGGTTGTAACATAAATAAATTGCAAATAAAAAAACAGTAAGCTGTCGTTTTTCGACCATTATTGATGACCAACAAATTGGATTTCAAGTATAAGACAGCATTTAAAGCATTGTCTTTTGTATTAATCCAAGTATGTTATTTTAAGAAGGTTGTTTTTAATATCAAGTTCTCTCATATCTTAGAAGAAGAGCTTTTTCAAAACTAATTATCGCTTTTTAATTCAAAATGCAAAATAACAATAGACAAGCAAATGAAAAAAAAAAAAATTTCAATCAATTTTGCCAAGAATTATTTACCAACAATGATTTCTTCTTATTTAATGGCTTTTATTAAATAATTAGTATAATATTTCAAATTTTTTATGTGCACAGACATTATTTATGACTTTTAAAAAAAAAATTATGACTGAAAAAAAAATATAGGACAAAGATTACAAATTTTCATAACAATAAAAAGAAAATTTATTACCATAAATAAAAATACCTCTTCGTTGTTAGGTGTGTCAATTTGTGGGTGGGTTATGAAAATGATTTATAATGTACTTGAAAAATTGAATTAGACAAAAAATTGTTATCATCGATATTTTTGTATACAGACAATTTAATTTAAGAACGATAACATATTTTTTTTTTTGAAATTTGGTTTTAACTAGTTTTTTTAGTTTGATTTTTAATTTGGGTGCTTCAATTTACAATATTTAGTCGTTATACTCGTCAAATTTTATGCAATAATTTCAAAATACACACACACACCCACAGTCTTCAAAGAATCGAAGAATTTTTTTCAAATTTGGATGTGTTTCAAATATTTTTGTTATTTATTTTCTTTTGTTAAAATTGATTTTATTAAATTTAAAAAACCATTATGACATATTTAAATCAATTTATGATTGATTCTAAGTCGACATCTGCGACCTTCATGTAAAAAATAAGATATGTTTGTAAAAGGTGAACCACCCACGACTCTGAATATTTTACGTTTAAGAATAGATTCCGTTATCGAATATTTTAGGAAATCGACTGATTAAATTACACCGAGCTGCATAATTGAAACAAAAGTCGGTACAGTATGTATTAGAAAAACCCTGGAAATCTTATTTGACATGCATGACAGTCGTCGTTTATCCTGATTAATTGGACTACTACAACATAAATGTGGTCGCTGACTGGAATGCTTGCGGGAATCTAATCATTATTGTTGATTAGGGACGTATAAATATAAAAAATATGTGTCAATAATTAATTTTCCTGTAGGAAAATAGGAAGAGTAGATTTATTGAAATTAAGCGACTCCTTAAACCTCGTTTGCAATATCGAAAAAATCATATCTCAAATTGAGTGAGGCTGTACCTATCCTTCAGGAGTATTTCTGTTAAGAATCAAATCTTTCACACTGGAACATAATGAAATATTTGGCCACGTAAGTAAAAAGAAATGTTTTCTTTTTCAAATGGCTATTTCATTTGAGTTGAACAAATTTTGTATCCGATTAAATTAATTTGAGTTAAACACATCTTTAAACAGATTAAAAGATATCCTTAACGTTTATCAAGATTTTCTGCTTACGAGGCTGTATGTTTTATTATGGAATGTAAAATGTTGAATTATTTTTTAGTGGTCCTTATTAAATCTGGGTAGGTAAAAACGTCTCTTCCCCATAAAACCTTCCACAAATTATATATCAAGTGTTACAAACAAATCACTCTTTATCGATTGGGGAAAACCGCATAGTTTTTGAGTATATCGTGAACAGGCAGGCAAGACTATATATATATAAAAGAGATACCGATTTAAATTATTTGATGGGCCATATAATCGATAAATATAAAAAGTGATTGATAGTAATTAAAAAACACCTATAATATTCGATTAGACTCACCCAAATTAACTTGAAATAAAAATATTTTTATTCATAAATACTTTCACAATAAAAAATATTCGATAGGTCGGTCTCTCAATAAAAAATTTGAACAATATAATTGACACACGGCCAAAATTTTAATGTTTGTTATAATCTTGTTGTTTCAAGGTTCATTTGGAAATAGAATTTCAGTGAAAAAAATATGACATTTTTAAAATGCTCTTTTGTACGTAAAATACATTATTTTTCATACATTAATAAATTATAATCTTTTTTTTTTTTAATGGAAATTTACAGAAATAACTTTTTAATTAGATTATAATTGTTATCTAACTTAAATTTGTTTTATATTGGACATGTAGATAAATTATAACCATCTTTATGATAACTTAAGGTTTTTGATAATAATTTTGGTAATATCGAACTAGTTATATTTCATAAATTATCATATGTAACAATTGTATTCGAAGTTTTTCTGATTTTACCAAAAATCCGATCCAGAGCCCGATTAATCCCATGTATTTCATACAATATTTAAACAATTAGTTTACCGGTTACAGAATACATTATATTTTCGATTTTTTTAGCTCTTGATTAATCTAGAAAACCCATATACAGCGAAAGAAGTATTCTTTTCGAATTGACTATTATGGGGTAATTATGATTCAAGATTTACTAAATCTTATTATATTGTCTGGAAGTCAATAACTAGTTTTTCAGTCAAGAGTCTTTGAGAACACCTGAAACTTATAAATCTGATATTATGGCTAGTTTGTAGATAATATAAAAACAACTAAGAGAGTTGATTGATTAGATACAAGGCGTTCATGACAGACCACGTTAAACAAATTTTTAGGTATTATTCCGCTCGTTATTCACTTTTCAGCTTTTAGAAGATAGCTTCAACGTACATACTTTATAAACATAATGCCGAACCCACAGCAAGCGCTAAATAAACAGGCTGACCTACAAAATCTGTTACAGTTAAATTATTTTTATTTATAATAATATTTTCTACCTGTGTACCAAATTTTATATTTTAAAAATACTTGCCAGAATGCCGATTGGGGCGCTTTGTTGCTACATGGTGATGACTGACCATAATTTTTAGTCAATTTATTATGCTCACAATTCACTTTTCAGCTTTTAGAAAGTAGTTGCAACGTACTAAATTTTTTACCAATTTACTGCTCGCCCCCCAGGAATCGCTAACAAACCAGATTGACTGACAACAGGCTATTTCTCTATACCATAAATGATTCATAATATCAATAAATAACTCTTTAGAAAATTTTTGAAGTTCTTTGTCACTAACCTCTCGGGCTAGAATTATGAAAATTAAAAATCGTTTAAAATCAAATAATTACAAATTAAAATTCTGCTCGTAATCTATACGTTTTTATGCGCATGCAACCTCTCAATAAAATTAAATTACAGAACCTTTTTATACATATAAACGTCGATGAATAAAATAAATTACTTGACCGACTTTTTTTATTACAATTGATGTTGAGTGTAGTGTGTTGTGACTGGAAGCGAGCGCGAATGGTGTCTATATCTTGTAATTTTTGCAATTCATATGTATGTATATTTTATAACGGTAATATAATTTATTTTTTTTTTGACCTTCGTTTTAATAATTTTAAATTTTTTTTGTGTAAAATACAACAACAATACATCGTGATGTGATGCGTACCAAAAAAGAGTTTTTTAATAAAAAAATTCTAAATATGTATTAATGTTAATATACGTTTTAATGCTTTCTAATTTTTTTTTTATAACACAAAAACACAAAATTTTTTAACCAGATAATCCAACTGCATTTAATCGGCCTTTTATTTAAAACAAAAAATTGTGCCACGAACCATCACATTTTATTAACATCAAAATAATTATAATACAATTTTACTTTTCGAACTCTGTAAAAATGATAAAAATAATTCAAATTCTGCAAACTTTATCCGTTTACCCCTTAAGCGTTATATATATATTCTACAAAAGATAATAAAAGAAGAATTGATAAGCAGTAATACCAACCCATTGTATATTTATAAGTTCAAAAATCAAATTATTTGTGGAAAATGAAATGTATTAATTAAAACAGAAAACTTAAGTATTTAAAATATTTCATTGACCGAATTTTTTATTTGATTTTCTAATAACCCTGAAATCGACTAGACATATTTAAGAAATTTACTGTATAGTTTTTGTGCCATATTGACCCATCAGAAACATCGTAATTACAAATTTCCAAAATAGTTGTTGTTCTTCCTATTGAGAAATAGGGTTCCAGCATGTGTGAGATTTACTGCTCAATGGAGCTATTAATATGATACAGTAAAATAAAACGTCTAAAATATACCGAAAAGAATGGAAAAAGAGTAAAAATTAAATTATTTTTTTACACCAAATTAAAGTGGTATATTTTAAATTGAGAAATGGTTCGCAATCTGCACACCATATTCTTATTTCGATACTAATTTTTTTTTTTTTTAAATGATGTTGGCACTATGTGTTCTTCAATATCTTTTACATAGTTGAAATTATCATAGATTGATAGAAGCACTGGGTGATATAACGTTCAGGACAAGCACATCTCGTCCTAAACGCTTTTGATACAACATATGAGGACAATCTCAGCTCGCTCTGGATGCTCAAGTGGATAATCCTTTAACTTTTTAAAACTTCAACTTAGAAAAAGATATAATTAGAATTAAATGCCAAATAGTTTAAAATAACAAAAAAGTTTAGAATTTTTTTGATGCAAATAAAAAAGTTAAACATTCAATTTGGGAAAAAAAAAACAATCAAGAAATTACATCAAATAACGTTTCGCCCATTTCGTGTAAACAAATCTCTTTGAATGTTTTGTGAAAACACATAAATACATAAAACACACAATGTATGATAATCCATTCACATTTGTATACATCATCATTGAGTAAGTGAACAACTAAGCTCCAGCGCCGGTTTTGGTAGCTATTGCCTTATGTATTATTGTAATTCATTTTAAAATGTATTCGTGTTACGATTTTGTTCAGTGTTTAACAATAAATACATTCTCATAATAAATCTTCAATTGAATATACATTACCCCATTTATCAAATTACTTTTGAAATGCATCCCAGATTCTTGCATACTATTTTGTGTATGAACCTCTCGTATCATATAATGGTTATGTTCGTCTGATATTGCGCCACAGACTGACAGAATAAAATTTATCGTAGACACTCTTATACAATTGTCCAATTATTTATTTCACTGAAATATTTGTAAACTATTTTAGAAACACTTCTTACATTGGTGCCTCCTCGATGGCATAATTAAAAATCCTTAATCCAGGCTTATTTTCTTCCATGCTACGATGGCTGGTATTGGATGTTGTGAGTATAGACATTGTGAATGGACTAAGCAATACTCTTTTTAAACTGACCACTCTTTAGAAAGAAAAAGAAAATTATGGCGATCGTGCGGATAACAATAAATAGTGTATAGACTCCACTGGCCAAATGCGCGCTTTGTTTCACGCACATTTCTGTCTGTTTAATTTTGTAGCTGGACATGAAACGGCTCAGTCTACTCTTTATGTCTATGCTTGTGAGTCAGTGGACATATATTGAAATAATTGTGATGTTACTTACTTCAACTTCATCAGGTAAATGGAGCTTCTAATATATACAATGACATTGTATGGCCACTGCTCAGCATTCTTTTTTTATTGGTTGTTGACTCACAGTCACTAATTTGGATATTGGTGTAGCTTCGTGTATTCTATTGGTAATGTCCACGCTTCCATCGGATTATAATATTTGATCCACAATAACAGAATGTCTTGAGTTGTTTCAGCTTATCTCAGAATTGGTTGTAAGCTCATTGATTATGATACGTTTATTTCTTTTTCTGAGAAGAGTAAGAATCAGCAAGAACCAATACTGCCACTAACAACCAAAGGTACTAGACCTGAAATTGTACGTAATTACTTACAACTAATACGCTCTTTTCAATTGGCCCCAATGATTTTGTTTCAATAACATGTACACTCAAAATTATAGCGTGAAGTTTCGTCTACTAAAAACTTCAGTGGTCTAACTACAGAGATCATTATGTATGAGCAAAATGTCATATAAAAAATTTAAATGTGAATATATCATTAGTAATTTTTTTTCCAAGAATTGCTTTTTCACAAACCATTAAGGTAACATTTTAAATATTATTATAATCTAGAGTTTTAAACTGTTTTACAAAAACGAAGAACTGATTTTTAAAAAAGAAGATGACTTTATTTTTCATTAAATGCATTAACATAGTACATTTTGTAAATCATTGATACGCCATCTATATTTGTCAAAAAATTGTTTAATATACGAACTATATATAATATTTCTGTATAATGGACAATATAAAATTTTTTTAGATAAAATGGAGTATTACAAAAACAAAATCATTTGTCGTGTAGTTTTTGAAAAATTCGTCTCTGAAGTGGTTATTTTGAAATTGGTTTAAATAAATTGTATAAACCAGTGTAAATTCATTGTAATAACAACCGATTCACCTTAAACATAGTCAATTTTTATAATAACAGCATATAATTTATATATAACAGTGTAAAGTTATTGATTGCATTTTGCTCCCATTATGTCGATTTGATACATAACAAACACATTTACAGATACATTATTTGCATGTTACAAGACCATTTCAATACCTTCAATATATCTTATCACACAAATCATGTAATAATAATGATAATAATAATAATAATATAAATTATATTATTGTTGTCTGTATTGGCGTTCAATACAAAAATTATGGTTTAGCGATCAGTTATTTATTTTTAATTGTTATTACATGATCATTTAATTATATTAGTGCGTTAATTTGGTCTACTTAGTATATATTGAAATGTAGAAATAAATTTCGACTCTTATTCAATATTATTAAATTATCAAAAGATATAATTAATGAGAACCCTAGGGAAGCCGATCAATTTAAATTCGGTTTGCATGTGTGGCTCATGTGAAATACGGTAAGCTATAAAAATGGTACTTAAAGTACAACTGCAATATTGAAATTTTTTTAGATTTTAGTAGTATAATGTTTAAGAGCGCTAATGATGTTCAAACGACTGAATAGACTTTCTTGAATCATACCTTCTCTATCAAGTAACAAAAATGAATTTCGATTCATTCGGTTCTCCTTCTTTTTGCACCTGAGGTAAAAAATTAATCTATTGAGCTCTTAATTCATAAATAACGAAGAAATTGTTCCAACGTAGGTCAAGTATATTCTGGACTTTTCAACGATAGGTTTCAACTTTTTTTCTATTCTTTACCTTTTCATTTTCTTCGCCATCAAGTTCTTCTCACCCATGACTGTATACCGTTCAAGAGTAATGCAACATGGGTTAACCATCTAAACCTGACTCGTATGATGAAAACTATTTGTAGCTTACCATACTTTAGTCTTCGTTCGTTATTCGGCTGGGTCAATCATTCACTTGCAGATGTCAGAATGCATGTCTCATAGCCATACAAAGATAGAAAGCGGATAGACTTTGAGCTAAGCCATGAGACATCTCGAAATTTAAAGGTCTTCTGGACTACCCAAACGATTCTGTTACCAGCAGTTAAACGACATTTCGCCTTTCACTTTAGTATCTGGACGCTATCATGATACCCAGGTACTTAAATTAGTAACATACCGAGAAATTATGGTTTATGTTCAAGAATGTTACTTTGGTTGACCTGTTAATGTCTTTGTATATATCGTTTTTAACAAAGTTTCGCATATTAATATAAATTAGTCATTCATAACTACTATCTAAGAGTAGAATCATAAATGAAGTTTAAGTTAATAAGTAAACAAGCATAAACGATAAATTTTAAAAAATAATTAAAAAAGCAGATGATTTTACAGAAAATTTTGAAGTATCTGCAAAGAAAGAAATACAAATAAAATTAGAAAAACGTTTAGTAATTGCATTAAAGAAACTGTTTTTTTACTAATACGGTACTTATAAAGTAATTAGTTCTGTGCCTTTGTTGAATAGATTCTAAAATATCGAATCATTAATTTCATCTATCAATAAAGTACTAGTTATTTATTAATTGAAAAATGATTTATAAAATAATAATATAAAAAGGTATATCAATTACATATTAAATTCTCAAAGGGAAACTGTATTTTCCAATTTAACTATATGAGCATTAATGTGCTTATAATGCAACAATATTATACTAATATTGTTAATGGTAAAAGTTTTATCAGGTTTAAAGAGGTACTTTAACTAGCAGCCCCAAGTCAAAATTATACATGATTAAAAGGATATATTTGAATCCAAAATTTTTTCTTCTATTAAAAATTGTGTTTAAAATAATTAATAATTAAATTTCTTGTTACAAAATATTCCATTGATAATAATGGTGGCATTTATATTTTAAGTAGTTTAAACGTACCCGTGTGCGAACTCCATGCCTCCATAAATGTTAACATTTCTTTTTTACACGCTTTAAGCTATTCTGTCTGTTGCATATACAAAAAATTTTGATAAACAGCCATTTGTCGGTAGAAAATCTTTCTTATTAAATCCAAAAAATCGAATATAGAATTTAACCATTGATAGTTTAAAAAAAAAAAAAATAATAGTAATTTTTAAAATTTCTTTTTTAAAAGTTAAAGTTTTACCCATTTCTAACGTAATCGATGACAATTTAGAGTTTATGTATAAAATAGTGTTAGTTTGATGACACTCATAAAAAATTTCTTATAAAAATTCTAGTTTTAAGAAGTCGAGAGTAGTGGGTTAAGGCAATCTCTGTATGAAAGATTTTTCGTTAATCGATTGTAAAAGAAAAGCTACCAACAAAACTACTTACTTATTGTGCTTGCTTACTTAGTTCGTTCATTTCCTCTTCGTCATATCATCATAAACTACTTATGTGATAAAAATAATAAAAACATAACACACACAAGTGACTTCACTCTACATTATTTTATATTTTGTTTTGTCTTACTTTAACCAATGGTAATGTCCTTAATCTCTGGAGAGATAGCGTATATTAAAGGTTATTATTATGTACAGATAGGTCTAGAAACATAGAACAAACAGGATCATAGCAACAATTAGAATCATTTTTTGAAAAATTGTTTGCTAAGTTTTATTTAAAATTTGATCGTCAATATTTAATGGATAGTGGGTTATATTACCATACTGTAAGAATCTTAAAATTGCGGAGCTCGTGTAAATACTTTAAAAACAGCCGCTTGGTTTGATTTCAAATCAAAGATCGAGTACTAAAATTTGCTTATCTAGAATCGATCCCACTGTTTATCATTAGCAGTCGATCTCATTAATATACAATTGAGTTACTCTGCTCTTGTTAATATAGTATAATAAAACAAAAATTCGATTGATACGTGTTCTAATCAATGAAAAACGGGGATTTCTATCAATAGTTATTTGGAATATTGGCTAAAATAGATCATAAGAGATTTGTAATCACAATGTTTTCTTTTGAGGTAAGAAAATACAAATTTGGAACTACATAGATTTTTATTCAGTAGGTATATTTAAAAGAACATTTTCACAAAATGTAAAACAAATTTGGTAATAAGCTATCACTTGGACTAATTTTTTTGGTATAGTCTGTAGAATATTATCTGAATCATAACGTAACAACAGAACGTATTTCGTTACACAATACACATAACATTCACTAAGTATTTCGAACGGTAGTAGAGGGTGAGAACGAGAAATATGTGGAGAACAAGGGGGTGGGTGGTGGTAATGTGAAGAGAGCCCAGTTTGTGTACGTATGTATAGTTAGTTGTTACTCGGAGTTGCGCGCAAAGAAAACAAGTATTGATAAATTGTTTAAAGAACGGTCTCTTCGTCGTTCCTTGTTACATTCTGGAACAATGATGTTATTTTTCATTTATATAAAAAAAAATAAATGATAATAGAATTCTTCATGCTACTTCCATATCTTTTTATATAAATTGTTTCGAAATAATTCAGGATTTTAGAAAATATGAAAAAGTTTAAACAACAAAGTCCTAATAGTAATGCATCGTCATCGTGAAAAAATAATTTATTTAGATTAAAATTTCTGCTTGTGAAATTTATCTTAAATATTGTTACCAACAATAAGATCGTAGAACGTTTCGGAGAAATTTTGAGTACAGCTAAACGAGCTAGTAGAAAATGTAGCTTTTTGGATTCCTAATAAAAGCCACATTGTGCGAAAAGTAACCAATTGTGATTTTGGAAATATGGACAAAAATTCGATTTACAACCTCTACATTTACCAATTTTACCTACAATATATATTTTTCACGGTATAAGTAAACAAAGATGAAAAACCTCTTAAAAAAAGTTCGTAATTTTTTACATTTTTCGCATTTTACCGATGAAACATGCTCTCTGGATGAAAATATAAGCGTTACTGACTCTGGAATGATCGGTTTGAGCAAACAAGTAAACAATTATAATCTCTAAATAGTACATATAGTATGATTCCCTTTCGTTTTTTTGAGATCATTTTTTTTTATAAAAAAGAAGCTATTGTTAAAAATTATTATATTTTGTAACTTAGTATTAAGGATTGAAAAAATGTTTAAATTCTGATAAGTACATATATATCATAATTATTTTAAATTTGTCAACACTGATCGGATCCCATTAGAACATGTAATGTTTCATTACAAACATGTTATGTTCAGCACAATGTAAAAAGTGATTCTTACTTTCTACTATTTTAATTAGAAGCGATATAATTTTGTTTTTTGCCCATAAAATTTAATACTATACCAACATATAGTATAAAATTTAATACTATATCAACAGTCTACGTTTCACAATGGTTTGTTTTATTAAAGAAATATTAACGGGAGTCAATTGAAAAAAGAAAAACCATACATTTTTTAGTTTCATGTACACCCAACAAGAAAACATCTACTAAAACGAAAAATAGAGTGGTTGGGTAGTATTGACGTAGTGTGGAAAACATAGACTCCGAAGGGAAGGTTTTTAACCTCATTTCAGTGGAAATATCGAGAGGGAAAAAACGAATGGAAAATCCATTATGATTTTTTTTTCTGTAAGAGTGTGTGGTTTTTCATTGTTTTTTCCTATTTTCCGGAATGTTTATATCATCAAAGATTCAACACCACCATATAAAATAACAAGACTCGGGGGTATGAGGGATAAAGTTGTATTTGACAGGAATTTTTGAATTTTGTTTTTCCTGTGTTTAAAAAGCAAAATAATAAAAATCCTTAATATAATATCTGAATGATGTTGGTATGTTTTCAAATACAGTCAAATTTAAAAAAAAATATTATTTTTCATTCAAAACTGATAAATTAATTTAGCTATAGAAAAATTTATTAATCGATATAAAATCAAAAAATTTACTCAACATTTCTCGTATGGAGTCAAATATTCCGATATACATTTTTTATTTTACATTTAGTATACTGATTGATATTCATATAAATTTTTTTAAATTTTAGATAATGTATTTTCTACACTAAATTTTGTGTATTCAATAGCCATATTTTGATACATAATTTTTCTTCATGGAGGGAATGATCCTCTTAAGACTGCAATAGGAAAATATACATTTTTCACTGCAAAAAGATTTACTAACATTAAGTTAGGACTTTGTTTTGACACATTTACATTAGATTTAATATAACAGTGATTCTAAACCTTGTGTGACCAATACGAAAGATGCAATAAAATCAAAATTCATTCATTTTCAATGGATAAATCGCACGACAAAATTTTTAAATTTTAATGTAATTTATATTACATTGTTATTCACAATTCTCCTTTGTACAATTCAGAATTTCGAATGTCCATATTTTGGCTATTTTTTAAGATAAAAAAAAATAACTTCAAATATATGTTCATGTTCAAGTGATAAACAAATTGGTGCATCTTCTCTACTTTAAAAATGCAAACAATAAAAATTAATGTGTATGTAATTTTATGCAACAAATGGCAAATAGTGTGTGGCAATAAAAAAAGATTGAGAATCACTGCAATATACTACTAATCAATCAACAATTAATCACTCAATTTATACAAAGGTCACATCCAATTTTATCTAAATAATAAATCCACTCTCTTACCCTGTTACTAATTGTACTACAATTCTCAATGAATTGCGTTAAAATAATTATTGTATATTAATTATGACTTTTTGTTTTAATAAATTTTAAATCCGAGTGAAGATTGTAATTAATTTATTTTTTAATGAATGCACAAAAACCTGTTTACCTTCAAAAATTTGTATTCATACAAATAAATACAAACTTATTTACATTTAGATAAAAATATATAATAATAATAATAATAATAATATAAGAGATTTATAAAAGAATTTCAAAGTTAGAGATCTTAATTATTGTTGTCAATAAAATATTAACATTGTGAAATTATTCTAGTAACTTCTAATGCACCATTTACAATGTTATACACGTATAAAAACGCATTAATATTAATATACACATTTTTTGTTTGTTTACTGTGCTTAAAATGTGTAGGGGATTATAATTTTATTAATTTCAGATTTTGACCTGTAATGCTTTTTCATAATTCGTTTATTTGTTATTGTTAAAGCAATAACACATAATTCTAATATCCAGCATCTAAGGATGCGTACACACGTCTAACATTTGCGTGTAACATAAGACGGTAATGTAACGTAACTTTAACTTGTAGAACAGCAATCTTTGTGTAGATGTGAACGCGTAACACCGTGGTGTAAAGTTGATACACGACGAGGGACTTTACATCTCGTCCTACAAATTGCCGGTTACTTTGAATCGCATCGAAAGATGTTGCTAGGTGGGGTTACGAATAGTGTGAACTCAACTTTTAACGCAACTTTTGCAAAGGCAAGACTTTAAAACATTATTCATTTTTATTTTATTTGTATTTAAATATTTCGATATGGAGTGGAACGAATACAATACAGTTTATTGAAATCTTTCAACATAGACAAATAGTTAAAGTGAAGGTACTCTGCTTGGTAAACAGATGGAACGCTATGCGACTTATTGTAACATCGCAACATCAGTAAACCATTGGTCACGTAACATGTAACACGTAATTTTGCAGATTTATGATACGGTGTAACGTTACGAATGAATGTGGCACGTGTGTATGTTGCTTAATATCACTCCTATACTAGATATTATCTTTATTACAACACTAGAATCTTCTCTGATTTAAAAAATTTTTGAAATTGAAAATAATTTATCGAGCAATAGTTATAAAAAGTCTCCACGATTTTGCATCAGTCCTAAAATAATTAATATTTATATCAAACTTAAATCGCTGATTTTACATAAAATCCGTTCTTCATTTATAAAAAAGAAGCAATATAATTGCAAATACCAAATTATTTTTCAAAGAATAATTTTACAAGGTTTGCGGTTAAAGGGATATTAAGTACACCGCTATCTCTAAAGCTTTGTTCATATTAATCAAGCAATTTAATCAAGTAGTAAGTAGTTTAGTTTTTCAGCAACATTTTAGTCAAGTGTTTCGTATAATTATTTAGTCAAGTAGTACACCCACCACTGTTGTATCACAAATATATAACAACAAATATAAACATGCTTCATTTGGTTGGCATTTAATTGTTGTTGCAGTCACAGTCATATATTAAATATAAACATGTTTTGCGATATGAAATTATATTACATGACTGTGACTGTTTACATAGTTTTAATAAATTTCTTGTTATTTGACTAAAATACTTGAACAATGTGAAAGCTTTAGGTCCACGTTCAAGTTCAGAGTCATACATTGATATCTTCGAAAACATACAATTTTTATTTCATAATATTACATTCAATTCTTATCTATGTTGATAATTTCAAGTCTTCAGCTCATTGAGAAGTTTGTTTAAATACAATTACAAAATTCCATTTGAACATCACAACAAATTAAGTATAAATTAGAAATATTTTCAAACTTCACCTTACCTTTCTTGTTACGCAAAATAATTTTCTGGTATCGGCCATAGTGAGCGATTGAAATAAGAATATTTGTCTGTATTTAACCGGACATTTTTAAAATGTTTTATTATTTTGGTAATCAAAGATATCAAATTGGAATATAAACGTATTGATAAATTTGAAAAACGAACGATTCAGATATCTATAAATGAAATAGATCTCGTTTTCATGTGTTATAATTATAATCTCCATAGAACGTACAGTTGTAGTTATAAATAGTTTATGCCATACTCTAATACTCAATATTTGTATTAATTAATCTCTCTAAATTAATTAAATTCGATTAATATTTCAATGCGATCTGTTTATATGATTACCTTTATGATTTCATTAATAAATAACTTGTTGAATTCTTGCAAGTTTTATTTTAATGTCTATCATATCAAATTTAAATTTTATTTGTCTATTGTATGAATGTAACTTGTACAAGTATAGGTGTTAATTTCGAAAGTTGAATCACTGCGTGATCACTTAAGTCTTGTTTAATCAATTTTTTTTTCAAATTATATTATAAATAGATATGTACTTTGCCGTATTGCTTACTTTAAATAATAGTAAACAATTATATATAATTTTATGTAATAATAACCTTCAAACAACCAATCAAATTGTAGAATACAAATGTTCACGTGAAACTTTTGTTTACAAACAAGGGACCAACGAAAATGGTTCAACCTTAGACGCTCTGATTCCGTTATATATAATAATAGCTAAAAAAGACAAAGCAATATATAAAATTCTATGTACGAAAATTTAATTTGAAATCTGTTTTTATAACTAACTACTACTTCTTTCAAATACATTAAAGTTGGTGATAGAATTGAATCTACCCAGAATGTTACCTTATTACTGTAGAAGTATGCTATTACTCATCACAGAAAACATGTTTAGACTTACTGGAATATGGTTACTCGAACCGCCATAGTTCTTGGTCTATAGTAAGTGAATGAAAATATTTAGGTATTTATTATTTAATAAATGATATTTATAAAGCTTTATTTATTTAAATAAGAATGGTTAAATTAGAACTAAACATTATATGGCTTATTGTTTTATTAATTAAAAACAAAGAAATTTCAAAAGTGTGGAAAAATATTTGGTCCAAATAATATGAAAATAGTTAAATAAAAAATCTCATTTCATGAAGCACTTTTTTGGTTAAAATATGTTCTCTTCTCAATCACATCAATCAATAATGTATGTTAAAATAAAAATCATTCAGGTCGTATTAAAAATAGACCTGAATATATTTGTTGAGTTACTTTTTGAATACTGAATGTTGATAATAAAATACAATTCACATTTATTAATAAAATAAATACTTTCACTGTAATTAAATTTAGTATTAGTTTTAAATACATGCACAGGCACATGCATACACATACATGTATGTTTTGATTGTGTAATACCCTACTACTCTATAGTTAATGAATAATGAATAATTTATATGTATAGTTTTTGAGTATACAGTTCAGTTTTGAATGCCAACTTTTTTTTTAAATTTAAATATTATATTTATTAAATTATTTATGATACATATATAGATGATTCAAAATTCCTTTCATTGTATCTCTGATTATCTTCATATTTAATCAAATTTCAAATCACATTAAGTATATCATCATGTAAACCGGCTCAGTGGTCAAGTGAGAAAAGGCAGTAATACCTTGACCCTATTGACTACTTAGGTTGGAGTTAGAATTCAGTGGCAGTGGCAGTTTAATCAATTATTATAATTAAAAAAAGTTTCGGTTGATTGATTACACTGTCGTCGCTTGGATAAGAACAAAGTAACCTGCTTCACCAGCAACATAATATAACTCATTGTCACCTTGTGCTAGAACGCATCTTTCACTGTTTCATCTGATAGAGTGTTCTAAAAAAGAGGGTGTAAAGGACCAAAAAGTCTAGGTAAAAGGGACGTGATTGCGATTCCCCGCTTAATATACTCTGTATCATCATGTAAGAATGTATTCAAAAATTGCGTAAGAGGTTTATAACATGTAGGTATTGTTTTTTCAATATTTGTAACATCTTACGATGTATAAAAGGGGTAAAAAAATGACTAACGACTTTTGGAATCAATATTGAAAGCTAAAGTAATTGAAAGATATTATTTCTAGATGTTCTGTTATGCTTTTCTCTCTGATTAATTTCTCTAATGATTGAATACTAAATATGGCTAATAATTTTTTGTTATATTTCGGGTAATTCTAAACATTTGGATACTTACTAGATATCTGGAGTCAGTATCCGGTATTATTATAAATTAACAATATTTTGTAATTTTATAAGGAACTTAAATCTAAGAAATAATATTTACTTATTCACTTTAAACGAATCCAAAATCTTTTTTTTTACAAGTTTTAAGAACTACATTAAAAATTGATTTTTATGAAATAAATGGTACTAAATGTAAAATCAACAAAATATTTATATCTCCAATTTCGATAACTCCCAGATCGAACAACGATACCAAACAGACGTTTCAAGTGAAATAAGTTTTGAATTTCGATAAGAATTAAGTATTTATGATGACCCTCCCCCCCCTCCACACTGATCTAACGTAATTACATATCTCAACCGATCACAAAAAGTACTACAACATAAGACAGATCAGTACTTGAATGGGTGACCGCTTGAGAATGCTGTGTGATGTTGTTTTATAGAATATACACCAACTCTAGTCACTAAATGATGTTAGTAGTTGAAAAATTGACTTTAAAAAAAAAAAAATTATTTCAGATGTAATTAGAAATCAAAATGGATAAAATTGAATTCTGTATTGAATTTCTATGTTTTTCAATGAATAATTACGATCAACTATAGAATTCATATTCATGATGTCTAAACTGTAGTCGAAATACCAAAAGTACCAAATATACCATTAATGATTTGATCTGTGATACATTTAACGATTTCCTACTGATAAATCGTAATATATTTGATTGAATTAAATACGATTTGTTTGATTTATTTTCTACATAAAAATCACTACAATTTTTAATTTCAATTATAAAATTTACTAATTTTATTTTCATGATTGTTTCAGGTATTATCAACTTTTAAAACTACATTTCCATCTATGTTGTGCCATTCATATACATATAATGTATGTATTATATATATATTGAGTTATCATCAAATGCAATCACTAGTCATGGTTGCTACAGCTATTTTAATTGTACAAATCATACTTTATACAGGTAACACATTATTATAATTTAAATAAAAAATGAATGTATTATCTATTGTGATTTATTGATAGGTAAGGTGATGCAAGGTCTTATTTAAAAACATATGATTACAAAAATTTTTGTTGTTGTTAGGATTCCATACCTCACGACACGATTAATTATCTTCGTTTCATTTAGTCTGCAATTTTTAAATTAGTGAAAATAACAACTAACAGAGTTAATTATATAAATATTCGATATACGATTCAGTGTTTTTAATGATTAGCATTCATAAAATAGCCTTCATATTCAGTCCATGCGGTTATAAATACGTATAATAATAATAATATGTATTGCAAATATATGTGCTAATTTTGAGCTGCAATTGTTTCAAATCTTATTTACGAATGTATTTACGAAAAACATTGACTGTTTTTTAAAACAAAAACTTTTTTTCCTTTGTATATTTTATGGTTTAAAATTAGGGCTATATCTAATATTCGTCACCTAAATTTCAACTCGCTATCTCTTTTATTTGTGAGTTATTTTGATGGTGGACATGCGAAACTGAAGTAATTAGGTGATTCTATGAACACCCATACCTCAATTTTGTTTGTGCGGTCAATTTTATTTTGCTTGCGTTGTAAACTTGAGACTACAATTAAAATATACCCTGACATAGGTATTATATTTATGTCGAGTATAACAATATTATTAGACTAATAATGACAATCTTCGTTATTCATGTTTTAATTCACTTTAAAAAATTAATAAAAAGAAATATAAAAGAAAATAACATTAATAGAAAGAAAAACATGCTCTTAAAGAGTAAATTTATTTGTTCAGTCGCCTGGGCCTATATCCTATTATTATTCAAATTTATTTTTAAATTAAATATCCCATAAGAATAAAGGAAGCGAACAAAATTTAAATTTGCAAATAGTAAATCTAGTTTTAAATAATTTAGTTTAAATAAAATACTTATTTTACCATTTATAATATATAACTGTATAATGAAAAAAAAAATCCATAAGTAGAGCATAAAATCTAATAGAATTCTCCATTCAATAAAAACAATAAATAAAAATGATATTTATATTATCAGAAGATTTTAAGCAAATGTATAAGAAATAAATTTTTAATTTACTGAAGCATACGCGGACGCACATGTTTTTTGTTTTAAAAGTACACTTATTTAGGCATTAGTATCTTATGTTGTTAGTGGTTTATTAAAATAATATAGAAATAGAATTTTCGCTTTTATGTATAAAAGATGCATTTAATTATATGAACGTAGAGTAAAACTGGTATTATGGGTAGGGTTATAATTAAATACGTTTTAATTTGTCTGTTTGAATTAATTATTTTGTATAATTAAAAATTTGAAATAAACGATTAAAATAACAATCGAAATTTATTGGTTAGTTTTAATCCATTTTTGTTTGTTTGTTTTGATATTAAAAGTTCGGTAACACTTTTTTACCGGTTCGTTATAATGTTTTTCAAAAATGTGAACTACGAAACAATGTGAACTGCTGCTATTTTAAAAAGTAAATAATAAGTTACGTACTTCTTTACCAGTAACCTAGTTAAAATGAACATTGAAAATTTTAAAAGTGTTTTTATATGTTCTTTAACGACTTTAACTGGAAAATACTACAAATTAGTACTATTTTAAAGATTATGAGTTAATAAAAGTCATTGGTGGAAAAGAAGCGATTCTTTGCAGAAAACCGCGATTTAAGAGCTCAATTTGATTGTACGTTTAACATAAAATTTTATTAGTTCAATGTTTGCATTTAGACGTAGTGAAATGAAACTGATTCCATGTAATGGATTTTAAGAAAACCGTTTCTTTGAAACATATACATAGAAGCAACGGTTTTTATGAGTTTCGTGCTGGATTCTGGCGATCATGTGCTTGAGTTGTGGTGAAAAAAAACTCAAGTACTTGGTTAACCTGTTGTACAGAGATCGGCAACACAGTTTTTCTGTTGTAGTGATCCTGAAAACTTTAAGGATTTTTTTCGGATGTCGAAGCAAATTCTTGATCGCTTGTTAGAAACTGAAACTGAAGCAAGATGAAACCGATTTAACGAATGTTAAGAAACTCAGTTCCCTGAAATTATCGGTTGCATGCTACTTCAATTTCATGTTTCACGAAACCATTTTCATGAAACAAGTTTCTCCAGTGTGCGCCACTTTCGTATAATTAATGAAATTGCGCACATTTTTAACGATATATTTTGAAATCATTGAATCGGAAATCTATCATATTTGGATTACTGTATAATAAACAGGTATTTATTAATGACACATAATAATTATTAATTAATAATTATTAATAGATTAGAAATTGATTGAATTGAATAATTATTGTAATTGAAATATTATTTTAACTTTCACTACTGAAGTGACGCTAACTTTTTTTTATTCTTCATATGATGATAAACTTTTTAATTGTTCAATTAGGTAGAAATGAAATAATTGTTCTTTAAATTTTAATTCTTAATCATGAATCTGTTTGTCAAGAAATGCATTTTTATAAAACGAGTAGTCTACAGGCAGATTTTCAGATACAAAAGTATACAAAATATATATCTTTTTCCATATATTTTCAAACATATTCCTAACAAAACAGATTAGAGAAAAGATTCAGTTCGAAGTTTGAAAATAATTTAGAATATATTATAATTTAGCAAATATTCAAATCATTTGCATATATCATCCTTCTATTTTAAGAAAACAAACAACCTACGATAACTGCATCTTTTTCTAAAAGACTTTATTTCAGGGAATCTTCTTCTTTGTTCCATTCAATTATCAAGAAAGATAACAAATAAATAATAATACTTCGTAATTACGAAAAGCAGGATGTAAAAACACTTTTTTAATAAATTGATTTTTTTTTTTTATAAATTTTTATTTTTATTAAAGTAAAAGTTTTTATTAAAGTAATATTTTTAAATTGATTTCATTAAAAAAATTGAATTTAGTTTTACTTTAATAAGTGTAATTCTGATGAGTTTATCAATATTTGCATTTATGAGCTTATCAATTCAAGGTTAAAGCATAATATAAAAACAAGAGACATAAGAAGCAGGACTATTTATTTAAAAATATTCTTCGCAGTTTAAAAAGTCGATATTTATGTAAAAAAAAAATAAAATAAAACAGTTTTAGCTTCCTTGTACAATGTAAAGAAAAAAGGGTATCGTTTAAAATTAGATTTTTCGCCGCAGAAAGTTTTCACTTACTATAATAAAGAATATTAAACTCGTGTTTCTTTTAAATTTGATAAAAACTTTTTTTGGAATTTTTCGAAAAAGCAGCCAATGAAATTGTGAAATTGTATCCAAAAATAGTTCATAGGAAGTATCTTTTGGTATGTTGTAGTACCAATTTATTTATTGTAATTAACACATATTTTAATACCATTATTAAAATATTTTTAAATATTTCAAATAATTTTAGAATCAAATATGGTTTATCTAATCAATACACGACATTGTTTTGGACGTTTTTATTTTAAATTAGATTATATCGATCATCGTAATTAATGTTGAGTTATATTTCTTGTTACTTTTTTAAATTTGATAAGTTATTTTTGTGATTTTTTGTTAAACTGTGTGTCGATACGCAGTTTATTCCAAATTAAAATTAATTCACTTTGATATAAAATGAAAAAAGTAATTTATTGCAATTTAAAGTGAATTCGAACATGTGGTAAGAAAATTTGTAAAACGTATAAAAACCTTTCAGTATGATAAAAAAATCCACTTTCTGACGTGCAATATTCAATTTTGAACAATTTATTTCTTTTTTAACTATATATAAATAATACAATCAATTTTTAACCGACTTCATAAAAGGTGCAGGTTCTCCATTTTTTCTTGTGGATAATTATTTTTCGTACTTGATGGCACTATTATTCTTTGCTAAAAAATTGTTTGGTTGGGGTCGACTGAGAAAATTCCTCACAAGGAAAAATTTAAAATTATTTGAATTTTTTGGAAGGCGGTTCTTTTTTGTTACGTTATTATTTTAAGCTTTTTTTTTTTTTATTAAAATACATCCATACATTTAAATTCATGATGTAGGTAACTTCCCAGTCCAGATAGTCAATCTATGATATAATAATCAATCTTTAAAAACTGTTGATTCATAGCGTAGTAAAAACAAATAACCAGAAATTGTAAATAAAATTTAGAAGAAACATAGATTGGTGACAACCTTGTTAAAATAATTTATTATAAACAATTAATTGATTTCTTGTAGTTCAATAAAATCATTTATTTTTACACTGCAAAGGTCAAACTGTAAGTGATTTTTTTTTATCAATGACCCTTGTAGATGTTAATTAATTTAAAAAAACCCACTTATTTCTCTATAGAATCGCATACAAATATTTTTAGCTAGCTTTTGCTGTCGTCGCTTTTATTTAGATTTTGTCAGCAAATTTAAGTCGTCGGTCTATACAGAAAGTCGAATTGTTATGCCAAATGACCTAGCAAAAGTTATTTTTCTATCTACCGGAAAAAAACTTTTTTTGAATAAAAGGTATCCATCGTATGTCATTTTCCGTACCATTTACAATCTATATGCACCTTTAAAAAATTGCATGATCGGTTGAGTATAAATTTCAATTTTTTTTATTTCGACTACAAAGCAGTCATCATCAGAATGAATTAGCTAGTTGTAATAATTCTCCGAGGAGATATTCCTCGTTACTAATTTGGTGACGGTATGTATACCGTAATTTAATCCTGAAAATAATATTTCTATAGTGTAAATGAAAAATAAAAAACCAGCCAAGTATGAGTCGAACTCGCGCAAGAAGGGTTTCGTACCATTATCTTTAAAACCGGCAATACATGTTATTTTCTCTTTTCGTTTTTGTTGCTATAGCGGTAACAGAAATACATCATCTGTGACATTATCTCCGGACATCGGAGTCTTAATAATATCGAGACCACAAACAAGTGGATGCAAAATTGTTTATATAAAGATTTTATTAATATGAATAAAACAATACAAATAAAAATTTATTATTTATAAAACTCATTTCCAAAATTTTTGATTTGAAACATCTATAGACGAGGGTAAACCTGATTGTTGATGTGGCGATATAGGCCGTGGCGACGCATTTCCACGCTATATTATGGAATATATGTTTTATACGTAATCGATAGGTAATGTGCAAGCGTTTGTGCGCAATCTCTCTCACCACACTGAGTTTGCATACCTATAGTAAATATAGTGTTATTTACTACGTTACACATGTGAGGGTAACCTACAAAATAATTATATACCTGGAAATATCATAGAATTTTATTTAAAAAAATCTTTGACCACCATGCGTTATTATAATATTATTGAAGTTTCTTCTTTCCATTTTACGAGTTTCTTTCATATACTTTAGTAATATTTATATAAGTAAGATTCGTATATTGTTAATATAATTCAATAGATGTAATTGAAGTTTAATCAATTATTTTTACCTAATCATTTATAATAAAATTTTAAAATATTCGTATAAAAATTTCCCATCTATAAATAGAAATTATCTGAGGTGAGGTGTAGAGAGACGTATAAAAGATGTGTTAAGTAATACTTAATTCATTTCAATAGATTATGCATATAAATTTTAATAAATATATACAAAATTTTCCACTTGTTATAAAAATATCAAAGTATAAATAAAGTATTACTTATTTTTACAATTGTTTACATAATTCAATTATTATTTAGATATTTTATTTATGTAGGTATAAATTAAATAGTCTTAAGGTCATGTTTTTATAAGAGTTATATCTACATGTGCCATTTTCTGAATATCACATTCGTCATTTTAACATTTCTGAAAAGTTATTTCACACATATGTTAACCCGTTGTGGTCACACGGACACCATACAAACTTTGAAATTTTTATATCAAAAACTCGAATTTTGCGGGCTTTTTTTCTATTGTTTTTAACTATTTTAATATCTCAAAACTATTAAATTACTGAAAGGGGATGTTGAATCAAATTTTGGCATAATTATCAATAAATCAAATATGACGCGAATAGAAACTATTTTTCTGCGTGAACGCCACGTGATCGTGGCATTATTATTTGGAGGTGTGACTGTAACAGGTTAAGAGAAATTATTTGATGGGAATAAAAAATTTCGAAGCAGTGTACCATGTATGCCATTTATTATTTATTTTTTTGGCTATTAAATTATTTTTTAGTTTTTAATTAGAAACATTCAAAATTTATCCCAGTTTAAAAGGTTAACCTAGAGCAGTGATTATCAACCCTCTTTTTTATATTATTTTAAGTTACTTTTCAACTAATAAGGTTATACAGTGGATATTATTCTATACAACAACAGCACATAATATTCCTAGGCGGTCACACATCCAAGTACTGACTGTGTCTGTTGCTGCTTAACTGTGATCGGTTGGGATCTGTAATTACGTAACGTTAATGGGGGGGATCCGAACCTATTTTTGTGGATCGAACCTATGTTTGTAACAGTATCAATAAATTTGTTGTATAAAAGTGTATACAAACTAATTTTTATTAGTAGCGTTTTTAAAATTTGCCGGTATACAAAATGGAACCGCCGCATTAATTGAGTATCACTGAGCTATGACAACAAATAAGGAAGTCGTCGTAAATTTCACGGAAAATAATGAGATTATATGATGACATTAGCTAACATTTTTCAGATCAAATGTATCTAGATATAAATTTGATGTTTTTTCGATACAATCAATAACATATGAATCAATTACAGATATGTTAATGATAGATTTGGATACAGACAAATTTATTCCTAGATGAATTTTGGAATCCGATGTTGTATGAAAATTACTCATAAGGAGAATGTAATGTTGTAAAGCAGGCATAGTCTGAAAGGAATTGTTCTGATTCTGTAGAAACTTTTCTTGGTTCCAATGCTTTCCATACCTTCTTGATATTATGATCATACCACCTTAAAAATAAATTTATATCTATTTAAATATTTCATTTATAAAATATTCATAAAAAACAAAAAAAATATCTTAACATACAAAAACTAGCTGATAGCACACTATTCAGTCAGTTTGAAGTGAAGTCATTTACAACTAATGCACAATAAATTTGCTTATTCTGTAAATTGTAGATTACATAAACAAAACATTTTTACGTATTCTACTGATTGCGAACGTAAGCTATAAAATATGAAAAAAAAAATATATATATGTAAATATATTTGCTGAATATACATTTATATTTATATAATATATATATTATTTGCAAATGAATTTTGTTTTAAAAGGTACTGTTACACGATATAATATTGTCTTAAGAATAATTCATGGAGTAGTTCTTCATTTTTAAAAATATTCGACATCTTTATTGATATAACGGTTATTTTATAAATGTAAAACTATTATTAAAATAATAGTTCTAGGTCTGGTGTTTTTGTAATTTTATTACGATTAGAAGACATAAGCTAGATTAACACCTGGAAATCACAAAATTTATACATTGTGTATGATCTCACACTTGGATGAATAATTTTCTATGAAAATATGTGATGGATCTATTATACATCGCTAAATCTTCTAAGTTAAAAGTTTTGAAATCATTATATCAATGAGTTAGTGCTGATATAGGGTATCATCAATTCATTATAGAATAAAATTATTTTTCGATGAATCCACTTCCAGTACCATTTATGCTCTTTTTATAATATGTAAGATTATATTTATTTTAGTCTAAAGTTTGTAAAGCTAGAAAATATTCATGGAATTATCTAATTAATTCATTTTTGCATGTCCGTCCGTCATCAAGATGAATCAAACACGAAAAAAGATAGCGAGTTAGAATTTTGGTGTTGTATATTAGATAAATAAAGTGATTTAAGTTCGTGATTGTGGAAAATCGGTCCGATGAATCCAATTAATCCATGACCTAATTTTTAAACCATTAAAGAAGAAAATTGCAATGATGAAGAAGTTTGCTTTGTTGAAACAAACAACTTTTGTTTGATAATTATTTTCGTTAATTGTTTAGAATTAGATTATCTACAATCGCAGCTTAAAATTATCTAATAAGAACTATTATTTGTGTAGTTATAATTGTATGGGCTGCATATTTAGGCTATTTTATGTATGTTTATCATTTAAAATAGTTCAAGCATTGATACTGAACCATATGTCGAAAACAATTTTTATTTTCACTTGATACTTACTGTTTTAATTTTACCTTAAGTTCAATGTTAAATATTCGTCATAAATGAAGTTGGCATAAATTCTTAGTCTTTTTGGGAAGCTTCGAAAATAGAGAAATGAAATTAAAGTACGGACAATTTACGGTATAATTCAAAAAGCGTTCGGACGCCACTGTTTAGACTGGTTTAGCAAACGTATTTTGTATATTTGAATTTATGTTGGAGACATTCGTGCCATATAGACCACTACAGTGCATAATGACCTTACTAACGGATGCATTTATTACATCAACTCGGGCATGAACCATTACTTTAACTCTTGGAATAATTCAGCTTCCCTAATCATTATAGAATTTCAAATTCGATCTTATACTAAACATACCAGAAATATTTTATAAACAAAACAGTCTAGGAATTCTTCTAAAAATACAAGATTTAAGTTTCAATTCTAAATTAGTTTGTTGCTACCATTCTTTAGCAGATTAGAACTGAACGATCCGGCGAACTAATCAGCCTAACATTAAGTAATTTCATACACAACATTTGTCGTGTAGTTGAACCTTAAATTCACATAGACATCCAAAAAAATTAAAGTATATACACAAACATCTGTTTTCTTTCTTTATCTCCTCTTATTATACTTTCTTTTACTTATATTTCTCAAATATTGATATTATTTATGTCTGTGGTTTATTAATGAACAATTTTTTTTATGTATCATTAAATATTAATATTTTATACAAAAAAATTAATTGAGAAAATTACCACATCGTAATTATTTAAAAAAAAAAAAATTCAATAAACCATGTGCAAGAATTGAAATTATATTTGCTTTGTTTTTCTAATTATAAATATTTAATTGTTTTTAAATCATTCCTATTTGTTTTTATGCTAATTATTTTATAAGGTCTGGTCACATGTGTAGGACTCATTCTGTTGTAGTTCATACACCGTTTGTTAACAGGTGATTGATTGATTTTATTCGAACTAAATACATGCATTATCTGATTTTCTGTCACATTTGATTTTTCTAAATACTTGGTCTGCATCAGCTCGTTTGAAATAAGTACAGGGTTCGCTAGAGTATATTAAGAGAGAAACCGCAACCCCGTCCCTTGTGCCACGACCTTTTGTTCATCTGTACCCTCTTTTAGAACACTCCATCATCTAAAGGCAAAGATGCCTTCTATCATAAGGTGGCAATTATATTGTGATTACATTGTTGGTGGAACCGGTTACTTCTTTTTTATCCAAGCGACGACAATGAGATCAACCAACCTCCCCTTTTTTTTTATTATGATAATTGATCAAACTACCTCTGCCTGTATTGGAATCCGCAACCTTTAGTTTAACTAGTTAAATAGGTGAAGATATTTGCCCTTACTTACTCGCTTGGTCACTGAACCGACAAGAACTGGGTTAGAAGAAATTTATGGGAAAAATTAATTTAGTTATTGATTAGTTTTAAGAGATCTAATAATCTGACAGAATCAACTGAGATTTTGAAACAATTTGTAACTGGTATAACGGCCAGACAGTTGGAATTTATTTTAATGTCACCGTGTTTTGTACACTGAAGAATATATTGGCAGGTCTTTCTCCCTGAACGGCGCCAAAAGTGCTTATGTCGGCGACGAAAGTTTTATCAAGTGCAGGTGAAATCAGAGCATTGGTGCCCGAGGTATTTTCATAGCTTAATTTATATATATTGTTTTGCGTCTTTCTACCTTAATTTCAATTTTAAAAAAATAATGGGGCCTCAATTTGTCACCTAATCTTTTTTTGCAATCAACAATACATTTTAATTTGTATATGATTTGCATATATTATTTGCATTATGAAAAAAAAGAACAAACAAAAAATGACAGACAAAATTGAGAATAACGTGATGTTATTAGTTTTAAAAATTCCGTACCAAGATTATTTCTATCAAGGTAGTACTTGTACGATAGCAATATTTACAAAAATTTTAAATCCTTAAATGTACAATTTTTATAATTCCAAATATGATATAATTACGATCAAAAATGACATATTTTATATATTTTTCCTTTTTGCACTTTAACAATCTTAATAAAAAAAAACTTTAACAATCTTAATAAAAAAACTAATATTTGTTAAAAGAGTATATTCTGAATAACTAAAAAATGATTAATTGACCACGTCGATTAGTTAGTTAACCAAGTAAAATAAAAAGCACCTTTAAAAAATTATATCCATGTATCCATTATTGATTGTGAGTATGTGTTTAGCAGTCTAGAGTCTAGCATATGCTTTAGGTACAATACATTAAAAATTTAACCAGCCAGCAAGCACTCTTGGCACTGCATATATGTAACACATACGTAAAAAGTATGTTTTATTCCTGTAGATGAGCCTTTTGAAGGCTAGGTATTTTCCAGCATAGAATGTCATTTACAAAAATACACTTTGAAAATTGTCGTAGAAAAACTATTTTTTCGAAATTCATTTAGGCTGTTAGACAATTAATGTAATCAGATTATTTTTCGAATGCCGAAAAATGGTTTTTGTATATTGTACTTTTGTTTCTTAATTGTTTTTATTTAATTCATAAAATAAAATTTATTATTTTTTTTAAATAGAAAAAAAAAACAGTGAAGAACTAACAGTACAATTTAATTCAATGATTGCCTTTGTAGGTCACAAGTAAATTTTATTAATTATTTACAAAATCAACAGAGACATTAGATTATATGCACTCATATCAATTGTATTTTTAAAGTAGTACAATCACGGCATTTGGTGACGATGACATAACCTAGAATATAAAATTATACTACTATATAAAACGTTAAGAATCCTGACAAACAGTCAATTGATACTAAATCTAAATATCCAAATGAAGTGGTATTGAAATTTTAATTATTTTAAAAGTTTAACATTTGGAAGTTATTAATGTGGAATAATATCGGTTAAAACGGTAATAGAACAGGAGTTAAATTACTATTTATGGTTGTTTGTTCCGTGCTGTTATTATTTACAATAAAAAAAAAAACCTAAACTAAATGTGGACTAAACACTTACGTTAAGAAAACAAGGACAAAATAATATTGCATTCTGAAAAATCTATCTTTTTCGTGTTGATGCAGACATTTTTCTGTGAGAATATTTGTTTCATATCTAATATTTCACTATCATCAAATTACATGGTGATAATAAAAAAAAGCATTACCAATATAAACTATGCAACGAAAAAGTTTTATTTAAACATTTAATTCATAATTTACTTAAATGTTAATTATCAATTAATTAAAAAGTAAATTACTTTAGTAATTCAGTATGGTATCAATAAATAAATTAATAATGAAATCAAATTTCTCACAGCCTTAATCAACTTTGTTTTTACATTTGTAAATTGATAGAAATATTATCAATGTTACCTGCAAATGTTCACTGGATATTTATAGTTTGTGAAAACACAGAACAGTAAAATTTCGTTAAATCAAATTTTGTTTATAAACAACATCAATTGAAATCGAAAAATTAATTGGATTTAATAAAAAAAGATAGAAACAAAAATATATAGTATGTATTCTTTTTTTTTTTTTTTGAAAAATCATGTATTATCATTCAAATACTACTCCTGCTTTTAAAATAAATCGTACTTCTTGCGGATAAGTATTTATAAATATGCGTCATTTTGTTTTAGGTATAAGGTCGTAAAACATAACGTTGTTAGTTAGGCGTGATTACTTTTATTGTACAATTTAAACAACTTTAAAATTTTATTGAATAAAGTTAAAAGAAGTTTGACTATACGGATAAATGTAATTAATTAGTACTATATAATTAAAGGTATATTTTTAGGTAAAATTTTATGTAACAATTTTCTTGTTATTAATAAATTCATGATTTGTAGATGTATATATTGTGAGTATCGAATTACATTTGTATGTAAACTGGTTTTACCTAAGAGTGTCAGATAAAGATTACAATGTCTACTAAGTAATCTTTCAATCAATTCTAATATGCTTTACTAATAGAAGCTATAGTATTACTAAGTAATAGTACAGAAATATTAATTGTATTCGCTTTGTCCGCCAAGAACGCTAGTGAAAGCTGTGAAACTATTGAAACTTCCTGAGTACACTGTTATTTATATTTATTAGTGACCTGAATAGGTATTTCTTTGAAAAATTTATTTTCGGCATGGGCATACATGAATGAATCTACGAACAACTGTTTTAATATTTATTGCTGCATAAATCAGTTACAAATTAACTAGTTAAAAAAATGCTGAAAATTTACTAATTGTTAAAATTTAATTTGAAGAACCATTGGAAATTGTGAATAAAATTACTCATCTGGGGATAACATTCTAAAGTTCAGATATTTTCTTGGAAGTAGCTAATCAAACCATGAATAAAAAAAAACTTTCGTCAACTTTCCTGTGTTATTTACTCAACACTATTATATGATGCAGAAACTTTGCGCCTTAGGTTCATGGACATAATAGATAAGACGCAGAGCAAATTTTTAAGACCATATTTATTTACGAGATCTTTCAAGGTGATATATGACTGGTGGCTGAAACTGCTTGCGATACCAAATGATACTTTATTAAAAGGGAGCTATCTATATTCCTTTCAAAATGCTGTCGTCCTCAATAAATACAAAGACGAAGCGGAAAATGCTATACAAAATTATTGTACGATAATAGTTCAGGTCAGAACGTGGTTCACAAATTCAAATCATTTGTACCTGTGGTTCCGAAGTCAGAAGGCGCGTTTAATTTGAACTAATGAAAAAAAAAAAAATGGATGTCACAAAAAAAAATTGCTTAATCTTAGTTTAATCTTATTTTATCTTTAAATCCTTAACATATTAATATAGATGCATGAAGAATCGCTTAATTAGTTGATTTTCGCGTATATCTGTCCACCAGTTTGAAACGTAAATAAAAATTTATTACATATTATTTGAAGAAGAAAAATATAAAGTTAAATTGATATTTATCTCATCTAATCTGTCATATGCGGGTATTGTTGATCTGGTTGCTTAATTTGGTATGCCAAATTTTTAAATATAAAATAATCTGTATGTATAGCACAGAATACTAAAATTAATTATACCATTGAGATAAAACGTTATTATTCAAGATAGAGTACTTTAGAATATTTAAAACAATAAAAATTATACAAGTGTATTTAATTTTTTAAAAACCTATATCAACATATTTTGCAACACTCTGTAAAATCATACAAAACTTTTTTAAATAATCTATATTAATATATTAATGTAAGAAAATTAAACAATTCAAGAATAGTATTTTCCCCACTTCACTCCACTGCTCCGTACCATATAAATATACTTTAAATAATCATAATATTGTTAGAATAAATAAATAATATGTATGTATAATTTATTCTCCGTTTTTAGTTAATCTCATATAATATTTGAATTGACTTATTTATTATTTCTTGTTAATATATGAAATACTAATGAGTATTGAAATTAATATGTAAATTATAACGTAATTTGTATACATATGTATTGTGTATATGTGTGTTGATATATCTGTGAGTTGTATTACCTTTTATGAAGTTTTTTTTTTTTTAAATTCATAAAAGGTCAAATGGTAGTATTTTTTTTTTTTGTTCATTCTTTGCTGTTTTGAATATTTTAATAGCAAATGATAATAATTTATTTTTACCTTTTTTAGTGATTTTTCTATTGTTTAAAATAAAGAATTTTTTTTATTGTATCTAGTTAGTACGGCAGCCATGTGGTTCTCGTACCCTGTTTTGCGTACATATTTTGATCTATCTATCACAATGTTTAAGAGCGTATTCATCAAAAATGATACTATCGATAATTGTTATTTAATACCTTTTAAAAAAGACACATGGCTTCTCAGTTTTTTAAAAAAAGGTGGCTATTTTCGGTACCAACCATAATAATAATTGATTTTTTTTTTTATTAAATGATTCTTAAAACATAAATTCTTTATCATTTTGAAAAACAATTCAAAAAATACGATGATTGATTGTAAATGGAAAACGTCCATTTTTACAAAAAAGTATAATATGACACATGCATTGGATAAAATTGCTCCTAAGATAAAATTGGTAAATAATAATTATTTTTTCGAAATTTAGTGATATATTCATTTTTCTTCATCATTCTTTTAAATAACCACTAAAAGATAAATTTAAGAACAATGATCTTGCTGTTTTAGACACTTAAAGCAGAAATAGTTAATTTATGATAAAAATGGATATTAATCACACATCAAAAGAATTTTTTGATCACACATCATTAAATAAACAAAAATTTTGACTCAATGATAATTTTTACTTTTTAAAAAATTTCAAATTGCACTTTTTAAAAATACTAGAATGAAAGCCACAGTTCAATATCAAATATTGTAATGTTCAATAAATCAAATTTTGACCCGTTCAAAAATCTACAATACTGATACAGAAAATTTTGATTATCAGGCGTATTTTAGTATGATTGGTTAATAATTAGTTTCAAATGTAATAATTAAGTTTGAATACATGTAAAAGATTTTAGTGATACATTTGTAAAGTTTTAAAAATCTTTCTCCCATTTTATAGAGTTATATCAAAATAAATAAGATTTGGATTATGGCTTGGATTTGTAATTATTTAAAAGTATTTAGTGGCTCAAAATCATTCGAAAATTTGCATAGCCAAATATCTTAATTCGATTAAACTAAGAAATTTTTAATAAAAGAAATAAAATACAAAATAAATTTTTTCTTAAAAAAATGATAAAATAGGTATTGAAAAGGTCCTATTATCAAACTATAAAAATAACTAGACAACTTTAGTTACGATCGTTACAAAATAGATAAAACCAGTAGGTGGATAGTGTTAGATTTTTATTTTTATGGTCAACATTTTTTTATATCTTTTTACAATTTTACCAGATGTATAAATATTTTAAGTGATGAATCTTTTGCTGATTAAACAAATAAACTTCTTGTGATTATCATAGTTGATAACCCCCCTTTTTTTATGATTCGTATAGTCGACAAATGACTTTATAAATAAATTGATTTTATTTCTTTTTTTTAATTACTAATTTGTTAGTAAACCACCAGGTGTTTTTACTAACTTTATTATCATAAATTCTTCAATTTATTTAAAAAATGTTTAATTAAGTATTTAAAAACAATTAAATTGTAATTAAGGTCATTATTTAATGGTTATAATGAATTTAAATACAAATAAAAACTAGCTGGTACTCGGCGCTTTGTTGCCACAAAAGTACTAAATCATTACATATTCGCTATAGTGAAAAATTTGCTGTTTGTTCCTAGAGCATACAGAGGGTACAAAAAGAGAGAAGGAAATTTTTGTCCTCCAGATTAAAATATGTCGGACTTTTATCTAGCTGCGCTTGTTAGAGAAATGAGGAACGCCTTTTACCAAAAAGCTCGTTAGCTTTGCTGTTTGTACTAGCTACAGTTTATTGTAGTTGTGCAAGTCTTTAGGCTTTAATATACACAATAAAATTTTTAAATTTTCCGTTTTTTTTCTAAATAAAATCAACCCAATAATAATTTACAGAAATTGACTTTTAACACTTTTGTTTTCTTATAAATTGTAAATATACCATTTTTAATAAATTTAATGACAACTGTTGATAACAAAACGAAGTTCGAAAATTATTGCAATATGATAATTAACCTATAAAACTTTGATTTATTTTAATAATGAATTCTCACTAAATTCCTTTACAATGATTCAATAATAATAATAATCTTTGTTACTTCAACTCTGCATAATGAAATTAAATATAAGCAGTTATTTATAAAATTTAATGGTGCAAAATTATAATTAAAAGAAAAATTTTGGATGTATTGTTTTTTTTAAACCTAGATTTAATTATATAAAATTAAAAAGGCTTGATTTTAAAAAATATTTTATTTTTCTAGTAATAGAAGTAAAAATTTAGACGCATCAACTTCTTTTTTATTTGTTGAAAGATTTTGCGAATCACCTAATATTTCAATAATATAGTCGTTGAAATTGTTTTTCAAAAGTATAATTTAAAGTTTAAACTAAATTGGTAATTTTGATAGCAAATAAATAATCGCATTAATAATTTTCCCTCAATGGCCTGTACTAATAAGATAATTTTATGTGTACAAGATGTTCCAGAAGTAATGAGCAACTAAAAAAAATACATAGATAAAAAATATCGATAATTTATTATTATAAATGTCATTCAAAACATTTGAAATTTTTTATTTTTAATATCTTATATTACAATTATATTAGAATACCACTTTGGCAAATAACCGGCTCAGTGGCCTACTCAGTAAAAACAATAATACCTTAACCCATTTCACTATTTAGACTTTAAACATAACAATATAATTGTCACCTTGTGCTAAAAGGCATCATTGCCTACATGTGATGGAGTCTTCTAAAATAGAGTGCAGAGGAATAAAAGATCTAGGAACAAGGGACGCGGTAGGGATTTCCCTCTTGATATACTTTATTCTTGTTTAGTATAAGTACAAATTTACTCTCGAAAAAAGTATTGTTTTAATATTATTCGAAGCCTTCTAATAAAATTAACTGTTAAATTTTGACTCTGTATCAGAATCCAATATACTTGAGAATGAATTTTTACCATTTGTTCTGCAACATCCTGTATAAAATGTATGACAAGGCACAATCAAATAATAAGTGAACTGTTTGAACTGAACATTGAAAACAGCACACAACTGGTGTGTATACGGTATTTAATCTGTTATTAAAATGCTGAATCGTATAGATTCACTTGCTGTGCTGACTCGTCGCGATCTATTTTGTTTATTACTCAATTATTCGAGAAAAATGTTACTTTTTCGCTGGCCTTCCGTTTTTGTTATAATCAGCAATTTATTTTATGTTACTAACTATTATTATATATTATTATTATTATTATTATTATTATTATCAACTAATAGGACTTCCTTGTATATGTATATTTATTTGTTTTTGTTGTTTTATTGGTTTATAATTATTATTTCATATACTGATTTTTCCTCTTCATTTAATTTGTTTTTATGATTGTTTTTTAAACTGTTAAATAATTAATCCTTATAGTTGACAAACTCAAAAAAATGTTAACCTGTTAATAATAATGATAAAGAGTATTTTGTAACGCACTTGAAAGGATTAAATTCATTTTAAGTCTTTTTCTGGAATGGTTTTATCTATAGCATTTTCAGTTTCAATTGTTTGATTGTTATTATTAATAAACTTATAACATGTTGTTACAGTTCTTCAAGGACTCTAATATATTATCATTTGCTTACTATAATTCGATCTAAAAATAGATGAAAAGTGCTTTGTTCGATTGGTGATCTTGAGTTAGAATTCACTTCCGTATAACAAAAGAGTTTTTATGGCGTTAAAAATTTATAGTTTTGATTTTATGATAGCATTGTTGACTAAAGATTATCATCATACTTTGAAAAAAATTTGTGCGTTGCGATTAAAAATTCAAAAATTGTTATTATACCATCTGAATGTATTACTACATTCATATTTATTGAAATATTGATCTCAAATTGACCTTGTTAAAATCTAAATAAGTTTTCCTTAATTTATCTAAAATTTTAATAATTTTTTTTTTCTGTCTTGTTTATTTTGAGAATTTTTATTATTAATACAGGCGTGTTAAAGTTGTTTAAAATTTGTACATTATTTTGATTTAGGAGGAACGGGACATGTTCTGAAACTGAAAATTAAAAAAATATAACATTGGTGGCATGATTCATAGAAAGATTAGTCTAATAGTTTAACAGCTTAAGACAGAGTTAATACGTTAAGGTTTTTTTATTTATATTAATTGATACATAATCATGATTGGATATTTACCAACGATTTCCTTTTATCAATTTTCCTATCCCGTAAGAATTCTGTTCCAATGCCTTGCTGTAGAATAGGGAAAGTATAGAAAAACCCCATAAGCTTAGATATTAGATAGCTACGTACTTCGTTTCTGCTCATTTTGCTCAATAGAAGACCAGATTTTTTTATTACTTCAAGAACATGTATCTGAAGCTAATTCCTAATTAAATGAGGAGGGAAATATCTACGTATTTCTCTCTTTATTTGCTGTTAGTATCTGCATGTAAGTTACATATTTAAATTTTTTGTTTTTAATCAATATAAATTTAATTTTCAAGTTTTGTCATGGAATTGAGTCTAATTTCACATTTTGATGTGAACTAAAGTAAATCAAGTCTAAAATTTTAAAATCAAGTTTAAAAACTGGGTAAAGGTTCCCTTGACCTTTTCACTTTTAAACTATAAAAGATTCAAATACAAAAAGTATTTCTTATTTTTTTAAACAGCTTTTGTTCGAAACATTTTTTCGTAGAATGTTTGGGTTCTACACATTTTTACTCAAATTTGACCCATAAACACATATTGGTAATAACAGTACATATTATTATACAAGTATAATATATAAGTGTATAGACTGCATATTTAGAGTCTTTTATGAATGCTAATTAAAAATAGTCCAAACAATGAAATTGAATCATATGTCAGGTAGCTAAACAATTAACTCGTTGTTAGTTTTACTGACTTGTTATTCTCACTTGTTTAACTATGTATTTAGTTTTCATAATGCGAAGCCTTCTATAATTGAATATATTAAAAATTTGCTAACAAAACTAAAAAGAAACAATATATATTTTTTTTTAGTATAGTTTTTTTGGATAAAATGTCAATTCAGCAGAAATAAACAAATATATATGATTACTAAAATCACATAGAAGAGAAGTTGAAATAAATGATAAGCGCTAATAGGATTTGATGTAACTATAAAAAAAAAAAAACGTGAACTTTATTGACTAATGGACTTTGGATTTGTGCTATGATAGGCAACAAGCAAGCACTATCTAAAGGAAGAGTGAGGTAGTACTACATAATAGTAACATGCATGATGCCATTCGGTATACTACAATATATACTAGCTCTGCTACATGCATGGCTTGTGAAACACCTGACGTTGCATATTAGATGCCATGTCGACAACGGACGAAGAGAGAGCCACCCAATGCTCCCTTTCTGCTGAGCACGCAATTCCTATAATCATGATTCGACTATACAACATGTATATGTATAAATTTCGTTTCTCTCTCTCGACTGACTATCACTTATGTAATTTTCCACTCATTTTCTTTCGTTTTTATGTAAAAATAAAAGAATTTTTACAATATATAAATATAGGATAATAAGATTTTTCTACTAAATGCGTTATAAAATGTTTATTACCTAGATATACTTAAATGCTTTTTAAACAGCGATTTGCAAAGTCTGAGTGTATTTTAGTCTAAAGTTTGTAACTCTATCTTATATTGACCACACAAACAAAATTTTGGTTTAAGTGTGAATCCAAACACCTAATTAATCTGTTTACGACTGCCCGCCTGTTATCACCATAATTCAAAAACAGAAAGTGATAGTAAACTGAAATTTTGATGACGTATTCTAAACATTAAAAGTTATTTTAAGTTCGTGAATGAACAAAATCAGACCATTAGATCAAATGGATCCTTGATACAACTTTTAAACCATAAAAAAAAGAAAGTTCAAAAACAAAAGATGTTATTTTTTTGAACAAAAAAAAAATATTTTTTATTTGAAACATTTTTTTGTAAAATATTCTCCATAATGTTAGCTTAAATTTGGCTAACACATATAGGTAATAACAATATATTATTATTATACATGTATACATACATAACTGTAAAGACTGGATATTTATAGTATTTTAAAAATAGTCCAAACAGTGAAATTCGAATATATGTCGAATATCTAAAGTATTAACTCTGTTAGTTGTTATCTGTTAGGTGTTATTAAAGTGAATTAGAAAGGATGGGAAAATTGAAAATATATTTTTTATTTTTATTCCTTCTTCTAATTTATAAATACTACCGAATTTAGAACTTGGCATCTAGAAATTGTTTTGTTACGAAGTGTAGTTCAAAATTGAAGGATATCGATTTATTTTGACGGCATGAACATATTTAACTTGAGCTGATTTGTATAAAAACTTTAAATATATTTATCGATGGTTTTTTAATGCATGCAATTTTTACTATTGTATACCATAAAGTTATATAAATACTTACTAACCAAATAAAATAGAATTATGAATAAAATCATTTTATCAAATGTTTTATTTTTCCTGTCAAGTAGAAATAATGTCCATTCACTGTTTACGTTCAAAACAACAATTAGTAATTCATAGTACGCATTGAGAGCGTTATAAAAAAACTACCTCAGAATATTGTGCAACAAAAACATCCACCTAAAATAAGTTTTATCCAATCTGAAAAAAAGCATTTATTACTGATTGGTTCAATAATAATAATAATAATAATAAATAAATTTAACTATATTAGTTAAATACTCAATGTGCTGATTCGATCTTGTATATTTACATACTGGGTATTATTAAGCTATCATCACCAAAGTTTGTCAGAGATTTAGCGGAAAGTTTTATTTTTCATATATTATTCAACCTTTACAATAAAATTGAATTGTAAACACTTGAAATAAAATATGCATTACGCATATTTATGATAATTTAAAAAAAAATAAAAAGCAATTGAATGATAACAGGTACTTAACAAATGCAAATATCTTTATTATTATCATTCGTAAAAACAGATCGTCCGTGAAATCATTTTCCATATGCACATCAATGTTAATAGTATGTATCCCAATTATTAAAATGATGGAGATACATACTATTAACATTCGGGATACATACTATTAACATTGTTGTGCATATGAAAAATGATTCCTCGGACGATCTGTATATATGTAAACATAAAAAATGGTAAAAATAAAAATGGTGGTTCATAAACCACTCTGTATCTGATTTTTCTTGGGGTTAATATTTTAATATTGGGAATACATACTATTAACATTGTTTTGCATAAGTAAAATGATTCCACGGACGATCTGTATACATGCATACATAAATGTGGTTAATAATTTTCATAAACCACTCTGTATCTGATTTTTCCTTTTCCATAATTTTCTTATCGTCACATAATATTTATTTGTTGGTTGAGCAGATTTGTGATATATATAAAATGTATATAATAAACTTTCCCATGCATACACCCCACCCACACATACACACTTCATAACAACAAAAACAAAACTGAATTGTATATTAAAATCTCTGTCAAAATTCCAAACTAGAATAAATAAATTAATATTCAACATTGTATATTGTAATGGTAATATGTACAAGTTTTCCATATTTTAAAATATTTTGATAGCATTTATTTTCCAAATCAAAAGTCCATTATATTGTTGTAATTAATAAAACATATTTTGTAAAATTTTGTATACACGTTGATTTATGAATATTTATAAATAATATATTCAAATGACGTAAAGATTACGAAAACAGTTTATTATACATATAAACTATCCCTAAAAGCATCACCAATAACAATGACGCCAATTTTGAAAAAGTTTATAATTAAATTAAAAAAATCTGAACTTTTAGAATTTGATCATATATACCTGCAACCGTTCACACTGGCGTCTATCATTTCTTCAAGTTTCGCGACTGAAAGGTATTTTCGAAAAAAACCCTTGCTTAACGTGACAAAAAGTGACATTTTTTTCCATTTTTGCATAATATGGGATGGAGTTACATAAACACGACCAAATTTCTATTAAAAATCTTTACGAATCCTACTTGTCATTGATTTGTAAACAATTCAACTTTTTCGAGCTTTATATTGTATGGAACAAAAGATACTAATTTAAGAACGGTTCTTAATTTAATTTTTTTTTTCCAAAATACCTTTCAGTCGCGAAAGTTGAAGAAATGATAGACGCCTTTTATTTTCGTTTATTTAAGCTCTTTGATTCTTGCGCCATGTATTGGAACCGACCTCAAACAAGTTTTAAATTACGCCAAAAAAATGTAACAAAGACGAGGATGTCCTAACATTTTACCAAAAAATTTTTCAACAAAAAAAAAAAAAAAACCATTTTTTGTCTTTGAATTTTTCTTCTCAATTACAGTTTAAAAGTTGAGTCAACGATCCATTGGACTCAATGAAACGATTTTGCTCATTCGCAAAATCCCTTTTTATGTTGAGAATACGTCACTAAAATTTCAGCTCTTTATAATTTTGAGTTATCATGGTGACGGCGAACGAACGGACTTAATTACGTGTATATTAATTAATTACGTGTAACACTAACACAAAATTTTTGCTTATGCGGTCAATATTAGATAGCGTTACAAACCTTGGACTAAAATTAATATACTCTGAAATATTATATATGTTGACTATAAAAATATGTTTTAATCATATATCGCATATTTTAACAATTAACTCTGTCATTTGTTATTTTCACTTGTTTATAAATCAACTAGTTCTAATATTAACATATATAAAATAAAATCTATATACTCGTATATATATATTTGTGAGCTATCGAAATTATTTAAATAAATAATACAACAAATTTACATTTGAATGAATGGTTTGGCAAATCAAAATAAACAAAACACAAGCTCTCAACAATAACAACAACAACAACATCAACAACAACTTGGCTATTCAGTAGTAGTAGTTGTAGTTGTTTATACTACTCGATAATAGTAGAACATTCATAATCATCATAACACAAATAATTATATATGGATATATAGTTACTAGTTAGTTGTTTCTGTTATATTTAGTAAGTTTTCCTTTTCAAACAAAAACCAAATTGTTTAGTTATTACTATTCACCACTACATCACTACACAAATAAATGTATACTAAGAGTTTGTAAAGTAATAGTCAGTTGAACAATTGTTCAATTATTATGTGTTATTGTTGTTGTTTTATTATATAGTTTTGTTGAAACCTTTGTAAAATTATTCATTTTCCTATTATTATTCAAATGTAAATGTACATGCTTATTTTTCTTATTTCGATTAAATACTTTTAAATCCACTCATTTAAGGAGATCACATGAGTTATCACTTAATCAAATAAGATATTATGATATTCGTCTTTCTATAAAATTATATACTGAAGTAAATCAATTCTTTTAAGTTCAATCATTGATCGACTATATCGGTTAATACGTGTAGTGTTTTTATTTATTAATTATATAGTATTCCTTATTATGCTCATAATAATTAACATGGCGCGTTATTCTTATTTATCAAATATATAATATACAGTCAACTCCAAAAACGCACCGACCTGGCGTGTCTTGTTTATTTAAAATTTAAATATACACGGTTTTTATTTTTATTTATAATTTATTTGAGGTTTCAAATGAAAGACCTTAAAACACCATTCAAGTAGAGTTTTGTAATTTTAAATAAACATAAAGATTCAGGTCAATTCATTTTTTGGAGTCACGCCATTCTGTGACAATTTTCAACTGTTATCAAATTAGTGTATATCGATTGCAAAAAAGAAAAAATAAATCTCCTTAGCTTGCATAGAAACAAATTTGATGTTTTTCCCGCTCTGCCCTATAAGACTAAGAAACAATTTCCATTTCCCTTAATCATTCCACGTGGAATGCAAAAAAATCGAATCTCTAGTATGTATACAGCATACATGTTCTTTATTTAATCATAAAAATTTTTTCCTTATAAAACACCCTTTCTTTTTTGTCCATTTCATCCTTCTTTTTGAAAAAAAAATTAAAAACTACTTTATGTTGCACCATAATTTGGCACCATCCATATTGAATGGCTATCCAACCTAGATAGAAGGTATTAATATTGCCATATGTTAGAAACTTTAGGGGCTTGTAGATAATAAAATACAATAATCGAGAATTTTACAATAAATAAAAAACGGAATAATCGAGATAAAAATAATTATGCTGTCTTTTAAGTGGGTACGAACAAATTCCACAAATTTGTTAAATTTGGATAAGTAGTTTCGTTTTATCGAGACAAACATAAATATGCATGCCGTGATATGGAGTATTATGGACAAACATTAATATGCCGTGACATGGAGATTAGTACTGATAGTTGGGGGAATAGAAAATTATATTTAGTAAATTATAGAAGATATACTTTAATTCGAAACTTATTTTACAATAAATTATTGTAATATTATTATAAATGATGTATGTATAACACAACTCTGTATAATTGTATTTCTAGAGAAAAATAAATCGATAAAAACTTACATATTCTACAATTTTAGCTTCTTCTTCAACTTATTTAAAAATATAAAAATCCACGATTTTTATGACCTATTTTCTAGTTTATTAATCTTGAAATGAAAGCTTTCATTACATAAAAAAAATCGAATCTGGAAAACCACTTAACACACCATAAAAAGTGTGTTGTTTTTTTATTATTTTAAATACATAAGAATAATTCGGATGTTGTACATTGTTTATTGACGATTATGCACAGACATTTTATCACGGTTACAGAAAAATATGTGTAGGGAGAAAATTATTAATCCATCAGTGATAAAAAAGTTATAGAAATCCCTCTAGAAATTCGCGTTGTTTTAGTTTCATTGAAGACATTATAACACATCAACATCTATCATACACATTATATTATCTTTGTATACCTAACCTCATTTTAAAACAAATGAAGATAACAAACAGAGTTAATTGTTTAGATACTCGATATATGTTTGTCATTCAAACAACAGGTTTATATATCTAAACCATTAACTCTCGTTGTTGATACACAAGTTGGGGTTCAGGATTCATTTGGTCAATGGACCGATTTTGATCATTTACGAACTTAAACTCACTTTTTGTGTTTAGAATACTTCAACCAAATTTCAGCTCGATATCACTTTATATTTTTGAGTTATCGTGATAACGGGCTAACGGTCATCCGGAAATGGACACTTATCCCATTATTGTGTTTGTGTGGTCAATATTAGGTAGCGTTACAAACTTTAGCCTAAAATGAATACACTCTGACATATAATGTATAAAAATGATAGAAATCCTATTTTAATAACTTACTAATTTATTTGAGAGGCAGGAAAAAGATCATCTCATAAAACTACAAAAATATAAAAACAAATAATATTGTAACCTAGAATCGAAGTCGAATAAAAAACTTTTTCAAATACAAAAATATTTTCTCTTCGAAAACAAAAAGTTTTGTGAAGTGTTAAAAAGAAGAGAAAGACTATATAATAATATGTTGACTGACTGACTGACTTAACTCCAAGGCTACATATTATACAAGTTGTTGGTCCGTTAACTGTGTCTATGCTTCTATATAAGTTATTCTACATCGATGTATGTGCCTGTAGGAAAATATAACCGACGTGGAGACGCAAATGACGTCACACTCTAAATAGTAGTAAGTTGAAGGGTAGGAAGGAAGAACTATCATCATCATCATGAACCAAACCACCACCACACTACCCCTTATAGAATGTACAACACAATAACGCGCGGGCGAGCTTATATACACTGGACGAATGACTGAATGGTGAAGTAGAGCAAGAGACTATTCCCATATATATGTATACATGTAAAGAAGCGAGAGGAGTGAAGTTTGTGCGAGTTTTAGCATCGATCGTTCGAGCCAAGCGACAACAACAGTGCTGCTATCTGACCCAACGCTATTACATCAATAATGTACATATTTATATATACACACAAATATACATCTTGGCACTTTAACAGTTATAAAATCTTTGTGTATGTGTAACGTCGTATCATCATCATCATCATAGATAATACCTCCCACCATTACCCCTACTATAAAAGTTCATACCATCCATGTCACTACTATTATAAAAAAAAAAAAAGAAAATAAAAAATACCCCAACCCTCGATTTTTCATCCACTGTACCTCATTTCATTTGTCAACATTTTATTTTTAACAGTGATATGTCTGTTTATGTATCATCATTTAAATCGTTTTATATATATATAAAACATTTTCATGGAAAACCTTTTTTTGTATCACTCTTTACCTTTCCAAAAAAAAAAGAAAAAAGAAAATTTAATATATCTACTTAATGGTATCTTTTTTGCAGAGTTTCTCAGACATAAAATTTGTATCAAATGTAATCTTGAATAGCATGCCACTATAATTTGTTGATTCTTTCCACTTTTCTAGGAATTTTCATTTTTAGGATGCTACCATTTTCAAAAATGTATATTAGATTCTTAGATTATTAAAAATGGTCTGATTTTCTTGCTTCTAATATTTTCTTGCTTTTAGTATTTCATAACGTATGGATTGTGTAGAACAAGTGTACATAACCTATCGACTGTAACTACTACTCCCCGCGAACTTTCGAAAAAGTGGAAGAAGGCTTGAACGTTTTCCGTTCCGTGCATAGCAACTGGAAGGTATTTGATACGCTACGAGTGTATAAAATTTGTAACAAAACATTCAAACAAACAAAAATTTTGGAATACTTACAACAAATGACATTTAATTGAAGTTGTTGGGTTGAAAATTATAAGAATGATTGAAAAAATTGTATTATTAATTATTTGTAATTGCAAATATAAATAATTATTCAATGAAATTAGTAATAAATTTTGAGAATTCTTCTATAATAAATTATACACTATTCACAGAGTTATATATCATTTGATTGATAAACTAGAATTTCTTAACCATCATTGAAAACATTTTGATGTACGTGCACTGTACTCTTTAAATGCAAATAGCATAGAGAGAGGCTTTTAAAACTAACTTCGCACGTGTGAATGGGACATAGTTGTTTCATTAAACATAGTTCTTCATTAAACCCATTACATTAAACCTGAAAATTTGTGGGGACACTTATTTAAAGAAATAATGGGTACAACTATTTAAAGAAATAATTTATTACACAACTAGATATTTTTAATATTGGTCTTATGGCAAAGCGATTAACGGTATCAGATTATTATTCCAGATTTGACCAAAAAATCTAGAATTAAAAGTTAAGACATTAATAAAGAAATGAAATAAAAACCCTTGTTCAACATCTTATTTAAAAAAAATCTTAATAAAACTAAAATTAATTTAAAAAAATGCTGATTTTTCTTGCCTTATAGGCAAAATGTATAACATAATTTTTTTTAAATAAATATAACTATATTCAAAATTATTTATTTACATGGTGATTCATTACTGGGACAACCTTAAATTGTTGTAAAACCATCGTAATCATTATATTACTTAAATCCCCCAACATTTTTTAAGCAAATTTTATTCACGCTGTAAACATACAAATTACAGGAAATAGCATCTTTCCGTAATTATTTATTTAGATGTGTAAATTATGTAATCAGATAAAAAGATGAACAAAATAATGAATGGAAAATAATCCATAAGTAAGTATATTCGTTACGGTTGATAGTTTTCAGGGACAAATTTTTATTTATGTAAAATAAGAAATAATAAACTTATCGTGGTATCATTTTAAATGTATCATTAAACCTAATCGGACCATGTTATTTAGGTATTTAATGTTTTTCTGGATTAAAAATTCTTAAAATGTGCGCTTATGGATCAAATAACAGGGGATAAGGTCATAATAATATTCCAGCTAACTGTCACGCTGAAGATCTCGTTAAAAATCATACAATATTGAATGATGTTGAATGTAAAAATTATTTTAAAAATCCTAAGGCATCATTTACGAATTAAACAGTTCTAAAAAAACAAAATGTTGATTAGGAAAAAGAAAGTACTTTTTATACTGTAACGAAATGTTATCAGCAATGGAGATTTTATTTTATATGCTGTACACATTACCTACCAAATCCTATTATTTACTCAATAGCTTTTCCTCCAGACACACCATGAAGTAAATGTATACGATGTAGTGTAATAAACATTCAAAATAGTGATCTGGGTGGTCTTAGTTTAGACGTGTGTGTCTGAGGAATGTGGGCCAAACCTCATTTTGATTTTTATTTACTGATTAAAGTTTATAAGTATTAAAATTCAGTTAAAATATAAACCAATCATATTTAAGATTTTTGGTTCATGTTTTCTTACTAGTAAGGGAATTTTACGTAAATAAAGTTTGACGTTCACAGAGTTACTATTTATGCAAAATGTGTAATTTGGTTGTGCTAGTATATCGGATATATATGATTATATTTGATATTTGTATACCGATTGACAATCAATCTATAACCTATAGGAATTCAATGTTAGTACTTTATATAAGTAGTACATGTGTTGAATACGCTATTTATACAAACAATACAAGCATGTCTGTTCATACATAGTACACACATATACTGTAGTAATAATATTCTAGTACCTAACATTGAATTCCTGTAGGTTATAATTTGATTTCATATCGATTTATTTATCAATGTTTAGCAAATAAAGAAGCGATCAAATACTATGTTTATTAATATAACTATGAAAAAAATTATGATTAATACTTTAGAGCAATTACGAATACTGAATGAGATTCTATAATAGACATTTTTTTCGCACACAAATAACGTTAAATACAATTATCCCAATATTATAAAGTAATTATCCCAATATTATTCATTAATCTTGACACGAAAACGCTATTTCCCGAAAATATCTAAAGTAAATGACAGTTTTTGATCCTAGGCTTGATGTACTGAAGCCTTGCCTCCTTTCGTCACAGCCACAGCACATACAGGGGAAATATTATCAGCATTTCCCTCGGCTTTCAGGTTTTTTCTTCAATCAGAGATCAGGTATCCATTTTTCTTCGACTGGGTGAATACAGAGAGCGATTCCGCATATGCCGAAAATCTTCAACAAGTAATATTTTTATTATACATACCTAACATTTGCATAATATTATTTGCTTTTTAGTCATTTAATGACAAAATATACAAAAGAGATATCTTTTCTAATTCAAAGATAATCTGACTTCCGACTAATGTTACTCCATTTCACTACTTTTTCTTGATATTATTGATTAGTTTGAATAAAAATAAAATATTGTATTTATAGAAATGAAAATTATCATTTTAAAATAAGTCCGTTTGATTTTGAAACCGCATAAAAAGATGCAAGATTTTGTAATAAGAAGTTCAATTCTCTAGAATTCTCCTTGATTTAAATTTAAAAAAATGTAACAAAACATGATTGCAGAGATGTCTATTATTATATTAAATATTTTTTAATATTTTATCGAATCTTAAGTATTGCTTTAAAATCCAATGTGTTTTTATTATTATAATTAATTCTTGTAAGTGTAGAGAATACTACATAACATCGACTTCGTATAGTTTGATTTCCAATCGGTATATTTATCAATTTCAATGTTATTTTATTTAGTAAATAAACAAGCAATCAAATAATATGTTTTATTAATATAACTATGCAAAAATAATAATTATTATTATTATCACTTTAAGTATTGTTTTAAATGTAATCAAATATGTTGTTATTCTTATTAGTCATAATAAATAATTAATGCTTGTAAAAAAAATAAAAATAAATAAATATTACAACATGAGATTTCTTTCTTAATAACTTGTACTACATAATCATTAACGATTTTTCATATAAAAATTTATGTTTTCATTAATTTTTTTGTGGAATTTTAGTTCCATGGTCAATTATTTGCATATGATTTTATAATTACGTGTTTCCGAGTTGAACATTACTATAACTTACAAATGATAAAAATCTCTGTCTATGAATACTTATGAATTTCATAGTTACCAGAAATCAAGAACTGTCAATATTTTATTGAACTGTGTCTTATCTTTTACGTTCTTAGAAGCTTATTTAAGTCTTTGGAGGCAGATAAGAAATAATTCAGTTTTTAAATATATATAACTTCCATTTTATGATGTATAAATTTAGATTCCGTATGTTTGGGACGCAAAACTAGAAATCGTGCCAATGATTTGACTTCAGATTATTGTTTTTTTTTTTTTTATTCAAAAAATTTTATAGCTATAAAAATTTTGCATTTTCGCATCCATCACTACGTGGCTTGTAATTTAAAAATTGAATAATTACTTTTTTGGGTAAATCCTAGCTAATTACAAATACTTCGGAGAAATAAAGGTGTTTTACGGATTTCATAAAATTTAGTTTTTGGATTGTTTTGGGTTTAAAAAATGGTAAAATAAATTACTTTTTAATGTATTCTATGGAAAATTTAATTTTCTACAAAAAGGAATTTCTGTAATAATCTTGAATTTTTGTTTTGAATTCGATTTGTTTCGAAATACGTAAAAATGGCGCAATATAGACAGCTCCCTCCCTTGAAACATTGACAAAAAAGTAAACACTGTGATTTGTCATATTTAGATGCTAAACTAACATATTACTTCTTAAAAATAATCCAATTTCTTATTTTTGAAACACATTTTAAATAGACTATAAAGTAACAGCCTGTATATATAGTATGTATAAATAGACGATATAGATGAAATAATGTTTGTAGAAAGTTTTATGTAGCATGGCATCATGATGGAATACACTTAACAGACAACTTGTGCGCTCTACGATGATAATCGCTTATGATTTCTGACTTTTTAATTAGTCTTTTATTCATCGTCAGTCAGTTATTATAGCATCAAATTTGGCATTTTTATTATACTTATTACAACACAGTAGTTACATAAAAAAGCTACTAACTTCAAATTCTTCTGTTAAGTGAAAATTTAACTTATTTCAAGGATTTCGTTGCAAATTTTTTAAAATATTTCACATATATTGAATATTTAGAGTGGTTGGAAACTATTTTTCGATACTTATACCGCAATAAATAAAAAATTATCAGGTGTTTATTAATAATCATTTGTTGTTTTTCTTATAGATGATACCCGACTTGAAATAGCCTCTCGGTTACTCGTTAACTCGTTGAAAAGTAAAGAACAATACAATTAACAGAAAACACACATTGCAAAACTGTTTCGCGCATACTTAAATATTTTCTTAATGTCGAATAGTGTAAATTTTTTGTCGATATCTAATCACTTTAGCTAAAAGCTAGACCAAATCACTAGTTGTGATATCTCTCAATTTTTATTATGCTTTCTACGACGAACTCCTTTTAAAGCCTGATTAAAAAAAAAAAACGCATTTCAAATTATTATTCAGCCTTTAATTTGATTTACTTGTCATCATGCTCGTGCATACTTGCAAATTGTCTCTTATGAGATCCTTATTGATCATTTGTGTAATTATTGTAAAGTTAAACGAAATTTTATTAGCAATATAAAAACACTATTAATCTTTTCAACAAATGAAATAGGCAATTATTTTAAGCAATTATAGATGTGCATTTTTGCTGAAAAATGCACATCTATTAACTAAGGTAGGAATAGCGTAAGTTTTAATTCTTAAAAAATATGACTAGATTCTTTGAAATATATGGGTTCGGTAAACATTTATCTAAGTTAACAGCTAGTTAGAAGCACACCACTTTATGATAATAACAACAGCTGTACATAATCGCTCTTAAAGTTGTGTATGGCTTAACAGCAAATTTGACAGTTTGAATATCTAATGTTTTATGTTATACAGAACCCTAAATAAATAACAAAAGTCCAATCTTCAAACCATCTTTTTCATACAAATATACGAAAGAGAATTCAGTTTGAAGAAGTTTCTTTATCGTTGGCATCATCTATTCTTCTACAATTTACAAAGTTTTCTCATTCTTTTATTTTTATATTATATTTTCGCAAACTTTTTGTGTGTAAAAAAAAAAAAAAGAAGGAAAAACGGAGGAAAACTTCTAAAAAATCTGAACTTTTTAACAAAGATCAACTATCTAGAAAGAAATAAGAGATTCAATAAAATTTTTGTTTTAATTACATTATTTTACCCAAAGTTCATTTATTACAAATGCAGATTATAAATTATATGCAAAAATATCTATCTATCTATAAATTCTTTAGAAACTGTTTTTGTGTGTAAACTTCATAGTTAGTACTTTTTGTTTTAAGAAGTTTTATAAATACATATGGTCTTATTCAAATATGTTTTATTGTACAGGTTGTTCAGTTAAGAAATATTCACTCTGAACTATTTATTTCCAATTTCACAAAGTGTTATTTTGTTCATTGTATACCATTTATTTGTTGTATATTCATTCGCTTGGAACTGTCAACTGCAAAGAGTTACATATCGAAATATTCGGAAAACAATTCGGAAACGAATTTTTTTTTTTCAAAAAAATTCAATCAAAAGCGAAGTATCTTAAACTATTTTTTAAAATACTAACAATAAAATGCTTTCACTTCGTTGAGTGTTAACGGATCCGAGCGTCCTATATCTATTACATTCTTTTGCAACGAAACTGCAATCTCTATCCATAAAATATTGAAATTTTTGATAAAGATTTGCTGTTACATCTATTACAGCACTACATTTAAATATAGTAAGACTTGAAAACAGGAGATTTCATCCGGGATCGTCCAATTACGAGTCGGGTGCACTTTCAACAACACCACAGATGCTATACAATTTAATATCTTAACAGATATAAATCCAAAATTTCGTTTAATTCATTTTAATCTGAAAAAATTATAAAATGTATTAAAAAATTAGTGTATTTTATAATTTAAAGCGTGGACGATTCAAGTGGTTTTTTGTTTATTTGAGTATACCATTATATCCATCGATAAAGAAATTTGACCATCAAAAGAAAGCTTTATATACAGTATACTCTTCCAAATTTCTATAGAGGATTAATATTTTAATTTTGAAACAAGAGAAATACACCACGTGGCGCTACAATTAAATTCTACTGACATGTCATGACATCTTATTTCTAAACAATTAAAATCCCACAATTGAATTTAGAGATATTAAGAAAGTATGTAAGACATGTCACAATAAAATAAATATAATACAAAGTTTTTTATTAAAATATTTTTCATGTGAACTAACTTATATGTACCTTTATATGTTTATTTACTTAATAATTGTTTTCTTGTTTCAGGTAAATTTCTTTGTTTGAATATATGATTACAAACACACAAGTCATAATCGAACCAAACTAATCGTCCAAGTCCATTATGATTATTACAATTAAAATAAAAGTGAGTAATTATTTATAATAACCTATCTATTAATTTTATATGCTAAACATGATCGATTATTTGTTTCTTGTTTTCTTTATAAACAAGTTTTATTCTCATATATATATCAGAATAATCATTTATTTATGCATTTATATATTTAACTAGATGTACGTATTGTATTTATTGCACATATGCGGCCATGTCAAGTTTTTTAATTTGATAAAAATTAATTGAATTGAAGATCTATAGCTTAGTTTATGTAGATTAGTAAGGTTGTCTTACAGGCCAATTGAATTTAGGATGCGGCATGACAAAAGACGACTTTCGCTTTCCGTTTAAATTTACCAAAGTTGGCCAATAAACTTTTTTTTTCCATCAAGGGTCAATATTTTAATTTTTTGGGATTAAAATACCCCACTAAAATTTCATCTCGCTATATCTTTTCGTCGTTGATTTATTTCACAGACAGACGATACGAAATGGGACGAAATGATTACTATACCAATATTTTAGTGTATACAATATTTTAGCGTTGTAGGCTATAAAACAACTCCAATCATAAGTGGTTAAACAAGCATATATTCTGGACGCTCATATATAATATTTTTTCCTACTTTGTTATGATGGGAATGGATTAAAAATTAATAAAACAAAAATGGAAATAATTTTGTTTTCGCTTGTGAGGAATTTTTATCTATTCATCTAATAATATCGGAGCTCATGATTTTTTTGCTTAGAAACAATCACTACTCACTTAAAAATGAAACTTCGCGATTCTAGGTTCTCAAAAGTAAGTAAATTCATAAAAGTATTAGATCATCTTATAGTAAATACAAAACCTTCTGAACTTGAACTGTATATATGTAATCTAGGTCAAAAAAAAAATCCAAACTTGAAAACTTTTCCTGTATGTGAATGTGTGACATATCTTTTACTTTAATCATTTTGCTTACCTTTTATTATCATAACAGAATGAATATATTTCTTTTCATAAACGACAGAATGTCCCAGTAATCTTTTTATTTAAAAAGAATATTTTGCACATTGTGCGCAAATATATAAGTGAGCAAGCCATATACAGCTGTCTATATTCGAATTAGAAGAGTTGGTGGTGGCTATCCGTGTCTCAGATTTTTTTTTTTTTATTGCCGAGAAATTGTTACTTATTATGTCAATTCAAAGAGTTGCTGTGATAATTGATAACTTTTAATTCTTGGTTTGCTGCAAACCGTCACCAAATTAGCAACGAGTAACATCTCCTCAGAGATTCATTACAACTACCTAATTCATACTGATGATGACTACTTTGTAGTCGAAATACATATTTATAAAATACAAAATAATTTGATCTAGGAAATTTGGGGAAAAATTCGTAATTTATTCGTAAAATCCTAGAGTTCTCATTAATAATTATAAAACCTTCAACTTTTATATTAAATTTTTTTTCCAAAATCTTTATTTTGGAGTAATGGCCATCTATTCTCACAAAAATCAAATTTCACTGTATTTAAAATTTTCCAGTTTAGCGCAAAATAAAAAAGCTTTTAAAATCATTTTTTGGTACAATTTTTAAAACCCTTTAACTTTTCTATTAATTAAAAGCATATATATTTTCTATTACTATTATTTTTATATAATATTCGCACTGTACATGGTATGTCGAAGGAACTTCTGTATCGATTGGTGCGCCACGAGTAAATAAAATTTATATCAAAACATTCTCCTTTCTAGAAAATATAATAATTTATTCAATTGCTTATATGTAAATTGTATAACATTGTCAAAAAAATTTATTGAATAATTTCCAAAAACCGACCAACTGTAACCCATCCCCCTTCTTTATTTTTTATGTCATTCTGTTTAGTTTTTGTTGTAGCGGCAACATAAATACATCATTTGTGAAAACTTCAACTGTCTATCACGGTTCATATAAATGTATATTAAGCAAATACACTTGGTATTTTGCAAAAACATTAATAATATTAGCTCAGTCCGTATAACCATAGATGATAGTAAACCATTATAATCTGTATGTATACTGGTTACTCCAATACTCCATTTTCGTTTCACTTGTATTTGATGAGTGAGAATGTATTCTCTTTTAATTTACTTAAATTTATATATATATGTGTATGTTGTGTTACTATGGAATTTAAAAACAAGTTAATTCATGTTGTGATTACGTGAATAAATAATGTAATTAATTAACAATTGTTTTATTACTTTATATTAAGTATAATTTGTGAATCATATTTTTTTTAATCAGAGACGATTGTAATAAAATTTAACCATTTCAAAAGTTAACTGTGAATTTAATCTTTTATGGATCTTTAATGGTTCCACAAAAATTTTAATCCATTAGGATTAAAATCCGTAATGTCTTACAACATAATTAGTCTATTTTCATAATGTTTAATTACAATACGAGTATTGTTCAGTAAGATTTTTTCCAGAAGTGTATTTGACTTAATATCTTTGTATTATAAAAGCTCATGTAAATAATGAGCTGGGGAAAAATTCAAATCAGTATTTGGAAAACCTGGAAAAGTCTGGGAATTTAGTTCTCAAGATAAAGTAGAAACTCTGATATACACATGCATCGATATTTTGTTGTGTTATACATTATGATAAAGCCCAGTATAGAGTTCTTGCAATGGGGCCTATTTTGTGGATCTCAAATTCGACATGTCTTTACGTTTCCTTTTAAGGTCGCTATAACCCAAGACCAACGTTTTTAGAGACATGCCTCTGTGTGTGTTAAAGTATGTATGTACGTTTGGTTTTTTCGTCTTGATAATATTAAGAATAAAATAATAATATAGACGTGGAACGAACCACTTGCATTCGACGCACAATTACGTAATTTAAACAGAATGACAAACTCAACAAAAAAAGTATCCATTTCATACAGCACAATTGGATTATTTACGCTGACGTTCATAGAATTTCAGACAATTTTTGTAAATTACGCTTACATAAAGTGTGTAAGGAAAAAATTACTAAAACAAATAATATGTTAAATTATAAAATCTTTCAGATGCGCAACGAACTAGGATCAAATTTACTTCTTTTTTCAGAAAAACAGAAAAAATATTCTATTTCTTTCTTAATTGTGCCATATCTCAAAATGGGACCACATTTGTGCTTGGTAAAAAAAAAATCAATTTAGCGTATAAAAAAATAAGAACCACCAAGTTATTCGCGAGCTTAAAAATGAATACGAAAGTTTATATGTGGCAGTTGTACTATCTGTACTTTTAAAACAATGTAATGTGTATTTGTACAACGCATTTGTAAAGCTGACTTAATGCCAATCTAAAGCCCGTTTTACATAAACATAAAAATTTGTAATTCGTCTGTAAATGCAATGCAAAAGATTTTTCACATTTATAAAACGTTTTATAGTCTAAATGTCAAAAACTATTTTCAATGCGCTTGCGTACGATTTTCAATTATGTAGAATAGTCTAAAAGAGTTCATGAAAAAAATTATCATACAAAAAGTTTTTATTTTAACGAACGAATATTTTTATTAATTTCTTTTCATTTTTGAGTCATTGTAAAGATAATCTTCAGACTAGACTTAATATACTTATATATTATATATGTATATATTAAAAAAATAAAACTAAGTCGAATATTTGTAATAGATTCTACATAACTTTTATATAAATATGGTAATTTTTAAAATGTTTTTCGTTTCATATTTATATTCTCAATCATCCAATAAAATAGCTAACTGAATAATCCGCAAAAGTAATAATGACAATCATAAAATAAAATAATAAAAAACCATTTATTTAATGAAAAATAAAATTTTTACTTTCAATTAATTTAATTAAAAGAAAAACGGTCATACATAGACAAATAAAATTTATTCTTGATGTGGTTTGTTTAATAATTAACTTATAGATAATCTTCATTACGGTTTTTACTCTTCATTCGCCATTTAGATCATCCGATAAAATGCGTAGAAAGATTTGTTTAAATCTAAAATTCATTATGATTATTATTAAAATGATAATTTTTAGAATGCAATTACTTCAGTGCATAAGCTGACGATGCATAAGAGAATATAAATAAGTATTTTTGAGATAATATTGACAAATTTTCAATATAAAATAATGTATATATTATCCGTTTAAAGATTTCCTTTACAAATTCAATTGTTTGATGTTACCATAGCAAATCCAGAAAATTATGTATGCGAAACAAGAAATTCGTTCGTGTAAAAAATGCAAGAATATATATATATATAGCATTTTTATCATTTCATAAGCTAAAAAATATTTTTCATAAGTAGGATTAAACTACAACTTAATGTTTTTAACTTTTCGTATCCCAGATAAAATTTCAAATTTGAATGGAGAATTATTTATTCCAATAGTCATCATAATTATTTAAAAATACGAGATCGCTACACATTTATGTCACACATAAAATTATAGTTGTTTCCCACAAAAATAAAAACTGTACCACGCCTCTGGCGCCAAGATGACTAAAATAAGTATTTAAACATAAAAAATTGATATCATAGCTAATAAAATTATTAAAAAATGATGTTAAAGTGAGATATGAGCTCTACATGTAGATAGATATGATTCTACACTAATGTGTATAAGTATGATTACGTACTACATGTATTGTTAACCTACATAACAAGTTAATGGAATTAATGTTTGTTCAATTGTTATCAACAACTATAATTAAATATTGACCGAGTTTAATAATAATTTTGATCATTTTTATACATTTTATATTAAAAAAATTATAATAAAATAAACGTTTTATACTTTTTATTGTTTTACTTTCTAATGGAAAGTGAAAAAGTCACTTTACTGTCCATTAAGTATATGCGTGTATATTCCATTACAAAATAAATTGACACCCTATATCTTTCCTATCTATTGCAATTAAAAAAAAAAAAAAAATATGTATTCAAATTCCAACCAATGCTCAAAAAATTAAACAAAAATCTGATAAATAACATTAATATCGTGTATTTTAGAGTTTTAATATAATCGTGAATTTTATAATTTGAATCGTTATATATAAATACCAGATATGAGAAGGAATTCAAGAGGGGAATCAAAAAAAAATTAAGGTATATTTGAATTATGTTCTTTGCACACACCAATATCATTATTAGTTCAGTGAATCGAGTATTTTTGTAGATAAGAAATTTCACGTTTAATTAACTTCCGAAAACTATAAAAATCTTCGTTAATTTTACGTCATTATTATTCATTTTAAATATTCTCAATATTTTTACAAAAAATTAATTATGCGATTAAAAACATATTTGTATTTTTCATGTAAATATATGACTACTATTTTATTTTGGTTTGGTTTTGGTTTTTTATTTTGGTTTCGATGGAAATGATGCTAATAGGATTTGTAATATATTTCAAGTGAGAAGTATAAAAAAAATTGCTCCCGTTTTTGCCTCCTTAGTAATTTCCGAAAATCCTTTCTTTTCGGATGTCAAAGTCATACAAATAACACATCGTCCCCGTTTCAGGTCTCTGCGTTCAGCGATTTTGGCTGTGCGTTTATTCGTCAATGAGTGAGCGATTCAGGACAAAGCATTTTTCTCTACGTAATTTATGGACGTTTCGATCTATAATATAGTACATAGAAAATGGCTACATCTGTTAGTACAAAGTTGTACTTTAAGCTATGCTATATTAAATATTTAATGATTAAATTTACTTGTACGTAAAATTTTTAATAAAATTTGACTATTCTCTGATTACAATCGTTTACTCAAAAAGATATTAATCTGGCTTTTAAAGGTTATACCCAATCCTTGTCTTAATGAACAAAATAATTAATAAAAATGTATTCTTGATAATAATACTTTGCATTAATTAAATTTTAATATTTTTGATAGAGTTTATCTGGATTTTAATTTTTGTCATTTTATCAAATTCTCCAGATAACATTTCATAATATAGCAACGCACTTTTTTCTCACAAGATTTGCAAACACATACAAGAAAGCAATATTAAAAAAAATGTCCGATTTCAAGGCTAAAACACAATATTAAAAATGAAGGTAGGGATATTTATAAGGCTTCATTTCCGTTCCAGAATAATGAAAACCAAAACATTTGCGTTGGGTTATCAGAGTCGAGGTTTTTTAATGAAAATGTTTAATAAGGGCACAAAATTTCTACAATTATGATTATCTTAAAAAACATTGTAAACTGGGGATTTTCACTTAGAAATATTTTTTTATAAGTTAAACATTAAAAATTGTGTTTATTTAAAAAGGCTGCGTTGAATAATATAGAACCTAAGATTTTGGGATTTAGTTTGCATGTTGTCTTGTTAGTGTGAAGTACACATCGATATTTTCTTGAATATATTTAACGATTTCAAAGAGCTTTCGTGGCACGTAGAGTTTCAACATTTTTTCAGATAATAGCCTGTGAATAAATTAGAAGATTGTTGTGTATTTTAATTTTGTGTTCGAATAAGCACCCACAAAAATATAGCATAATTAAAGTATAATTTGACAATTACTATAATAAAAATATTATCAAAACAAAATGATAATAAAACTGTTGATAATAAAATTAAAAAAAATATGAGAAAATACTTTTAAATTTTTTATATTCCTAAAAAATGTAAAAACTCAATTTAACTCAAATAATAAAAGTTTTTATCACATTCCTGATACAATGCAAAAGTTTTCAAACAGTGGCCTTTGTGGTTTCAACTCAAGGTTCGTTCTCATACTCTTCATGATGATGACTAGTAACAATACAACTGGTACTAACATTTGATAGTAAATGGTAGTACAGGAGCTAAGGGAAATTTGATACATACCTACACCTAATTTTTACTTATTTTTTCGAACTGTACAAGTTTTAATGATATTTCAGATCAAGTGGTAGTTTGATGGCCAAGGAGAATTCGTTCCGTATAACGTCATGAATATTTTTCCTTAAGATTTTGAATGGCTAATGATAAATTGGACATTTCGTTTTGATTTTTTTTTTTTATTTAAAAATAATTGTATTTAAAAAACCCTTCTTTTTCGAATAATTTCCATTTACTTGTATATTTAAAAAAATATATATAGTAATTAGATTTATTTTTGAGAAAATTTAACGATAAAATTTCCATTTATAACATTAAAATAAAAAAATTGAGAATGTTACTGAAAATACAACATTTTGAACGAAAATTGCAGTTAGGCCAAACTTCGGCGTTCTACTTTCAGAATATAAAATCAAGTCGTATAATTTTTGGTTTTCATTATTCTGGAACGGAAATGAAGCCTTATCAATATCCCTCCGTCATTTTTAATATTGTGTTTTAGCCTTGAAATCGGTCATTTTTTTAATATTGCTTTCTTATATGTGTTTGCAAATTCTGTGAGAAAAAAGTGCGCTGCTATTAGTTTTTCGGGTTATTTAAAGCTCGCAACTAAATAATTGATTTCAATTTTAGCCACTATACTATATATAAGAGAGAATACTTAATATTGCAACAGTTATATATTAGCATATAAGTTAACTATGAGCTACACAGCTCGAATGAATTCAGTTAACCAGCCACACATAGTTCATTCAGTATTATATATAAACTATTTGATATAAATATGTTCAGTATTTGTAACTAACATTATTACGTATTCACTTGGCGAGAAATTTTTTATTTTTAAAACTATGAAAATCAGTTAACGAGAATGTTGTGTACAACTTTTTTTGCAAACTTATTTTTATTGAAGCCATTTGTTTTTAAATTCCAACTTATTTTATAAAACCTAACAGAGGAAGATAGGTATGCTCAGTCTCTAATTGATTAATCAAATTATTTTCATAATTTTTGTAAATACAGAGTTTGTAACTTAGTGTTTTTATACTCGACATACATAATATGCCAGAGTATATTAATTTTAGTCTCTAACGTTAATTTAAGTTTCTAACGTTACCTAATTTTGACAACAAAAGTCCAAATACAAAAAATATTTATTTTTTGGAAATAAACAATTTTTTTGTGAAACCTTTTTTTCTTTCTCTACAATTTTATCTCAAATTTATTATTATTATACATGTGTTTATAACTGTATAAACTAAATATTGATAGTATCTGATTAATGATAATTTAAAAAAAAAGTCCATACAATGAAATTAAATCAAATGTAAAGTATCTAAACAATTAACTCTGTTAGTTGTTATTATCACTTGTTTAAAAACTTAGTGTGGACAAACCCCTTATTAAAATAGAAGCTAAAAACTTTCCCTTACTTCTAAAAATTGCATTGCTGGAATTTAAAAATTTCTTCTTAACCAAAAGCTGAACAAAGCTTTGCGATTTAATCCGGTCAGACAATTAAATTTTTTAGGAATTCTAGTGACGTAATATAACCTCAACAGAAGTATTTTATTGGTGCAAAAAAAAAACAAAAAACAGTTTGTCATTCTAGAATTTCTTCCAACTAGAAAATTTGTCCAATTTTTGAAACATTGACTATACTCTCATTCTCATATTGACTTTAAATCATATTCGTTTTGATATTTTCTATGAAACGATAGAACACGAAGTGGTAATTTGAATCCAGAAAATAGTAAAATTTCACAAGGAGATGGCAGACACGGTTATTTCTGAACAATATCCATTCGAATTATTACGGCACTATGCAACAAAATTATTAGGTACACATACAAAAAATCTGTAACAAAGTTTTCCTTAGCACAAAAAAAAAAAAACTTAGAGTTTCTAATAAAACAAGGCAAATGTCATTCTAACTGACTAAATTAATGTATCGATATTCATTGCTCCAGAAGTTTTAATGAATACGTTTTATCCAGAATAGTATCGGCTATATTTAGAATGTTAAAAATCATTCTAAATACGAATAAAATGACATTTTGTTTTATTGAATTGGAAAAATTTTCTGACAAAAATTGCATGTCATTTAAAGTTTGTTTACCTAATCATATTTTTTAAGTACACAAAATTAAAGTTATATGTTTTAATGTGCTTTGGTAATATAAAGAAAATGTATGCATTCGTCCAGTTATCCCTCCACTGGTTACCCTTCTTACCCCACTCTATGGTATTTCGTTCATGACACAGACATTTATAAATGACAAATTTTATAATATAAACAGGAGTAATAAAATCAATAATGTCATAAGGTTTTTTATTTATTTATTGTTATTTTCATGTGGGTAATTGATCTTTCATAAAATTGAAGTGCAATATTTTTATAAAAATGTTATATCAAAATTGTAATGCAAACAACTGACAACATGTCGATAATATACTTTTACAGTAAAAGCTCTTTTGTAATCTGAATCTAAATTCAATGTTATCGACATAAGATATTACTATAATAACCCAGTCTATGCACGGTTTCCCTCTTAATTCTATCAAACACCACCAATTAACATTTAATTTAGGTGTAGATTCTTCTTATTCTGAAGTTGTCGATGTGCCGATGTTCGCTTTTACCCGGGGGGTGGATGCCACCTCTTCTCGAGAATGGGTTTTTTCAAGCATTTCAAAAAGTTGACTTATTTTACGTTGTAATCAAGTTTATGCATGTTATGTGTATACTCTTAAATGAGTTGTAAAAATCTATACCTATTCGTGGATTATCATTAACTTCTGCCAAAAATCTCCTAGATGGGTAATATAATACATAATTTTTGTTTATTTTTTATTTTATATACTCCAATAAAAAAGCACAGAAGTGAAACTCATTTTCATTTAAAATTACAAAATACACTTTTTTTAATGGTGTCTTAAGGTTTTCATTAGATTTACAAAATTTAATCTAATAAAAGCCTCAAAACAACCATAAAAATCGTGTATTTTGTAATTTTTAACATAAGATTCTGTTCAGTGCCTTTTTTAGATTTGCTACGTGTATCTAAACAAAACTTTTATTAAACTGAATAAATTATAAAATCATCCTAAAAATCGTAAATAATACAAATTCATTAATTTGTCGAACATGTTTTTTTTTCTTATAATCGATTTTTAATTATTTATTCATTTCATCCCTCAGCATATGTTTTGTAACCCCACATCTCTAACTAAAACAATTTTTTCATTACTTTTTAACTAATTGCAAAGTAATATAATTATCGAACGTCAAAAGTTTTCTTCATTCAATCAATCGATCTTCCCCTGTATTACGAAATCACGATCGTAGTAGGTAGGTAGGTTTATTAAAAGGACATACCAGAGTATGGTTAAATGTTTCAATTTACTATCATTAATTAATATGGGATTGCAAATTTGTTATAATTCATTTACCTTCCTTCTCCAATATTAACAGATAATTTTATTATGTCTTTCTACTTACCATTTTAAGAGATATGTCTCGTCAATTTTATGCTATCGTTTAATGAAGGGTGAAATACAGTGTGTATTTAAATAGAATAAATCATGTATGAAACAAAAAATCAAACTAGAAAATCTTGTTTCAATCTTTGCTTCAATTTTCTTTCTTTAAATTGTTAAGATACTTTAAATTTCATTATCTCGTTACAGTTGATAATTTTTATTGTGAATTACTATATCCGAAATAGTTAGTCTTTGCTAAAGAAAAACATTGGATTACCATCATCACATCAGTAGATTGATTATTTACTCTCAAATTTGGAAATAATAGATCAAATTATTAGAGATTATTATATCAATAAATCGAAATTCCAAATTTAAAAATCCGAAATTTGATACACTTCTTAGGCATAAATGGGTTACTTTAGGGAGTGTTTTTCGTGTCTTCTTCCATACTTAAAAGTGGAAAAGAGGGATCAAATTTTGTGCGAAATATTTCAATTGAATTGAAGTTACACGAGAACGAAGTTCCGGGTAAATCTAGTTTGTTATTAATTCAAAAGATTTTAAAAACATCAAATTTTTATACACCTAATAACAACGCTCATAATATGAATAGTTATTAAAAGAAGAAACTCTCACACATTATTTTTGATTCGAGTTCCAAGTGAATTCTGTTACAGCATATTAAAAAACATTGGAACCTTCGAAATAAAGTACCACTCCCCACTTCGAAAGTACCACTGCTGAAGTTAATTTAAAAATTAATGTAAATAAAAAGAGTTGCAAACAAAAAAGCGAATAATAAATTATTAATAAAATTACGGGTGTCCACATTGTAAATGTTTTCTTACTACTTTAATTAATTAAATACAATATTTCTTATCTAGAAAGAACAGCACAAAACAACACAAGATACACAAAACATGTATGGAATAGTAGGGAGAGACGCAACAATAGACATATTGTGTAGACAACACTACCACACCTCATCGTATGAAGTTTTGTTCTATGAAGGTGGTGGTCGCGGTACTTACTCGATTTTACTAAAGTATGACTAACAATATTTAAAAACATGCTAAAAACATTCAACGGACGGCTGAGTACGGTACCTCGACCACCTACTGCCTCTTTCTCTATTAACGTGGAGAAAGTGAACTTACTTACATCTGAGTGAATATATTTAATTGTAACAGAAACCTCGCATAATATAATAATATATTACAAAGTTAATATTTAATAAAGAGTGTCCCTATGTCGGAAACACAAAATTTCATTAACATAAGAAATAAACATTTTTTGCATTTGAATCTTTTATAATTTAAAAGTTGGGTCAAGGATCCACTGAACCCAATACACCGATTTTGCTCATTCACGAACTTAAAGTCACTTTTTATGTTTAGAATAGGTCACCAAATATTCAGCTCGTTATCTCTTTTTGTTTAGAGTTATCGTGATGACCGACGGGATGATAACCGGAATTGAACTAATTAGGTGTTTCTATGAACACCGAACAAAATTTGGTTTGTGCGGTCAATATTTCTTAGTGTTACAAACTTTCGATTAAATTATTATCATCCGATATTTTATGTATCCCAAGTATACAAATTCAGATTTAATATTTTCCTTGGCACCAGTTGTATAGGCCTCAAAAATATTTTTTTTTAAACTAGCTATCGTGCTAGATAAGCATTCGGAAAAATATGTATTTCAATACGTTTGATTTATTGTTCAATACGGGACACCCGCTATTATTGAATGACAATTATTTTTGTATGTCAACTCCCAGTACGTCGTCATGGCTGTTCGCTTCGTTTACTTCTTGACTGTTAGTTATATGCCTCGTGTATTGTAATTTGAGTTGCGTGTATTACATATTGGTTCTATGTAATTGTTTTGGTTTACTGGGTTATAAAAATACGGTATTTAGATATTTAATGTCTATGAATTAAATAAATAATATTTATTAACTGTAAAATTTTACTAAACCATTTAATTTTAGGGTTTTGATAAAATTAAATTATTTCTTCAAAAACTTGAGAAATATATCTAAACAATGTTGTATTAATTTCTTTTTATTGCATGACAAATTTCTTTAATTTCAAAGTTGATAAAATAAATGAAAATTTGATGAAATTTATTAAAAAAATTCCGAAAATTATATGCAGTTTTTCTAGTTTTTAGTGGGATGTTTGATTATTGATAGTCATTGCAGAATTTTCAAAAGTAAAAAAATGAGCTTCTTTGAAAATTTCTTGCAATTTTTTTAGTTTTATGTGCACATAAATGGCCGGCCTTAATTACCTGTAATATTTTCCATTGTAGAAAGAATCATAAAATTTACATTCAATTATCAGCTCATGGCTATATTACAACGAAGCTAGTGGTCAGATCGAAATTTCAACTCCACAAAACACTTTTAATAAATAATTGGAATAATTTGATTTCTTTAATTACAATATAAATAATTTCTATGAATATATAAATAAATATGTACTTAGAATTTAGTTTTAATGATAGTTCTTATCAAGAAATGCTTTTCGTTGTATGGGTGGGTACTGACAGAATAATTGAAATATTTTTTTTAGCTAGAAAAAAACTTGACTTTATAGTTTTCTTTTCATTTATGTTGTATAATTATCACTTTACAGACTTTAATTAGAGTTATAAACTTCCATATTTTTATAAGGAAAAATTATTCTCTATTTTTTATTTTTGTAAAACTTTTATTAGAAATTTTTCTTATTTTTTTTTTCTGTACACTTTTTTTTACCATTCTTATAATTAATAATTTTTAAGTTTAAGAGAGAATCTTCACTAGAGATTATTTTCTAATTAGTTTTGATTTTATCAAGAAAATTATCTTAGGTGAGTGAACAAATCACAGAAGTTAATTGCTAGTCATTTTTCTTAGAAATGCTATCTAAAAGATTCATTGGTACGCTTATAACATAGTTCACAATCATTCTTAAGTTTCTTTGAGTTTGGCTATTGGTTATCGACAATTCCTCAAAACTATTTATCGAAAATTTATATACATGTAACCGGCCTTGTTTTATTATTATTAGTCACTTGTTTTCTTGTAACTGCAATACCATTCTGACTGGACTTAATAATTTATGTATCTTGATATACTAGTCCTTTTTTGACATTTTTTAATGTCAGGCTCCAAATAAATTACACGAATATTCGATACAACAAAATAAATTATGAATATTAATTGTGTACACGATTAAAGAATAAGTCGATTTAATTTTAAAAGTAAAACTAGAAAAATAATTAATCTTTAATTTTTTTACTCGACAAACATAATATGTCAGAGTACATTTATTTTAGCCTTAAGTTTGTAATGCTAGTACAAAAATTTTAGTTAAGGTATTCATCGAAACGCCTTAATAGTCTTTATCTAAACATAAAAAGTGAATTCAAGTCCCTAAATGAGAAAAACGGTTCAGTGTGTGTCCTTGAAGCAAGTTTTAAACTATTAGAGATAGAAGAAAAGTTCAAATACATAAAATGTTTATTTTTTTAAACAAACAACTTTTTTTTGAAACATTTTTCGTAAATTGTTTGAGTTTTCCACAAGTTTAGCAGAAGTTTAGCTAATTCTCACATATATGTGATGTATTGGTAATTACAATACATATTATGATTATTATTATACAAGTATATATAACTGTATAGACTGGATATTTATGGTATTTTATGAATGCTAATTTAAAATAGTCCAAACATTGATATGTCGAGTATCTAAACCATTAATTCTGATGTTCTAAACCCTGGTTGAGATAATGGTATACTTATTCTATACTTTATCTGTGTTTATACTGATTTATCTTTGTCATACATATCCTTAACATCATGTGCTTTAGAATGCCCTAAGGATTGTGTAAAATATTTATGTGGTACAAAGGAAAAGTTCTTGAACGATAATTTTCTGTAACATAAATATAAAATATTGACTATTTATCCAGATTTTCCTAACTTATTATACACACGAATATTTAGTATATAAGTTTGTATGATGAAACTAAATCCGTTTTAACTAACAACATAAACAATTGAAGCTATTTGAATTCTATTCTGTCCGTGTACACTTTGGACAGGGTTGGTGAGTGATGTATGTAATGTATTTCAAGTTTTATTAAAACTTGGAACAAATTCCATTTTCCAAATTTTCACTTCTAGTTCGTTTCTAACTCGTACTATCTCAGCAAAGTTTTTTATATAATGATTTTGGAGTAACTCATGGAATCAAAAAACGCAACGACCTGAATCTTTATCGTTTACTTAGAATATATACACTAATTTTATGGTGATTTTATAATTTTTTTTTTACTTCAATTGAGGCGTCTTACTTCACATGAATTTGAAGTTATTTTTTAAAAATCTTAAAAAATATCCAATATAAGATCTTTTTATTACCTTCAACTTTGCCATAATACTTGTAGTTTTGCCGGAAATCGAGATAAACCGTGTTTTACCCATAAAATTTATATTCTCTTCCGTTTTCAATGCGTATAATCCTACTGTAATTTTTTCCACTTTTTACCATTTTTAAAGGCTTCTACTCTGGTCTAGTAACTGTACACAATCAAAATAATTTTTTTTAAACTGTGAACATTTAATTTAACTATATTATTCATTATATTAAAAAATTAATTATTGTCCTTACCCAACCCTGATGGTCGATTATAGTAAGTACTAGAACTACTATTATTATACCATTCGCCTACTTTGTCAATTTATCATTCAGCCATTTTGGTTAGTATGTATATATTAGTACTATCCATCCATATAGTATATCATATTTATCGCATTAGTTTAAAGTGAGAAAATATCATGTGTCTATAACCCTGATAAATTTTCATAGTACATATATTATTATGACAAAGATACCCGACCGACCACTTTATATTTCATACTAACTTTATTGAAATGAAAAATTATTCTTCAAATACTTTGTTGTAAATATAGCAACTATATTATAATATTCTAATTATCGACATAATAATGAACTTCAAAAAAGTTTTAATCTTTTTATTTGTTCAAATATTGAAACTATTTTTTTTAGATTTATACCGACTGACTAATTGATTAGTCGGTAGAGTTATCGGCCAATTAGTTGGCCAAGTCGATAACAGAATAAACTTTAATAAGATATTTTTGCGTGCAATTTTTTGATTCAATATTACTAATTCTAAAATAAAAATTATTAAATTTTAATCAACAATCACGGTTTTTATTTAATATATAAATAAATATACCTCCTAAATAAATTTTATTAAGAAATTTATACAAAGTTAGTATCCCGATAGTCGGTGATGGCAGAAATTTAATCAGCTTACCGGTATATTAATTAAAATATCGGAGTTTAATTTCGAAAACAATAATATATTTTTAAATGCATATTTTTGTTTTTATTTCTTGTACCAAAACTATTATCCATAATTACTTTGCTACTCTCCTGTATAGTAGTTTAAAATACACTACTTAAACTCCCATACGTTTATGTAATGTATATAAATTGTAACCTGCTTTTAAATAAAAGTTTTAAACAAAAGTTGGAAAAGTTTGTTGTTTTCAACAAAATAATAAAACAATCAGCTTTATTTTTGATTTCATTGAATTTAAAAACTATTTCTTTTATTGATTATTGGAATGACATGGTTTGCATATAAATGCAATATTTTATAGGGTTCCGTATCTAGAAAGTGTTATAATTGATTGTTCGATCAGGATACCCGCAGATCATTGAAAATCACATCTACGAATAACTATGATATAAAACGATCTATAAATATCTAATAATGAAAATCAAATTATAGATAAAAGGTTTCGCAAAATGTCATTAGGAAATTTTGTTTAAATTCTCTAAAAAAAATGTGGCGAAAATTTTTTAAATTCATTTTCTTCAAATTAATATTCAAAATCGACTTTATCTTGTCAAAAAACGTATATAATATTAAACAAGTGTATATTACAACAGAGTTAATTGTTCAGATACTCGACATATGATTTAGTATCAATGTTTCAACTATTTTTAATCATTAGCATTCATAAAACACACAAATATTAAAGAAAATTTCGATAATAATTTAATTATTTATTAAAGAGAAAATTTATAAATTTTTTTCCTTATTATACAAAATAACGGGAGGCTTGAACTAACAATAACATTTTTGAACATTTACGTAATCATTTTACATCAGTTTACTGTACAGTGCAAAAATAATTTCAACTTTATTCCTCAATAAATATCAATTTTTCTTATTTCCAAGATAGCTAAATCTTTGTTATATATAGAAACCTTTCTGGTAACTATGACAATTTCTACATGGCGTAAATAATATCTTCTAGAAAATAATATAAGTGGTTCTATTTACTATACTTGTCCAATCTTGAGTCTGTTGTGTGGGATATTTGAAAATGATGTAGGTTGTAGTAGAACACTTCGAGGGTTGTCGTTGTAGAAAAGCATTAACAGTAGGAGAATGTAGATTTCTCGTAATATGTATATATGATGTATGTATATTTACATTGGATTCTGGGAATGTAATATTCGTAGCAGATACTTCAGACAATGATGACATCCCGTGACTTAGAAAAACAAGGATAGTATAGTAAGTGCCTTGTTAAGAAAATACAACAATTACATATACAATATGTATACAATTTTCCTATCTCTATATTACTCATGTGTTCTCTAATAATGCTATATCACTTATTTTATGTCATAACGGAGACGCCGGTATGAGAAATAGTCACGTGATATCATAATATACCATATCATAGAGTCTCCGCCATCCGTCGGGCCGTGAGGAGGATATATTCACTATCCTTCGAACAATAAAAGTAACCTCTATCCAACCCATTTTCTATTCGAAGCGTGTATATTATGTGCTACGCTAGTAGTTTTGTTACCAGTCATCTTAACTGGACTGTAAATTCACAGTCTGATTCATAACTTTTAGATTTTTGTTTTTAAAATCTCTGTGTGTTTAAATATTTGATAAATTCGATTTATCATTCACTGAATTTTCTGTACCTATTTCAGTTTTTGGAATATTTAATAATGTAATGAATAGTTACTTCTTTCGTAATTTTTGTATGACCAAATCTTCCTCCAGAAAACATATACTTCTCGAAAATTTATTGTTGTACACGTACAATGTTTTTATTTTGACGTCTATTCTCTTAAAAAATGAATTAAATTATTTCCTGAATATCAAATTCTATTTATAAATAATGAGATCTATTTCGAAAAAAATTCGTTGCATGTATTTCCAATGGTTTGTAGCACTCCAATGAAGTTTCTTCTGAATAGTTTTTTTATTTATACGAAAGAATCTAGATAACGTGATTATCTCAACAATTTAATTAAATTTTGTGTTACTTTCCTCCCAGGCTCAAATATCTTTCTTTTACTATTTACCAGACCCAAATAACTAATACGCATAATTTGGACATTAAACCCAAATAAATTGAGTATGTTACATTTATAAATAATATTTGCATATAAACCTGCCCTTCTGATTGACTTCATAAACAATCAATCTAACTAATATAACTTACATATTAAAGAGAACTCTAGGATTTTTCGAATAATTTTCGATTTTTTGCTTATATCAAAAATTTGTATTATATTTTATAAATGCGTATTTCGACTACAAATTAGTCATCATCAGTATGAATTGCTAAAATTTGTAATAAAATATTCTAAAAAATATAATTATTTGTTCAATTGTTAACAAAGAATGGTCGAAGAAATTGTTTTAGTTTTTATTTTTAATTGCAAATACAATTAATTATCCATTTAAATTTTGAGAAATTTCCTATGTTTAATCATGAACCATTCATTCACATCATTTGATTCATAAAGTAGCATTTCGTTACCATGTTAACAATAGAGTTTAATACACTGTGTTCATAGACTTCACTTAATATCCTACATAAATGTTTTTGAGCTAGGTTCTGATAATCATTGTCTGAATCCCCTGGCATTTTTGCAAAACTTGTTTATTTTATTTTTAATTTCTCCATATTGAATAAGAATAAAGTGAATATACATTCTCATATTTTCAAAATAACCAAATAAGGAATAATTCTTCAACAGAATTTATCATCACAATTAAACTATGACCAGCAAAAGAAATAAAGTACACGTATAAAATTGTTTATACATAATTATTATTGTAAAAAAAATGTCAAATCAGCTAATAATATAAAATATAGAAATTTTTTTTAAATTCATATGATTATTCAAGCCATTAATTATTTATAATCAGATAAATAAATTCAATATAGGTAATATGAACTATATGATATGCCATCCCAGATGAATAAGTATGTTGATTATGTGGTGTAGTGTGTGTATTATTGCATTCACTTCTACGTTGTTCGTTCCCCCTTAATCCAAATTAACAAACCACCATCATTCTGTGTCTATCCATACACATAATATATACACAGATCATGTAAAGCTGTCGCATATCATAGCATACGTAATCCAATGCATATTAGGTGGTCTAAAATAAATGGAGGAACGCATGTTTCTTCCTATATTTATTTCGTAAAAATTGTAGTTATTTTAGATTACCAGTTATTATTTGAAAAATTATATATTGTGTTAAAAGACCTGTTAACCAAGATGTCTGAATTTATTGAATCTCCGGCTACTGGATGGACGGAGTATAAGTTGGGTTGCAGATTCTTGTTGTACTCAAAGTGAGCTGAAATATTCAGATTTAATTTCGGCCAACAGTGGTGAGCTAAACCGGCAAATTATAAACTTTATCAAAATTTCTCGAAACGAAAATTGTTTATTAACTCTGAGAGATTCCTTTCAAACTTGGTAAAAATTGAGAAATAATACTTTTGCGGTGGTTTCCCAAATTTTCCCAAAACAATACTAGTTTCTGTAATCTTGAACGCCTAATTGACAAAAATCTCTCATTTTCATGTATTTGATAAGGGAGATTTAGCCGAAAATGTATCTAACCATGCTTATTTGTTTTTGCCTATTTTTAGTTCGATTGCCTTCGAATTTGTATAAAAGATCTTTATCTTATCTGGGTATTTTATAATTACAAAGGGGCCATAAAGAAATTTTATGCATGGTTCAATTCTACTATGCTAAGCCTTATAAACACAGAAAATTGGCGTCTAACGCAGACGTGGCAGTGACGAATCGAGATGTTTCCAATGTACATTAAAAGTTCAAACTTTTCCAACTTTTGGCTTACAAGTGCGGATGATGTTATGGATTTGATGTATTTATTAACTACATAGAGACAAATGAGGCATTAGGTCCACCGTTTGTGGTATAAAACGGTACCTAAAAATAATATTAAATTACTAGTCGTCACACATTTTATGATTAAAGAAATAAGAAAGTTATATATTGATATTTGAGGTGTTTCAACTTTAATTTAACCCAACTATTAGATAATTGATTACTCTGTGGGGTGATCGGTCGATTAGTCGGCCAAACCGATCATACTTTCGGTGTTTTTGTGTTAAACTAATTTTTTTTTAGAAATCAACTAAAATTTAATAGTTCATATGCTTGGATCTTAAGCCTCGCGCATATTGCGATCGTGTCGCACAGCTGGACGCAACATATCGCGATAGCACCATATGCGTTGTGTTGGGGAACGCATATGGCCGCGCAGTTCTCTCGCTCAATAGTCACGTGTTTTTGTTTATTTTGTTTCTACTTTTTATTGGTAGAGTCATGAAATGTGCGATGCGTGGATCGAGAAACTGCCACTTGGGCACTGTGCCATGCGTATTTCGCGTTTCGTGAGTCGCGCTGCGTAATGTCGTGTCGTCAATTTGCGCTGACCCATTCTTTTGTGTATGTTACAATAAATCACGCAGTGTCACACGCGATATGCGCTAGACCTTAAAGATGCATGGAATTTTGAGAATTTGAAGCTTTTCTTCGTTTTAAGGATGTATGATTTATTATACCCACGCTGTACATAATATTTAACTCAACAGCTATATACGTTTTGTTATTAACTAGGTTGGTATATGCAAGGTTTATAACGCCATACCACGGTCAACTCGGCTCGATTTGTGTATCTACCTAGTAGTAAAATGTTATATTTAATGGCAATGTTTTATTAATGAATAAATAACATAACATGTGCCCCCATTTATATATTTTTTGTGTCTCTTTTATTCATTTCACTTCTTGTATTTATAATTTCACTACTCATTTCATCTTCGGTTTATTTTTAGATAGTTGTTGTTTTTAATAATATTTTTGTATTTAATGTTTTTTTTTTCTTAAATCATTTTATGTATAGTGATTTATTTCGTTAAGTATACTTAAATGTTTATTTTTGATTTTTTTTACACTTTCTCATTTTAATTTTTAGAATGATTTGTTGCTGTCAACAGATTTTAAAAGTCATGTTTTCTTATATTTTATATTTCTAATTTAAATATAAATTTTAGATTTAACCGATAGTAATAAGGTAAAATATCATATGTTAAAATGTCTCGTAATGTCATAAAAATCACACACAAATGAGTCCACATATTCTTCAAACACATTTAATTTTAAATTAAAAGGTCTTATGTATTTTCAAAATAAATGTAGTCCAGATTCTATCTAGAGACCTGTGTAAAGCCTGGAGACGCCTCTTCTGTCCATTTTTTAAGTTCATACGAGACATATAATTTCATATCTAATAAAATATTATTATTGAGGCTGGTTTTGGCATCATGAACGCTAGTTGCCTATTCCTCAAAGATTTTTAAAATGTAGGCATACCTAATTATTTGGTACCTGTAAAATTATCCATTTTCGAGATTGAAATTGATTTTACATCACTCCAAACACTTTGACATTGAGTTTTGAACATTTATTGATTCCAAAATAAACAATTTCTCTTTAGAAATTAATATTTATTATTTTTATTCAAGGGGGGAGCATTTATCAATTGAAATTTTCAAAATTGTCAGAGTAAATTTCTGACATCGACATTTCACGAGCAAACTTTTTTCTCTATTTTGATGTTTTAAGTTCAGTTAAGATCTCGACGCCATAGTAGCAACAATAATAACTAGTCTTAACACACTTAGTTCACTATTTTTCATAGACTAAAAGAATGTGATTAGGAATATATTATACACTATTATGAAACACTCCTACTACAAGTTTTATGTCTATGGAATTTAAATATTGGTAGTTCTAATTTACAAATGATGGAATGTTTATATAAACTAACTAGCTGACCCCATAGATGTTGTCTTTTCTTGGCTAATTCAATTCGAATTGGAATCAATAATAATATAGAAAAAATTATTTCAATAGCATTCAAGCTTCTAGTCCAAACGGTTTCGGATCTGATTTGGCGTGTCAATCAGTCAGTTATCTTTTTATATGTACAAAATATAAACATGTACATTCAATCCATTTCAAGTGTTCATTGAAAATTTATTTACTTCGTATTATATAATAGGATCTGTAGATTATTTATACGAATGTGGCATTGTTCCGGGTAATTTTTCAATTTTTTTTTCTCCATAAGAAACGTTCTCGGACTTCAAGAAATATTTAAAAACTTTTGTTAGTGGGTCAACTTTTATCAACGGATACAAAGAAAAAAAAATTGTGAAAAAGGTTTAATTTGAATATACAATTTTGTTTAATTAAAGTAGTTTTCTATGTACTATTTTTTATGATTATTTAATTTTAATTTTTTGTTTCAGGTATGATTTTCAAGTTTTCCATGTTGAAAATAACAGAACACATTTGTTTAAATTTGGGTAAGAAATTCATTTGAATTTTAATTCTAATAATTTCAAATGTTAGTGCTTTATTCAAGAAAACAATTATTTATGATATATATTGTACACAATAAATGAACTAAATGAAATTTTTAATATATTTGAAAAACAGAAAAATTTACTTTAAAGGAAAACTAATTAAATTGTAATAAAAGTAGGTGTAATGAAAATTCGTGAAAAACTTTTAAAAAACTTGAAATAAAATAATGAGGCAATAGATGATATATAAAAATATTATAATAATTTAACAAAAATAAGAACAAACAGAAAAAAAAGTGAAAACAGTTTTTCCAAATTACTTGTTTTTCCATTTCGTATTTCTTTAAACTTATAATAAATTATCTTTATAAGTATGAAATAACTTTGTAGTCTATAAGGAAAATTTGTATAACCACACGAAACAGAAAAAAGCATTAAAAGAAAAACTTTCTTTTTGCAGAAAAAGTTTTCTACTCCACTTTTTTTTTATAAACTTTTTTAAATTACAGTAAACCCCATTGGTCGACAATAACTCACATCATCTACAAGGAAAGACTTACCTCTGTGTACAGAGTATAAACATACTATGTTGTAATATAGAAGTTATTTTTGCAAACCAAAAGCTGAAATTTTTTACAATTTCAGGTCTTCTTATTTTCAAAATACCTTGTAAGTTACATTTTTTTAAAAGTTTTACTAGTTTCTTTGGGTTTAAAAATGTAAATACAAATGAATAATAAATTTTTTACAAATGATTATAATAACCTTAAAATAACCAATCAATATGTAGAATAAAAATGTTTACGTGAAACTTTTGTTTACAAATAATTAACAAAAACGGTGAAAATATAAAACTTAATGTTAAATAAAACTTTTCTGGAAAATAGTAGCCGTTATTTCTCAAATTGTTTTCTTATTTTTTCGTTCATGCAAAATGAGGACTGAGTTTTCATTATTATTTTATTATCGCTTAATTTGAAGCGTATTTACTTCACGAACAAGTGTCATAACTGCTCAGTATCTCTGTAGACATTCCATTTTCAAAAAAAGGGATGGACAATAAGCTTGAAAGCTTATAGCTTCTTTATTTTTGAATCAATTTTAATTTGTGTTTTTTGTAATGATAATCTGTTAAAGATAACATAATAAATATTTATGGTATTTGGCGGAAATTACGAAAATCTCGAATTTAGTGTGCTGAGCTAAAATAACTACTGTGAAAAGTTGTAACCAATAAACACCAAAACGATCAAACGTAATTTATTTTTTTTTAAATTTATCTTTACAGTTGAATAAGGTAGCATGTATCCGATCAATTTACAGTAGAGTTCTTTTCTTTAACATTACAATGAAACTGGCTTTGTGTTTATTATTTAAAAATGGTTGTGTTTAGTTACTAATGACGTAAGTAACACAACAAACTACGTAATTAATCTGTTTGATTACTGCAAAAATAGAAATGGCACAATTTAAATAGAAGAAATTCTGGGCTATAATACAAAAAGCTAGTTAAAATTGGTGTTAGCCTATCCTTCTTTGTTCGACCACTTACATATGGAAGTTGTATGAGGAATCAGCCTAGAATTTTATACGTAGTAAAAATGTTTTCCCAAAACAATAAAAAAATTTTAAAATAAAAAAGTTTGTTATGGTGGATTTCATATTCCTGCTCCCTCACTCTTGTTTAATCATAAAACAAAAAATAAACTTAGTTTTGCTGTAATCATAAAATTTATTGATAAAAACAAACAACAAAATTTTTTCTGTTTAATTTTAAGTTTTTTTTTTTTTAAATAGCCAACATTTTCATATAAAAATCATAAATTATTTTTAGAATATTTTTTGTCCCTCAACGTTTATCACTTTTGCTTTTAGTATTTATTCAAACTTTTGTGTTTGGAAACACAGTATTTGAACAAATGGACAAATACTAAAAAAACATACATTTTAGATAGAAATATATTGATGGACTCGGATACATCATCAAAATCACACATTTTTCTCATAAAGTCAACAGGTGTTCGTTCCATTCATGGCCATCTTAGGAAATTGTCTAAAATTTATTGAACTCACATAATAGCTATTATGAATTAAGTCCATTAAATAGCTTATTTGCTAGTGATTCTTATACACTCTTTCTTTTCTCATAGAACTTCCACAATCTTTTATATAATACATGTCTTATTTTTTAGCTATGACATATTCAGTCCTTATTCTGGTTGTTTTGAACAAAGATTTCATTAGTGAAGTTTTTAAAAATTCTTCAGTACGTTAACTACAAAGAATTCAAGCTGTTCATCTTAAATGAATTACCCAGAATAAATGGAAAATATATTATATAAGAAATACCCAAAGAAATTAGTTTGAAAATGAAAAATATTGTTGTAAACAACTTATATAAAGATTTTACATACTCAAACATTTTTTGGTCTAAAAATTTTCCAAGAGCTCGAAAATAAAATAAAACATAAATTTCTATATGTAACAATTTATGTATGATGAATAATATACACTCCAAATATCTGAAAAAATTTTGCGTTTTCGAGAATATTTGTGAAATATTGTTTAATATCTACAAAATTTGCAGGTCAAGTTTTTCATTCATTAGTGTTAACGATTTTTGATTAAGTTCAGCCTATTTTATACACAATGTACGTCGAATTATTTTTCATAGGGATGAAAGGTGAAAACAATGTTAAAATACACCTAAATACAAAGTGACATACACATAAACGAAAAACTTACATTTTTAGCCAATACTATAATAATTAACTCAATATAAAGTGTTATTAAATTAAATAATTTAATAGTGGAGACCACAATATGTGTATATGTAAAGCTACTATTGTACACATAGGTACATACATATATTGAGCCCCCCCCCTCAAATAACATCTTTAAAAATATATTATTATGGTATTATCAATGTAAATTTTTTGTTAATGTATGTGTTATATTCTATATAAGTGTATTTTAACATTATTTTCCCTTTTTTTCCTATTGAAAGTAATTACATAAACGTACTGTATATATCTATACGACTTGACTTAATTACTTGGTAAATGTAAACAAGCCTTAAAATTCATTCGTCAAATTTTGAATATAAAAAATTCAAAGATATTTGGTATGTAATCATAAATAAAAATGAAAATGACTAAATTAGTTAATCTCCCCCACAACATAAACACGTGTACTTATCGACTATAAACTGTTATACAACATATTAAAGCTATACAATACTATCTTTTCAAGTTTGTTGCACATGTTAATTGAAAAGTTAGTTGATTCTTCCTCAATTTACCTTTTACTATTTAAAACACAAAAGTTTTCATATGTTTTGTGTTTGTTCTTTATTCACACAATCATATAATAAGAGTTAGGTTAACTTATCTATCCTTCTCTATTTATAAATTTATATTTGTTTTTAGGGTTCCGTTTTCCGACAAAAAACCAAATTATTTAAAGGATTCAATTAGAAAATTAATATAAATTTATAAAATTATTTATATAATTAATACCAATAAAATTCAAAAACTGTTGTTTGATGAATATATAAACTGCATATTGAAACATTCAAGTTAACAAAAAATGTGTGCCATTATTTAATCGTGGCCATAAAATGATTATAAAATTCCTTCTTTTTTTCTATATTTACTTAAACTAATACTTTCAATGAACTGTAACTTGGCCAAATCTTATACCAATTTGATCTATTACCTCGTAGATCGTAAAATGTTTATGTGAATTACAGTTTTATATTTATTGAATCCTAAAAAATGAATCTTTCTGCAAGAAATGAATTTTTTTTAACTAGAAGTAACCAAAATTATTCACTGTTTTTCATAAATTCAGGGGAGCATAATTTTGTATAAAATTTCAATTGGAAAGGAATATAAGAAATACTTCTATCTGATTTTGTATAAAATATATTTTCATTTAATGTAGTTGGGTCCTGTAAGTAAGAAGATTTACCATATCTAACGTGAGATAATGGCAATTAAATATCGCATTTTTTGTACACGTTGTATGGGAGAAGCGTGAGAAAATGTCAGCTTTGTTTGTCTTTGTCTTAGAGAGAATGTTACCGTTTTGATGAAAAATTAGTATTTGTAAAAAGATTATTTACATATATGTATATACCATAGTGAGAGAGTGTATGTGTATATATACTATAGTATAAGTTATATGTACAATCGTAAAATTATAGCCATCAGTCTTGGTCCTATATGTGTGTTATACATACGTAAAATGTAGACAGTCAGCTAATACTTGCCGGTGGACTGTCGGGAAAGAACTTCCTTAAATAATATTACTGTTAAAGTTTGAAGGAAGTATGAAATATACATCTCTATAGATTTGAGGAGATTTGTAAAAAAAAAAAAAAAAAATTTTTAATAAAAAAAAAATGAAATCTCTTTTTTCATGAATATGCGCATAAGAAATTAAAATTTATAAAAAATATTTCAACAATAAGCAAGTTTATTTACAATATTTTACCGTACACGTTTTTTGCAAGTAATCACAATAAAAATTTAAAATTTAGTACGAATTTATGTCAGAACCTTCTCCACGCTTGTCCGATTTGCACTTGATTGGTTTTGTTTCTTTATAAAATACATTTTAATAATTTTTTTAAAATTCTTTTAACACAAATTTTAAATGTAGTTATTATATAATTATGACGTAAAAGAATATGTTAAATAAATTAACCGAAACATGGGGGATTTACAGTTGATGTAATTAAAAATGATTTACACAAATTAAACATGGTATCAAATTAGTTAATGAGATTGTAAAAAATTCTATGTATGTGTATGATTAAACTCCGTTAAACCTAAATATTCATCAGTTGTTGGAATTTATTATTTATTCATTTTTTAGAGAATATAAGCGTTATAATGGAATAAGCCGGGCAAAATTAATTTAATTTGAGAAAAACGATTCTAATACGAAAAAATGTGTCTTTTTAGGTGTAGAACTATAATCTCAGTTTCCTACCTCAATTCAGATTTGACCTACTCGTTTTCATTCCCCCCAAAAAGGGTTTTTTTGCGTATTTATGACACTTTAAGGCCTATATGTCTATTTTATTGTATTATCATTTCCAGTGCTAGTTGATGTACAAAATTGATACTCTTTTATTGTTGATGTTCAAGGAACCAGTTTCATCCCCTGTCCTGCAGTATATATCATTCTATCATATTAATAAATTATTTGAATATATATTTATTATGGAGGTTTCAAATGTTTTTAATTGTTTTGATGTTTTAACAACCAAAGTGGTTAGAAACATTAAAATGGAAGAATTTGTCAACCGCAAACAAAATAAAAAATTCGATGATGTTCATTGTAACAACTAAAAAACTTCTATTAAAAACTAATTTTTAATTTGATTTCGGTGAGCGTACAGCTTTCAAAATCAGATTCGAATGATTTTTTCATTTCAAGAAAATATGTTTTTAATTATAAAAGACTCAATTCAAAAACAATAAATTTCTTTATAAAAAAAGAAAATATTACGCTCATTGGCTATGTTATGTATATCTTATTACATAAAAAGTTTTCTAACTATAATATAACAAACTAGTATATCCATTTTCCCCCAATATAGGTTTTATAAAATAGTTTTTCATTATAAAATATGTTTTCAAAGTTAAACCACACTGAATAACAAATTAAATTTAAAAGTTTGTGATGACAATCTCTCGATTTGTGCGCAATTGTTGTTCAGAGATAGTTTAGTTGTTCTATGTTGGTTATAACAGTAGGTATTATTTACAACATTTATCTAAAGGATGGTATGGGTGATCTCTGTAAAGTAGTGTAGTAACGACGGGTAGAAAATTGAGCAACTTTTTACATAACATAATTTAATATTAAATTCCTTATACTGACTTCTGTTGTTCCACAATATTTTTTATCTCAATAAAAAATTTCAAGTTTAAAGGTTTCTCAAATTTCTATTTATTCTGGAGCTAATTGTTTAAAATAACAGTTGCACTTCCAGTCTTCTTGAACATCCGTCTCAATCACAAAGTTCGATGTTTGACAGTTTTTGAGATATAATAAAAAGATCAGAATTTATACAAAACCAATCACAATCAAATTGGGAGTGTTTATCTTATCTTATCTCGTGTAATATTCGATTTAAGAGAAATATCCAGGGCATTTAAAGATCTGGTAAAAAATAAGCGGCATTAACTTAGAAAAAGTTTAAGGAAAATTCATTTCCTTGCACAGACCTTTCACAAATTGTTAGTTTTTTACACGACTTTTCTGTATTCTCTTAAAGCGTTTATTTGAAATACATTTTTTTCTTTGAATTTGACGGCTGAAGGAGCGTTTGTTCAGAAGGCCTAACGCTACAGTGAAGGTACTATATTAACTGAATGCTTAATAGTACACTAAAGAAATGCGATTTCTCATTTAAAATATACGATTTTTATGTTGTGTTAGTAATTTTCCACATTTAATATTCTTTATAAAAATAAAACATACAACTTAAACTGAAGAAGTTATAAAATTCTCCATAAAATTATAAATTTTATAATTTTAAATCAGAATGGAGATTCAAGTCATTGCATTGTTTTGTTGGTGATAATCTATTTGTGTGTGGTATACTCAAAAATGCTGATGGCTGAAACCTTGCCAGGGTTGATGGTAAATGAGATGTATAGAAACCCTAAGGAGAAGAAAAAATCGAATACAAATCAATTTTGAACATTGAATATTTTGTGCAACCTAAAAAGTGCTCGTTCTACTTGCCACCAAAGTTGGTATTTGTATTGAAGTTAAAATATGTTGTGCAGAATATATATATTTTATATTGTATCTAACGCAACTAAATAGATTACAGTTGTTAGATAAATTGGTATATGTAGGTAATTTAACCGTTCACGTTGGATGCTTCTCTTGCAAACGCTATTTATAGCTACGTCTGTTTTATCCTTTTGCATATTACATTCTTAGATAACTGACCAACTGCTTATTTTGAAAAGCCAGTACTTTCTACTCTTTACTAGACCGTTACGCAAGCCATTTTTGACGTATATAAAACATTTTCTAACCCAAATGTCGCAGCAGTTTTTCGTATGATGTTTTTTTATCGAGATACTGGGAATCCTCCCATACGCAAATTTAACCAAACTACCAGCGAAACCTTTTTACTACTATTCTCGGAGATCAACGTGTATTAGACCATTTCGACATCCGCACTTTGTTCTCTTAGGAAGACCGTATGCTATTCGATGTCGATTTCAATTAAGCCTGCTATTTTCTCAATTGTATACATTTTCTTCGTAATTTTAAGATTATTTTATTTTAGATTGTTGTAAGAATGACTCTATCGCTTTTTAATTACTATCGTCATCAGTGACTACAGTATTTACTTAAAAACTGCAAACTTAGAACACATCATTCCCAGACGTTCAACCATGACGTTCAGTTTTGACTGTGATTGTTGTTTAACTTTGAATATCAATTTTGGAACAATGTTTACATTCCGCTAACAGTGTGTGGTAATAAGCAGTATTGTTTATGAAATTCTTGTATACCAATTTTCCTGAATATTATTCTTTTTAATCTGTGAGATATTTTCCTGGAATTTATATCAATATATTTGAATGAACAAAAATTTGATGACACTTTACATATTTATCGAATTCAGTAATTGGATTTAAACTAAAACAGACTCATACAATTCGAATTTAGAAACTGTTTTGGTGTATATATTGTTGTAATCAACGTTGGTTGAATGACATCCGTGTGTAATTACAGAGGTTGTAACTACTCAAACCAATATTATGTAACATCTAACACAACTAACTTCACAGCCCACTACTATGAATATATATATATATATATATATATATATATATATATATATATATATATATATATATATATATATATATATATATATATATATATATATTACATTCGAGATAGTGTTTGATATAATTTCGAAACATATCGGAAAATGACCAATTATTTATTATTATTGACATATTCTAAAAAAAAAAACTTTGAAATAGTTGAATCTTATTATCTTATATGTATGTCTTAGTAAAAATTACATATTCCAATTCGATATCACTTTCAATGTTTTCCGGAATACATTGTTAATTGTTATTTAAATGAGTTCAAAGACTAGTTTGATATAAGATTTAAATATCCATCATCGGACCTACCTTATTTCACTCCAGGGATAAAGTAGGGGTACCGGATTGATTGTAAATTTTCTATATTTCACATGTACATCTAGACCTAATACTATTACAAAATTGAAAAATAAATTAAAATTGGTTGAAAACAAAGAAGTTATAAGCTTTCAACAACTTTTTTTCTACCTGTTTCTTGAAAAGGATGTTTTTACATGTAATTGATACGGAGATACTAACAGTTGACGTCAGTCGTTGATATTTTCCTCTTTTTTTAATAACGAATTTTTAATGTCTATATCTTGCTTATTTTTAAAGATTTTTATCTAATGGTGATCAGTTTATTTGTAGACTTTTTTTTAACTAATAGTTTTGTAATACCTTAAACCTCTTCGAAATTAAGAATTTTATAAATTTTTATCTTGATAATCTAGCTTTGAAAATGAAATATTTATTTGCGGGATAAATTTTTAAATAACATTTACAAATTTAAATTGATTTGACCCATGAAATAAATTTTAATGATACAATTTCTTATATTTTTTTAATAAAAACAATTAGTTTTAAAATGAAGAGATCTAATGAAAACTTTATAGATTAATTCATTTAATATTCAATATTTGAAAATAAAAGAGTGTTTTTAAAAATGTATCTATCTACTCTCGTACTTTATATGATAAATATTACATGCAATATTTAATTATTTGTTTAAAAGTTTATAAAACTAACAAATTGAGTGGTAGTACATGTATATTTTATGTGTAGAAATGTTGAAACAACAACCGGTTATAACTTCAAATATACAAGGGGTTGTTTTGTTACATGTTCACTCGCTAGCTTACAATATTTTGTAAATATATAGTCGTTGAGAATTTTTAATAATTCTTAACAAATGAAGATTAAAATGTGAATTGTTTAAATATTCGATACATGGTTGAGTTTTAATTTTTAAACTATTTATAATCATTAGTTTTAATAAAATACACTAAATATGCAATCCATTCAGTTTGAATAATATATATTACCAGCCATTTTCTAGTGATAAACCAAGACCAAGAGCGTGACAGTCTTGGAATTGTTCTTGGTATTGCATATTGCTCAAATACTTCGAGCCTGGTCTTGGATTTGCTTATCTGATCTGTTATTTACGTTTTGTTTAATTTTTCTATGCATTGACATTATGAAGATTATTATTTCTATTTTGAATTTGAAACTAAAAATTTATAATTCATAAAACTTTTGGTTCGACGAAACGAACATATTAAAGTGGCTACATATATTTTGACTCATTTATAGGAAGCTGCTGTTTTTAGTTTAGACTTGCCCATTTAGCCTTGGTCTTGGATTTGGTCTGGGTCTTACTTGCTCCGTAAAGGACTTCTTCTTGCTGGAGTAAGATATAAGTCTGGTTCTTGTTTTTTTTTTTTTTTTTCAAGATCAAAATCAAGACTGTAAGACCAAGTCTAATTTTACTCATCATAACCATTGCCCGTACCTTCACTAAATTCGGTTCGAATTGATATGTTAATGCCCATGTAATTAACGTCCCACGATAAGCAAACTTAAAACGGCAACTATCTTGATCTTTAAACTATTAATCATGCCTCTTTACAAATCTTTAAGTCACATTCCAATCTTTAATGAGCTAAAATTACAAAAATTTTCTAATCTTATGCCAAACCAATAGTAATCTATCATTTAGTGGTTTAATTTTCAAATGTCATTTCTTAGTGGATGCCTACCTCATAGTAAATATCTATGAGCACAAATTCAGTACAACTCTCTAAAAAAATGTTGAACCCTACATAAATCACGATGTTTTATTCAAATATTTATTTATCTGTTAACTAGTCAGATTTGAGCTGAAATTATGACGAATCTGAACAGTTTACGAAAAGATTTTCAAACAAAGCTTGTTTAATTTTTGGAACAATCTTTTTTTCTCATTTTAACTTTTATTCTATCTCTTCTGAGCCATGAATTCATAAAAATGGGTTATAAATCCACGAGATCCACACACATGAGACAGATTTTGCGTATTCACAAACTTAAACTCAAATTTTGTGTATATATTTCGCACGTTTTAATATAAATATTCAATATTTAATCGACAAGAAAGGAAAAGCTCTATCAGAAAAGCTTTAATCACTGTAGCCTGTAACTTGCCATTATATTTTCGAATACATACAGATTTTCAACAACAAAATCATTTAATTACAGTAAATAATTGAATATCTGTACATATGTGTGAGCTAATTAAAGGCTTTTTCCCCAATTGTTACATAGCCCAAACATTTTATTTAAAAAAAAAAATGCAATTAAAACTTTCAACTATTTCCAACATTTTAGTTATACATAATAATATTGTATAAAATACAGTAATAATACAACAATTGGTCAAATTAATAGCTATTATATTATATTATTTAACATAAATAAATTTTAATTGTTTTATAAAACACTTTGGTTTTTTATCCAAATGTTGTTTTTGTTTATAAAATAAATATACATATGTTTTTTAATATTATCAATTTACTCATTTTAATTGAACTTTGATTTTATCACGATTTCAAATAAAGCGGGTTTCAAATTTTATTTAATATTTTTTCATATATCATTTAAATGTCATAAATATTGAATATGTAATTTCAAAAATAATATGTCTGAAATTTTAAAATATTCAAACAGAAAAAAATTATTTAATATCTAAGTTAATATAAAACTCAGGAATACGACTTTTGAGTTAATTATTTATAGAAAATTACAGAAATGATTGATGTTTGCACGTAATTTTGTACATTTTGTTTTTAGAGATTTTATATTTATGAGATATGCTTTTTTCGAAATTTACGCGATGTGTATAAATATCAATGAAATTTCCAAAATTTTTATTACAAATATCTCTTGCTTGCAAATTTCTTAGAAATACTTGTATTGTATTCAGTCTTACGATTAAAGCAATAATTTCGAAAAAACGGACAAAACTCATATATAGGGTGTTTTTTTTAACAGGCACAGATGAAGGTCTCGTGAACCGATAACGTTACAATCATTGGGAAATTTGAATAAGCAATGAAGCCAAATATTTGGCGTTAATTTTTCAATCAAAGATGATTAAATTTTAAATTTATCAGTGGTTGTTAGTTTGTTACACAGCAAATTGCCAGTTTATTACTTTCACTACAAATGTCATAACATTCCCAAATATGCAATTTTTATCAAAATTAGTATTTTTGTTTTAAAGCTTCTGGCGAACAGTCAGTGATTTTTTTTCATAATAAGGAAAATTAGTAACAATAATTTGTTGTAACAATCAACAAGTAATGCGTGTTGTAGCAATATCTATTCTGAGGTAGGCCGTATTCCTGATAACACGTATTTTGTCGAACATGTGGACACCGAATATACGGCGCTATTTTTGGCATCTGTGATTTAATGATTTTTTTTTTTAATAATTTATAATTTAAAAAGAACATAAAAGACATATTTTTTTAATATTACTTTTACTAAAACTATTAAAAATCCTTATCTCTATGTAAAATAGAGAGATAACTTAGTAAGGTAAGGACTGAAGGCTTACATAAGGAAAAAGTAATTCTATGCTAGAACCTCGAAAACATGAAAATGTCGAGTATCTTTGTATCTATTATTTATTCTTCAAAATACCAGTTAAAATAACAACTTATAAAATAACATAACTTATAAAAACTTCACACGTGGATCACTTACATCACACCCCTATTCAAAAATTTATAGAAATAAGTTTGAAACTTCTTAAAAAAATATGTTTTTTTTTTTGTATAAATATCACAAAAATATTCCCTCATCCTATTCACTGTTTATTTTCTACCAAGTCCAACCCCATCCATGCAAAATATAATTATTTTATCAGTTCAGAAAAAGTTTTAATTATTCAAAAGTTTTATATATCTCTCTGAATGTATGAATGAATGTGTATATAAAACTTTGTATATATTTTAAAATTTACATACAAAAATATAATTTGACATAATTTTAAATAATAATTATGTACAGAAAAAAAAAATTTTTTATACTTGTTCCAAAAAAAAAAAAAAACAGATTATAGAAAACACTATACATCTATATACATGCTGTATTGTATATTATTTGGAAGTTTTAATATTTAGGTACTTTACATATCTTATCTATTTATTTATAAAACAAGTTGTGGTATACTAATTCATGCTAAAATTTGAGTGAAAATATTTTAAAAGTGAAAACATATTCAAACTTTACATGTATTAACCATTACTGCTGAAAATAAGCAATACAAGCAATACACTGTTTTAAAGCCAGTAACTGTTTTAAAGAACTATTTGTCAGAAACTTTTTGACCGATTCACATGAAATTTAGACATTTTTTTACTAATGTGATAGATAAGTTGATAATATTTATTAATGTGATAAGTTGTCTTTTAATTTTTATCGAGTTTTCCTGTTGCATATTTCTGGGCTGAAAACTTTTGAAGTAAAAATGCGGATTAGCGAATCTGTTTAAATCAATTTTAATTTAATTTTCAAGTTTTGTTATGATATAGTCACTTTTTACCCAATATTTTTTAACTATTTCATTATCTCAATAAATTATTTAAAAATACTATGGATTACTTAAAAAGGATGTTTGGCATATGATTTAAGTAAATAAGTAAAACAAGACACGAACTGTTTTTCTTGTTGGACCCCATGTGACCCTTACGTTTTTACTTAGAGATGTGACCGCAACAGGTTTAAAAGTTACTCATTGCTTTTTAAATCCAAAGATATAGCTCAAAAGTAATATATACAAAACTTTCAGCGGATTACAATATTTTCGTCAAAAGTCATTATCCTAATCAAAAATATAACTTGAGGATTTAAAAAAAGTAAATACACGCTTAAGATTGGATACGAACTTAATTAAAAACGCTATTGATGATCTCTTCATAATTATAGTTTCAAAAAAATTTAAAGCTAGAAATATTATTTAGCATATTTGAAATCGCAATTACGCGTATGTGAAATAGTTTTGAAGTCCATAACAATGGTTTGGAATAATATTCCATTATTAGATACATGCATACGTAATAAGTCAACAAAAGTGTAATGAAAAAGATAATTTTGGATTCAGGAACCTCCGAAGTATGCAAATGAATTCAGTATTATAGTTTTAAACATCAGATACATACATAAACACTATTGAATAATTTAGTTGTCTTTATATGGAGGTTAAAAAATTACTGTCTAGTATTTGTTTATGTTGTTATAACACAACTCATACTACACGGATATTTGCATGATCGAACAAAACCCTCCTTTCGAACCCATTTAATAATAATCGCAAAGAAAATAATCCATATAGATAATAAATTAGTAACTTTTAATGATAATGTAATATAGACAAAGTTTTATTTAATAAAATGCCGTACCAATTGCATTCATTGTGGATATATTTTTTCAATTTTTACTGCCTGCTATCATTTTTGTAGAAAACATCAATAATATTTTATTATTCTTTAGCTCAATTTCCCTGCCAAATTAAATTCGAGGATATTATATTGTTTTTATCATATAAAAGGCTGGTTATTTGTCCATGTACATTTCAACATACTAGATCCATAAAATTCCATTCAATTAGCCATGTTAAATTATTTCTATATTTAATATATCTTTAAATCGGATCTGTAATAGATCGATAAGATACAAGACTAAAATCTATAACTGATCATTAATTTATTTAAATTAGATTCAAATATTTTATCTAATTCCTTCCTGATTTTAAGAAAGTTGCTTTCATTGTTGTAGTTGATATTTGTTTTGTATTTATTCCTCCTTTCTTCCCGCTGGGTGAATTCTGTTATTCTTAACGAGAACTATGATTACTTTTAAATGGCGATTTCTCTATTTTACTGTTAATGTACCGATAAAATATTTGCTATACAATTTACAATCTGCTGAAAACTAGAATTTTTAAAGGACTGCTGAATCGAATTTTATAGATTAAATATATATATATATATATATATAGAGGCGGTTTTTTGTTCACACCGTCGTCGCTTGGATAGGAACGAAGTAACCGGCATCACCAACAACATAATAACAATATAATTGCCACCTCGTGCTAGAATGTATTTTTGCCTTCAGGTGATGGAGTGTTCTAAAAGAGGGTATTAGGGCCCAAAAGATCTAGATGGGCACGGTTGCGGTCCCCCTCTTGATATATACTCTATATATATTATATATTTATTTATTTTTATCGTGTTCATAAAAGCCTAACCCCCCCTCTCTCTATAAGTTGTACGAGAAGCGAAAGAGTGGACACACTCAAGGGTTTAAAAATGAACACCTCGATAATTATAACCCGCTGTCCCACTGAATCTCACAAGAGGTCTTGGGATGTATCTCCTAATGATTCTCTCGAAATTTAGCAAGGACCGAACATAAGCGTTGTCACGTTTTTGGACTCCACCTGCATTATCCCGATATTATTATCGAGAATTAAAAAAATAAAGAACAGAACCTAGAACATCAATTAAATGGACACATGCAATTACTTGTAGACAATGTCTAGAAATACGTTAATTCTTTCAATAGATTATATTTTTTCTTATACCATTTTTATGATTGAGTTGTGACTAGCGTTACTTATTTTGATATATTTTATTATCATTAAGGCGTTTTGGTAGCCATGAACGAGAGTATAGTTTACAAAAATTTTAAATGAATGTTTCCAAAAACAATATAGCACAATTGAAGACAGGAACTAGTTTTATTTTCATTAGAAAAAAAGGAATAATAATAATTTAATTAATAACAAAAGATCAATACAATGGTGCTTATTTCGTCAAACAAACAATATATAAAGAATATATTCCTTCTCTAAAAGCAAAAAAAACCATTTACGTATTAATATACGTTCATACTATATTAACAATTTTTAGTAAATTTGTGTTTATAATAAAAGTTGATAAAAATGTATGTCGGTGGTCAATATTGTATGTTGGATGAATCTCTTAAGTACCTCTCCCCCTCATTCTACCTACCTAACTGACTGACCTACCTTTAATGGCGTGTGTAGTTGGGATCTCGGACTATGGATGAATGCGATGAATACACATATACCTACTAATATTTAAAAGATAAATGTTAGATAAAATATAGTAAAAGAGTTTTATGAATTTGTATGATGATTATAATAAACGTACTACAATTGTATTCAAAAGTGATATTCATTTGACAATAAAATAAATCTGTTCCATATACTTCGATTATAAAACCTAATAGTTTATTCTAACCAAATAACCATTTTTTTAATCCTTATTGAACAAAAAATATAATTACTCAATGATTCAACCCTAGTACACTCCATCACACTGAAATACAGCTAAGTTGTCTATCCATCTGAACTGGGAACTTTATATTTTCTTACTTCCATATATTTGGAATAGTTTTGTTTTGGAATTGGATTTTCGCCAATTCTTTCCTATTGAGATCAATCCATCTTAGTTTTTGAGATTTCATTATTTGAAAGAAATACCGTTTTTCTTTCTTAATCTTTTTTTGAGTTAAGATTCACCTTTTACTTCCTTCCATATGTCAATACCGTGTCTCATGTTTTGACTCGATAATGGAATCGAATTTGTGTATCGAAACATCGATACGAGTTTGATAATTATAATAAATCACCTGTATTATTATGAGCCTTATTTTCTCATATTATTTTTGGTATAAGATATTAAACAAATTGTAAATTGAGGAAAGGCAAAGTATGATTTGAAGAAATTTGCATGTGGTAGATCTTTTGTGTCCATTTGATTTGTTGTTCCTTATAAAAATTATAAAATTATCTAAAACATTTCTCCAAAACCAAATAAAATAAAGAGGCGTGCAGCTGTTTTGAACGTAATAGTACGTATGTATATAAATATAGGTATAAAAGTTTTTTGTGTGTGTTAGAAAATGTTTGATAAATGTATTCAATAAAAGTTTGTTATTATTTTGTAATTAGAAAGTTATTTGCTCATAAAACTTTACTTTTGTTATTATTATTTGTACATATGTATAAATACACATGCATAAAACTTTATTTCATGTGTTTAGTGGATGTTATACAGAATGATTTATTGTTATAGACATAAGTTCATCGATAACATTACTCTCTTTAGATTACTTCCAAAATAAACAATTATTTTAAAAATTGCTAGCTGTTGCCTGTGAAGTCTCGTGCTTTGAATTATCAAAGAAAAGTAGCGAGATGTTTGTTTTAAATTCAGAACATTTGGTATACGATATTCCTGGTTCGACCCGAAGGACAAATAACTTAATTGAAAGGGCAGTTGTACAGAAAAGGGATCCTCGAGTGTATGCGCTCGTCTGTTCACTCCGAATTGTTCTTAACCATAATATAAATATTTAACTAGGCCCGTTACCGCAGTGGAAATTCGATCATAATTAATCCAAAGTGAATCTCACGGACTGCCTTTAAACAAAACAATGTATGCGCCTGGCTTTAAACTTAGATTTACCGATACTCCGTTTTCGAACTATCACCAACCATTTTCCTCCCTCCTTAAAATCTAAAAATCCAAAAACCCTAAATCAAGACCTTATTTATTATGCGTAGATACTATTCCAATTTGGATGTTTCTGCCTTTTAAACAAATCGATACTCCCATAAAAAAATACTATAGTCCCCCCTCCCAATAAGATATTAATATCCAAAAAATCTAAAACGCGTCATTACTTGTTTATATTCAGTGCTGTCAAATTTGCATGTTTCTAAAGAAAGTTTCAAAGAATAAAAACTTCTATATGAAGCTATATTTTAACCTACACTTCTAACCCCCTCCCCCGTAAATTTCAAATAATTTTTTTTGTTTTTAATCTTATTTCAACTAAATCAGAAAATTTATATTAAATAGCTACACCTCTTTATCGTAATTGATTTATAAATCCAATATATTGATACATAATTAAAAAATGTGTTATTTCGAAGTCCCTGATTGAGCTTTATAACTATGCGGTAAATTCCCAGAATGTAATAAACAGAGCATAGTATATTTTACAAAAAATTGGAGCACACGTTCTAAAGTTATAGGGAAACTTACTTAGATAGATAGATAATACATCGGCAAACGAATTGTGAAATCTTAAGTTGTACCACAGACCGGTCAATGTTGCATGCCTTGGTACATCCCATGTTTAACCCAGTACTAACAAACAATTGCTTAAAAAAACCCTACGGCTAAAAGCATGTTGTTACTTCAAAGTACAAATTTTTTTAACTATAATTTTGATATTAAAATGAATGAATGGTATTGTTACTTCTTTGAAATAAAAATTCAATGTCAAATTCTCTATAAATGTAATTAATATTCTTAACGGGTCTTTCTGTAAGATTATTATTATACTTTATACTCGATGCCTATGAGCTAGCAGCATACGCTAATGGTTTGATGTGTGTGTTATGTACTTAATTTGGTTTGTGTTTGTACTTTTTATTTTTAGATTTTTAATTTTTATCATTATTACTATTTTATTCCTTCTACATTTTTGATAATTAATTTATAAAAATAGTCAGAGAAATTCGAATTCACTAAAAAAGTAATAGTCAGAGAAAATGGCAAATTATGCAAATAGGGAATTTTGAATTTTATTCTGAATTTTTTAAATATTCGCAATAATTAATGAGTTTTTTGATCTCATAATATATTCATTCGATAATGATGCTCACTCATTAGTCACTGTTCAGACCTAAAACTGGAAATCATTTTAAAAATGGCAATTGTTAATATTTACAAAAAATTATTGTCTAGAAAAAGTCAATGTGAGACCTGGTCTGATAATTTCTTGACATATTGTAAACACACTTTTAAAAGCAATTTTCTATCAATGTATGTCGAGTAGTATACACAGAATTTTTATTTAATTTTTATAGTTTTCGAAAAATTTAAAAACAATTTTCTATTAATATCTCGGTAAGTAATTACTTTAAAATAATATTTATTATTGACTTAACTTTCGAACACGTTATTCGATTTTGATGAATTTTTACACGTTAATTATATTATTCAGGAAAATTCTTATACCGTGTTTTGGAAAGCGTTCTCTTTATTTTGACGAAATTTGGTAGATATGTTTATTCCAGTCAAGAAATATAAAGTATATGATGAATGAATTCTAAACAATACTGAAATTATGATTCAAGCACTCCTTGAGAAAATAAGACACTCAAATATATTATTACATTAAAGTCTAAATTTGTAAGATTTAATAATAATATGAATGAAACATGTGAAAGGCCATATTATGTGATTATAAATAAAAACCAAATTTTATTTGATTATAAACTGGTTCTTAAAATTTATTAATAAATACTAATCAAATATATATATATATATATTTTTTTTAAATTTTAATATTATTTCCGTTTTTCAATAATTATTAATGAGTTTATGGTATGAGATCATCATTTCTGTTTATAACAACTCAAGTAATTATTAACTATTATTAGCATTTTATAAAATAGCTAATGTTGGCGTTTTTATTGAGCACGCAACCAATTTATTAGATTTTTTTTTATAAATTGAAGATGAAACTCAACTAATTATTACTTACGATGCAACTACTTCTATATTAAAGTGCTATTTAAATTAAAAAATTTGCATGCTTAAGGTAAGGTATCCGTGAATTAAGGTAAGGTATCATTGCACGTAAAAAAAGTACGTTAACTTTTTTATGTTCAAAATGCACTGTGTTAATTTTTTTATTTAAAATATTTATTTTTTCACCTTATTTTGAATAAATATTGAAAAAGCACCCTAATTTTCAATCGAAAAATTTTGAGGTTATGTGAAAAAAGTGTAAATACAAAAGTTGTAGATCTTTTTATTACCTGCAACTTTGCCATTTAACTTTTTTCCATAGGACTTGTAGTTTTCACCCTCTCCTACTTCCCGAACTCAGATCGCCCGTAATTTATTTTTCCTTTCATTTTTATCATATTATCTTGCGTTTCCAATGGGTTTCATTCTACTGTAATTTTCTTCCACTTTTTATCATTTTTTTAAAGGCTTTATACTCTAGTTTACAATCCATGGCTACACTCAAAAATTAAATACAAATCGAATTGAAAATGAGAAATTATAAGCTCTTAAAGTTTTATATATAATCGCTATGGAGATAGTAATAAATTTTTATCAAAAAGTTTTAAAAACCGTGTTTTGTTCATTTTGAAAAATTTTATAAAAATTTTATTAAAAAAAAAATTAATTAACACCCTTATTATACTATACCTATTTATTCTAGTATAGAGTTTAATATATAATTAGAAACTCTAGCAGTAAAATCGAGAGAACATACATACTTGTAAAAATAGGAGAAGGTTCTAATAACTCGAAGCATGGAAAAAAATTACTAGAAAAAAGTATACAATTGCAATGGAATGATTCATCATTTAATGTATAAAGTTAAAATTTCACTTTAATTTAATTAAATGAAAATCGATATAAGAAAAAATATTAATTGCAATTTAATGATTCATTTTTTATAAAGAAATAATATTTTATTCATCATTTTTGTAAAATAATTTTGTAGTATTTAAATACAAAGCTAATGTAATTAATATAAATAGATCAGCAGCTCACTGTTGACATAAAAAAGTAAACTAATAGGAGACGATAGCGATGTTGGTGCAGGTTTTTTTGTATGTACTAATGAAGAGAGACTATTTCTATCCGTGTGACAACCAAGACACAACCTTGCTATGTGTCGACTTATAGCTAGATAGATCTATTTTTTTACTATTATTAATTTAATGTTATTTCATGTTGAGAGGTTTGACTGTACGTAAATGAATTATATACAATTTCGAATTTGATTGATATTTAATTTTACCTTGATATTCACTAGTACAAACATGATTTTCCATCAACCTGATAATATGTGTAGTAAAAAAATCAATTACTTGTAATAAAATTCAATGGTCTATCATCAACTATTGTCTTTCTATTTTAATTGCTATTTATAAAAGCGATTTTTAAGTTTATTCATGTAAATTCCATAGATGAAATAAGTTTTTATGCTGTATGTTTTATTTTAATTTATATTAATGGGTGTTTTTTTTTTTGTTTCAGGTGAATTGAATTCCAAATTAAATTAGAAAACAGAAGAAAAAGTTTCTACGTTAAATGTTATAAATGTGTGATTTTTCAAGGTAAAAATTTTTATTCTATACAGTGTACAAGAATAAAAATAAATATGAACAGAATTTTGCTATCTTCAACATACAACTTCTTGGCAAATCCAATAATAATCCTTGTATACATTTATTGTTTAAAAAATGTATTCAATAACCAATATTTGCGTGTTTATTTCAGATCGTAATTTATTTCGAAAAGCTGAGTGCACCTGTTCATGCATATTCCTTCCAAGATAGACTTGCACTGCACTAAGCCGTGACACATAATTTATATGGTTCCAGTTGAAATTCATCCCACAACCTTGATATAACTGAGCTAGCGAGATCAGATCGGCTTCCCAACTATCTATTACTTTCCAATCGCGTACTGAAACTACAAAAGCTACTGCTGATTAAAATTATACCTCAATTATGCGTATAAGCATACATAAATGCTTCGTCTCGTATCTCGTGTCTTCCTGCCTTACAAGTTTATCGGATTCACCTTAAAGATTTTCATAGATTCATCTGATTTTAATTTCCCAAACGTGTGACAGCTTTACAGTTTATTTCTTCTTCAACAATTCAGAAAAGTGGACTGTTTTTTTTTTTCGGAGTCCGTACAATTTTCGATTGCGTCCTAGAGCTTCAAATTGATGGATTGTTGTTTGTTTATTAGTTGTTTTTTTCTTGTTATTATAATGGGACGATTGTTCGATAAAAGTTCAAGTCAAGAAATTTTTGCCCGACAGGTAACACATATGGTTAACTTGATTTAGCTGTTTCCGCGACATATTTTAAGTCATGTGATAATTTCTTTTAAAATTATCATTAAATGAATTTATTTCATTTTACTAGCTTTGTTATTCCGATCAACTATTGCTGATAAAATATAATGTATCTTTCAAACGATAACTGCAATAAATCTTTACTTCAATTATTTCAAAGTTTTTCAATTCTATATTTGGAAAATTTGTTCATCCAATAAAAAAACAAGTTACAATTTAAATTAAAAAAAAAAATATTCATATAACATTCCATCTTGGAAGAGCTACTTAATGTTTTAAAATGAAAGATTATATGAAAAAAAAAGGTAAACGACGCCTGGCCAGACTTGACAAGTATGATATATAAACTCTTATATGAATGTTACAATATAGAATCAATTGAAATAACTCAAGAAGGGGGCGCCTTATTCTCTTCCATTTCAAAATTCAAATGTGTATGTATTTATTTTACACATGGTTTCCGATGTTATATCATTACAATACACTTACACATTGAGATCGATGATTCGATCATTTTTTTAAATATATTTTTTACACACAGGTACACACACTAAATAAATAATAAATGCGTTCGATAAAGATAAGTATAATATAAGTAAGGTGTGTTAATATGAAATGACACAACATTGTTCTATTCATAATATTTTATAATCAGTAGCGTACTTTATTTTTAAATGTTATTTTATGTAAATTTGGCGCCAAAATATTAATATAGTTATTGTGTATTAGTTGAGAGTCTATGTTACTTACAATTCAATTAAAATTATTTGTTTCTAAAATAAGAAAACGTAGTACTCGAGGAAAATCAATTAGAAAAACTAAATATTGCTGTTAGACTTCATTAGTTTTTTTCGTATTATGTCTATTTAATTCGATATCTGCAATCATAGTCCTTACTTATTCCTTTAGAAATACATTAAACCATACACAAAAATTCAGTGATTTGTCATTACAAAATAATCGTTTTGACATATAAAATTTGTCACGTTATAAATATTTGATAAAAATTTATCATGTGGTTAATAAAAATGGGGATTTACTTGTAAAACCTCGATTTTTTTTAAAATTCTAATGGGAAATTTTTATGAAAAGGGTAGAAAGGTTTTCATTTTTTAATACGCCCGGTTATAATATTTCGAATGCAAAAGCCTATATATAATTCGATATAGAGTAAACATTTTGTTGAATCTAGTTTTTTTTATAAGGACCCGAGTTGACTTGATACACAGATATGAAACGTCCGCAATAACATCTTCCATCATCATAAAGCAAAATGATGTAATAATAAAAAAAATGCAGAAAATTTCGGGGACTGACCATGCTACGCCTCTGATTTATGATAATAGTGAAGAAGTAGTAATAGTTTATGTGTCTTCAATTGAACAACACACAGACACGCTCACACATACCGGTTGAAGACGTACTTCGTAGAGAATAAGACGGCGTAGAGAATTTGTATGTTGTTTATACCTTAGCATGTCTGTATATTCACTTTCTTGTTATAAATCGTCCGTCTATCTACTATCATCGTTGTATTCTTCTTGTCCCTTATATTATTTCATTCTTCATGCCATACCCCGCATTCTGGTATATTCTACCCGCCTTTGTGATCCAACTTCATCATTTATTTGTACAGTTACTTCAAAAGATTTTCAGTTGCTTCTTTCTCACTACTAGTATTTGTATTTATTGTGATTTACTGACTTCTATTACGTTATGTTTAATTTGTTGTTGCTATATTCTCTCTCATTTTTCATCTCAACCGTATATATACCGTTTTGTGTTGGGATTTTAATCTTGGGTATTTCATCTATGACTTATTGTGTTACATTTTAAGATATTATAAATAAATAAAAAAATATGTGGGATAGAAAATCAATAAATTATTGTTTGTTTGTTCACAATTATATGATTGATGTGAATTGGATATTTTATAAAATTTAATTTACTATTTTCACTGAAACAATTCAGTTGGATCAAAGGTTTTTTCCATAGAATATTTCATAGAAATTCACAAAACCACAATTATTTGTTTCGTTGGTAATATTAGGTGCATTTAATTTATTTTAAATGGTGACTAGACCCGGTTGTTGAAGCTGTCGTTTGCCTATATTTCTTTATTTTTTTATTCACGTGTTTATTTATAAATTAATCTCTCTTTTTTTAACCAATAATTAGTGGTTGTTATTGAAACAAAATAGACTTTATGTTTAAAATAATATTTTGGGACTTCCTCTTCGAAATCTCTTCTATGTTATTCGAAATCAATACACACTCACAAATTGACGACATTCTATAAATTACATAAATATTTGATTATTAATTAAATTTATTCTTCCATTGAAATTTATTCTCAAACAATAATTATTATCTATCTGTAAATAAAAAACATTACAAATAATGGAATATTTTTCTAGTATTTAACATAAATAAATAACAATCTATCAATTTAATAAATTCACACGGAAATGCTATTAAAAATATTATTCATATGAAAAAGGGAAATTCATTTATTTATTATTTGTATTAATGGAAGGAAAATCAATTATATTTTTTTACTAAATATTTAAATGCAATTTTTATTCAAAATTCATGCAATTAGACAATTCAATATTTTTTTTTACGTTGCATTGAAATTTATTTTTGTGATTTTTTATACGGTTTTATCTTCTAAATGATATCTTATATTCGTTATTCCTTAGACTACTGATTATGACAAAATTGTAGAAGATAAAATGATATATATTTCAAACAGCAACTTTGGGAATAGCTTTCCTCTATAAATCGATCAAAAAGTATCTACATTATAAATAATTATATATTTAAATTCTCAGATAACTACTTGTTGAACAAAAATGACATTTGTTATTAGTCTTTGTATCGCGATAAAAGCGCTGTTAATGTCTCAACGGAAATATTCATTTTGTGTATTTCTAAATTTAAAAATTATAGTTCAGCTGGTCGATTAAACACTCCAAGAAACATTAGTTAATTATGGTATATTTGGGTAGTTGACTGATACTGAATTTGTTATATTTCACATCAAAATGTGAAATTAAAATCAATATCATAATAAAATATAAAAAAAAAAAAAAAATTGATTTTAAAACAATGAACCTATCAAACAATATCTATCCATATTTCAAAAAATAACTTCAGATCCGTGTTCGTGAAGTAAAGACGCTTCTAATTAATTTAGTTTAGTTAACATCCCTATTGGTCTAAGTTTCTTTCAAATTTTGAATGAATTCATTGATAATTTATTGCACTTATCTGTCAGTATTAAAACAAGAAAATTTATTCGCAGAAGAATTTTTTTTATTGGGTGTAAGTTGTTAAATACTAAACACGTACAATAGTCGTTAAAAATATAAATAGTAACTTTTCTTCTCAGATCAATAACATTTTAAATACCTAAGACTCCTATTTTATATCATGAAACATTATTACTTTTTTCCAATTTGACCACCTAGTATCAAACTGTATACTCTATTCTCCTCAAGAAAGATCTAACACTCTTTTTTCGACGTCCATTGTAAACGAAATAGTCGAGACAAATATATGGAATTCTTGTTTGAACATGTCAATCGAATGTTCAATTGTCTCCAAAAATCCACCACTGACTCATTTTGTGTATCGGCAAAGTTTATTAAACAAGGTTTTTAGAAATATTAACCACACACACACACAAATTCAATGAATTGTGATAACAAACTAATTGTTTTGACGTATGAAATTGGTCACGTTACAAATATTTTACATATTTGTAAGAGGAACAAAATATTTATTTGTCAAATGATAATAATAATGTTCCGTAGTATTGTAATATTATAGCGGTTACGAACGTATTTGAATGTGTTTGGAATATTATTTCATATGACAAACATTCGAGGTTATGTTGGAATTATTTAATTATGTATATCATACACATATTTAAACATTAAAAAAAAGTAAATCTAGAAACCATGATGAAATAAAATTTCAGAATCAATAAATTTTATATCAAACCACAAATCTCTGATTGGGTGAGTCTATCTGCCCGTATGTTTCTTTAAAGTGAGAGTTCCACTGGATAATAAAAAAAATGATTTACATAATTCGTATGTTGTATGGCTAGGTTTGAATGTATGTTATATTTGATAATCAAATTTTGGTTACAATAAATAACTAATGGTATTTGTGGGATAATTTAAGTGCAATGTTTTTTGTTCTAATTAATAAATCCAAGTATACCGTAATTTATACCACACACAAAATCATTCTGCTGTAGAATCGCATTGTCTTTTATAGTACTCGAAGATAGAAAACAAACCGAGTACTCAAACGAGATCAGGGTTGGCCCAGGTGATATTTGAGTAGATTTTTTATAATAAAAAAATTTATTCATTTTAGTAAAAATATTTTGTCAGCATGCGCATACGTTGTTTATTATATGTGTATGTTAGGATCAGAAATCTCTCACAGACCCACTCACTTAGTTGCTGTCTATCTAACTTGTATATACAATAGATACTATCTCGCCTGTCTTTAATATCTATGTTAATATATGTTTGAAGTCATCACATACATTCATATCGGATTCAGGAGATTTGTCATTAGCTGTTAGAAGTCTATAATTTTCCTGCACAATTAATTAAAAAAATATTTATAGAAATGTTATGAAATTTGGTATGTACAATATTGACATGGAAACCTAGTGCTTGTCGAAGAGTTAGAAAATATTTCTATATATTAAATCAACTTTTTAAATTATCATGTTTTTTCGGGAAAAACTTTTCGACAAGCCCTCCATCTTCATGTTAATATTGTGCAAACATTTCATACCATTTGGATAAGTATTTTTGAGTCTGTGTGCTGGAAAATACAATGTATTTTACATGTTATATAAGCCAACAGTTATTTATAAGTACACTCGTTTATGTCAGGACAACAGCTGTTGATAAAGCGCCTTAAGTCTACTTCGGTAAATTTAGTATCTACTTGATAAATTAACAATTTCTTTATTCTTGATTCACAGTTTCATAAATCTTTCATAGTTTTTTGCTAAAGCTATTAAAGTAGTAGTTTACTTAAAAATTGTGCACTTGCAGTTATTTGTTGTTATTCGAGTTATCCAACTTATTAAATTATCCGAGCTATTTTTTTCAAAAAGTGTCCTGTATGAGAAAATAGATTAATCGAAACGATTTATTTCTAGAAATGTCTACATTGCAAATTAGTTCTCTGCGAGGAAATTATACTCCAATGTGTATAGTAACATTCCTTATTCGACCCTCTTTTTGGCCAAATATTTTTAATCCTCATTTTCTAACATTTTAGTATCGAATATCATACAATCTATTACGCTCACACAAAATACTAAACTCACGTCAACTGTCAACTATAAACGCATTCATTTATGATGTCGGTTTAATGAAAATATCCTTATCAGATTTTTTCAATTATCATAGATTGGTCGAGCCAAGTTGTTTATTTCCTGTCTTGTATAACAAAACCAAAACCCAGTTGCCAAACAAATACTGCTAATGTAACAAAAATGATGCTTATCTATCCACAATTGAAGTAGTAGTTTTATGTTATTATTAACAATCATCAAAATTCTATAACGCCCTATAAATACTATTATTCAATTCTGTTTGTTATTGATTTCAAATAAAATAACAACAATTTGAAGAAGGAGTAGGGTAGGGGAGTAATGGTAAAATGGAAAGATATATTTTCGCATGTGTATGTATAGCGGGGTGATAAAGAAGGAAGGGAGGTTTTGTCGTCCTATACTCTATGTGTACACATTTGTGAATTACTACTGCATATAACAGCTATAGTATGGCATATATTATTTTACGTTGAATATGCCACACATTGAAATTAATTCAAACATGTAATAATTGTAATGCATATTTAACAATAAATGTATTATTGTCTATTTCATATAATCTGAACATAAAAACATATTTTTATTCATAAACAATTTAGATTTGTTTTTACTTACTTTTGAAAAAGTTCGGCTGATTGGTTCACTTCTCTGTCAGGTAGATCAATTTCAATTTATCATTTATTAATAAAAAGATGTGGTGGTGTCATAAAAGCTTTTAACAGGGCTTTTCACATGAGGATCAATCGATTTGATTTGTTTTTGTAATCCGCCCGCAAATCATAATTTAAAATATGAGAATTATTTTTACAAATTCGCCATTATTAATTAAAAACAAATTTATGTGAAAATATACAAAATTCGAAATTATTTTTACAAATTCGCCATTATTAATTAAAAACAAATTTATGTGAAAATATACAAAATTCGAAATGGTGTGGATCTAATTTGGTTTTACCAAAGTGTATTAATGAGACAGCAAAAATTTGCATTCGGAATTTTTGAGGTTGTTGATTTCGATTTTGATATTCACAATTTAAAATTTTTAAATGATGGATTTAGCATAACTTCTCTGATTTTAATCGATTTTACCACATTTCAATTTTTCTCGAAATAAACAAAAAATATCAAAATTTCTCCATTAAATTGATCAAATAATCGAATTTTGCGCGATATCTAAGACACTACACTCCTGATTTTTAAATGAATTTTGTTTTTGAACTAGTTTGGCTTTTTTACCTAAGAAAACACAATTTTTGTAAAATTTTCCCAAAAATATCAATTAAAAATATTCATTAACTCCCCCCCATATCGACTAAACTCTACGAACTAATTTTGACCTATAAAAGTCCTTTAACGGTTAAAAGAAATTTCATTTATTGTAAACGGATTATTGCCGATAAATCGATAGTAAATCGGTATAATTCGACTTGCTGTTATATAACGATAGTTGCAAGTTCTTATTCTTCACGTTATTCTGTATATCATTCTCCACGTTAAATCTCACATAGTGACGTATGGAAATCGTCAAACTTTCAAGGAGCCAACTTTTTTTCATTTAAAACTTCACAATCCAAAAAGCCGGCTTTGTATTTAGTTATGTTTAATGTTAAATATATTGTTTTTAATATTTTCGATTGTTGGTATTTTTTGTAAAAATTTCGATAATCACGATAATCGATAATATCTTTTCGATAGCCGTCGTGTATTTACTATAGTAAAATGAAAATTGTACATGAAATTCACTTATTGATTTTTAAATAAAGATTACCGAGAAATAATTTTCCAAAGAACACTAGTGGTGTATACCTCTATTTTTCATCCATAATAAAATATTTTCATCAGCGATAAGAACACGTCTATCCAATAATAACGATTCGTACATAAATCAAATTGATGAAAAAAAAACTGACAATTTAACAGGAAATTGAACTTCCTTCTATACTCGTCTTCGACACACACTGGCATTAGTAGAGTGTCAGGTCCTGAATTTAATTTTTTGCTCGAATAGGAAAAAATTGTTGACATTTTTCTGTATCTTTTTATTTTTATTTTTTTTCCCATAAAAGTAGAATATATTATGTAGTATCACAACTGTACAAGAAGAAAGTGGAAAATGGTTTTTTTGTGTGCAAAATAGAAAAAAAATTTAAGATGTAATAAATTATATTTAAAAAAAAAATGTCGTGTATACATCAGGGTGGTCTCTTTTCTATTTGTGAAACTAGTTGTTAATCTGTATTTACGCAAATTGATATTCAATTAAAACTTGAAAAGTAAGGTAATTTAAAATTTATTCAAAAGTTTAATACTAATGAATCAAGTGTTGTTCTTTTTTTGGACCAATCAATAGAGGGCTTAGTTTTATTTTCCTCAACAAAACCTTTTGAATGTTATTTTAAAAAACACAATTGTTTAGATCGAGTAAATTTGTATCAATTTTATAATGCCAACATATACCAGTTATTGTGTACCAAGGTGTAAATCTTTAAAAAAATATAAACTTTCATCAACTTCCAAGCAGTTCTGGTAACGATAAATTTGACGATCAAATAGTAAATAGGCTACTAATTTCGATAGGATAACCTTACAATTTCCAAGATTTCTAAAAATTTTTGTTTGTTTTTTTTTTTTTTTATTGTTTCTCATTACATTTAAACATAGAGTTGTATATATTTGTGTAATAGCCTTTAAAAGTCAATTTTGATACTTCAGTCAATAGATATGGGGAGGGGGGGGTTTAGAGTTTGAAAGCATGTACGCCATAAATACGCTTTTTTGTTTTGTTTTAAATAAAGACGTATCTAACGTCAGATCATTCATCAAAATCATTTCAGCTTTTGAGTTATTACAAGGGAGAGACGGACATTACATACAGATCAAAGACATAATTTATCTATTTTAACTTCGCCGAAGTCAAGAGTAAGTAATATTTAATAGAATCATAATACAGAACCATAAAATAAATGAAATACAATAGAATATTGAATATGAAAATCTATAATAAATATTATAAATAATTGATTTTATTAATCACTTTCTACATACAATACATGTTCATATATTATTATTATTAATTATATTTGTATTTTATTTTTGCGTAATCGTTTATTTCGTTACTGTTAGCTTCTAATCTAATCGTATATGAACGTTCTATACGGATGAATAATATATTTATTGCATATTAAATTGTGATGAATTAGTATTTTATTCAACAATTATTTTCTAATTAACATTGAATTATCTATCCATTTAGTTTTTTAGTTTTATGTTGCTGTTCATAGTAACCCATAAAATTGCAATTTACATGGACATTTTTTTAACCGTTCTAAACACTGATTTTAGAGAAATTGGCACAAAAAATGAGATCTTTATATTATAATAAGACAATCTCTAATGTAATATTCATTGTATTTTTTTCAAGTTTCGCGCATACATAATTATATAAATTGTTTTAAATTTGGTATGGAAAATCTTCACATAAAACGAAAGACGCATCGAAGAGTTTTTCCAGACGGTCTTCGTGTTTTCATGTCAAGATTGTGCATATTGAATTTGATTACATTTGGATAACTATTTTGGAACTTTCAAATATAAGGGGTAATTTATGTTCTATCAATTTTTACAAAATCATAAACCGTATTTGTGCCATATATTTACATTACTTATATAAACATTAGTATTGAACTATATGAAAATAATATTTGTAGTCACCTGAAGCAGGTATTTCATTAGATAACGATCGTTTAAAAAATTGTATATATCCTTTATCTTTACATGCAATAAAAAAAGATTTTACAAAATTTATTTTGAATATTGCATAATTTCGTTTTAATAACTTAAAGATGATTTGGACATTGATGAAAATTTAATGGATGATTCCTACAGGTCAGGTTACCCGAATTCTCAAAAAAAGTTGGTAACAAGTCTCTGTCCCGTTCAAAAGTTATGGGGGTATTTGCTTGAACAATTTTTCAAATTTCTTCATAAAAAGTACTATAAAAGTGAGAATGATCTCACCTTAATTTTTTTAAATTTAACTCAAAAATAAGTCATTGTGATAGAAACAAATCTTGTCTACCATTATCTAAGTAAGGATAGGTCAAAGTGCAATTTTTGTTTGAAACATTTTTTTGTATTTATCTTTGCCATTTGAATATAAAAGATATTTTTCATTTAAGGCTAAAACGGTTCGCCCTATATCGATCATATAAACTAATGCGTTTCAAGAGTTACCAAACTTAATTTATCTTATTTAAAGTATCTTCATAATTTACAAGTGAAAATTTAAAGTGAATAGAGCCCCATCAAAGTTTATGTCCATTAAAATTAAAAACAATACAAAAAAAAAAAACTAAATTATTTTAACAGGGTTTTTTGTAAACACACTTATCAAAATTAAATACTACTTCAAGTTGAATAAAACAATTTACATAAATCGAAACGGATGAGAAATAAAAAAAAAAAAGAAAATGGAAAATGGAGGAACTAAAAAATTAAAATGAGTGTGTGTTTCATAAAATCTATACCGTTATATAAATGAATATTCGAATAGTTACGTTTTAATTTTTATTTTTTTTTTTTTAAATGTTGATAAAAGTGTATACATTTTACAAATGAAAATAAATCACTAGAATGTTTTCAACTTATTGTTCTGAATTTTCGTTTGTTCATGAATTCCCTTGCGTAAATATGGCAACATTGTTATATATAGTCGAGTGTAAGCATACAACAAAACAGTAAGCGTACAAATCCTCATATTATGTGTGCTCTGTAGCTCTAACGTTTACTTCAATATATTTACCGGATATATTTGTGTATATTTATGTATATGTGTATTTTCACGTTTATTTTATATGTCAGTGCATCTCAACAGGTGACAAAAATAGCGAAAAAATATGTATTCTTTATGTAGTTTGTTTTAATACTCTATCAACGAAATTCGGGAAATCAACAAATTCAACTGTGAATATGTAATATTTTAGTCGATGATAACTTCAATTATTTGTTCCTACAGTTTGTAAAAGTTTATTGTATTCTTTCTATATTCGATGTTAGTTTTATTCTAAATTTGCTATATTTCGCATCAAAATGTGAAACTAGACTCAATAAGATAATACTTTAAAATTAAATTTAAAACAAAGAAGTTTTTAAAGTTTCAAAGATTTTTTTCTTAACTATCTCTCTCTTGAAAACGGAGTTTACCTGTATTATGGAAATATTAACAGTTGACGTCATACGTAGGTATTTCCCTCTTTGTTTAATTAGCAATTTTGAATGCCTATATCTTGTTTATTTTTAATGATTTTTTAAAAATAACTTCAATCCATGTTCGTGAAGTAAAGACTCTGAAGTTGAGCCCGCCCGCCTGTCATCTAGATAAATAAAAAATGAAGCGAAATCGAGCTGAAACTTTGGTAGTGTATTCTTGACCTAACTAGTAAGTTTAAATTCGTGAATGAGCAATAGTATTCCAATGGATCGATCCATGACCCGAATTTGAAACCATGTGAGCTAGAAGAAATAGAAACAACTTTTGTTTGAAGCTGTGCTTAGATTCACATCAATTTCATCCCAAATAATAGGTATTATTGGTATTATAACTGTTTAGGCTTAACATTTAGTGTAGTTTATGAATGAGAATGATTAAAAATAATTCAACTGTGATAATCATCCATTTGTCAAGTACAATTAACACTGTTAGTTATCGTCATCTGTTTAGTTTATAATAATTATGCAATCGAATTTATTGTTAACTTAAAATTAATGACAAGAGACCTTTTGTGTAAATATTTTTTTATATCTCCTTTCTTTTTAACAATTTCCAGATACCAAATGTTGATTCAAATATGATACAATTAAAGTAAATGTCCAGAAACCTGATTTATAATATCTATCAAACCAATTATTAAACTATGCAAAAGAAATAGATGTACATACGTTCAGAGAACAGTATGAAGGATTAAATAAATCCACGCGAAGTAAATAATGCACTGCTTTATATAAAATTTGGAATCAGTTGCATTAATCAGTTTTATCCTTTTTAAACTACCTTGATTGGCATTGAACTATCCTGAGAGATGAAATTTAAACATAAAATCTTTATTTTCTACAAAATTATTTTTAAAGTAGTTTTTGTTCTCAGTCTATTTAAGATAAATCCACGTTAACAAAAATTTGAAATATTTGATAAAATAGTGTCAATTAAGTTGTAAATTTGATTGAATTGGTTAGATGAATTGAAAGAGAAATTTCAAATGTATCAAACGATTAAGCATCACTGATTTATATAGCAATTTTCAGAGAATATGCGATGTACTTATTGAAGCAGAGGTTTCTACCACGAACTACTACCCATAATAATAATAATAATGTACAAGCTCAGGTTAGAGTAGCATGTACTGCCATAGCATAGCATGACTATGTTGTATACACCACATGTATGGATACTGAGTGTAAACAAAAGATCTTTATCCCAGAACACGATAAATAATTTTAAAAATAAATCTCTTTTACTGGCTTGGCTATTTTAATTGTTCCACCTAATAATTGAGCTAGAAAGTCGAAGGCTAGAAGATGCAATGTTGAAAACTTGTCAAAAATTATGATTCTTTCATCTTGATACGATCTTACTGGAGCTTACTGTAATTTCTCCCCAAAAACATAGAAGTCCCCATTAAAAAAAACACTGAACTTCAAATAACCTTGAAATTTAAGGTTAAAACCAATACTGCAAAAAGATGGCTACCATTGTCCTATAAAACATGTACTGAAACATTCATTTGATAATTGAAATTTACAAAATTAACAGGCACAAAGATATACGTGTTTGACTAATAATAACATAATCCTTTTTTTCGTCGGAACCTCGAAGGAAGAAAATCAATTTACTTATTTATTTTCACCTTAAGTTGCGCTTCAGACTCTGAATTTCGCCATAAATCGAGTGATAGTACCACGTTCCCGATTCAGTGTCGTTTGACGTGTGTGTTTCGTCTTTCGACAAGGATTCGTCGTTGTCAAGAAGAAATTTAAATTAAGTTACATATGAGGAAAAAGCTGCACCACATCCTTTTTTTTAAAGATTGAGGAAAATTGGAAATACTTAGTAAACGGCACTTAGACAGCAAAATATTTTCATTCGTTTTATAACACGATTTTATCGTATATAGAAGTAAATATTCGAATTAGAAGCAGCGACGCTTTGGTCTCTGCGTATGCGTAATACAATATGTTTCCAATCTGATTTGTTAATTTAAAGTACCCAATCCTCGGATCTCGATCTTTATTAAATTATTAGCAAGAGTTCACTATTACATGACGTTGAAGGTAAAGGTTAATTTCAAGATAATTCCAGCTGTTTTTACCACTTTTTTTAATTAAATTTTCTTTTTCTATGATTATTACCTTTCTAAATTGGTTGGTATAACTCTGTTCGTCCGATGTTTTCTTTACACCCTGTATAAAACAAAGAGCAGTTAGTTGACTTTCTTCGTTTAATGATCGTTCGTTTGCGTTGTTTCCCGCTCTCTGCACTATTAACGCTTTATTTCCATCCTACTTTCACCACGGCCTGACTATTTCGTTATAGCATTTATTTGATGGAGGTTACACCATGCTGTATGATGATGGTTCTCTGTCTCATTTGGTATCATTGTTGTTCTCCTTTCATGCAGCCATTGGTCAGTTTGATCAATAAAACCTCTTAATATACCTCTGTGCACTCGTTTGCTATATACAACAATTACTACCTGGCTAGCAATTTTAACTCATTCCCGCCAAACACGATTTATATTTATAAAATGAATTGTTGAATATTTTCTTGTTACTGGAATGGGAAATTTTGTTGGATGATTCTCTCTATATTTATCATAACATTGTATTTAGCAATAGTTTGTTGTAATGTTCGTAACCCTTTCAATTCTCTAATGTATGATTTTTAGTTACCGACAGTAATAACGACGATCACCATATCTTATTTTATTTTATTTTTCATACAAAACTGTTATGCAAATTATGTAATTTGTTAATTTTCTCTCTAAATCTGGGTATATTTTTAAAGACTACTTAATATGTTGTCATTAAAATTTGTTTAATACTAAGTGACTTTATTCTATAAGATTTTATATAAAGTGCTTATATTGAGCGAGTCTTTTATATTTGAATTCAGATAAATAGGTCGCCTTTAGTAAAGCTTTTATTTAACTTGCAATTTTTTGCATATTCGGGTGGCATCTTGAAATTCAATTTTGATGCAGATATCTTCAATCGATTGAGTTGAAATTTTGTATACACGTTCAGTTTGGATGACAATGCATGATTAACTGTGTGACGTCATTCTAAATCAAACATGATGACAAAGCTATGATGGCAGACTAGGTATTAATTAAAGTTTTTATTTAAATACTCTAATAAGAACACAAAAATAAACTTTAGCTAGCGAATAACGTATTACACAATTTATTTGACATTCCCACATATTTCATCCAAAACATAAAATTCTTATGTATCTCTTCCATATATAGGCAACATCTCACAACAAATTGGAAACCGCTTTCGGAAACAACATAATATGCAACAGACTTATAATAATAATGGTAATTTAGGTAAATCAATTTTTAATGCCAAGGAACCACGCATCCTTAATAAAAGTCGTGTATATAGTTTAGCATGCCCGCAATGTAATGTTATGTTGGTCAGTCAGGTAAATCATTTTTAACCGGGTACAAAGAGCACATAAACAGCCATAAAATTTCTTCTAACTTCTTCATTCATCTTACCAACATGGGTCATAAAATGGTATACACGAAGGTGTTACATATTTACGACAAAAGTCGAAAGTTAAATTTGCTTGAGATCATAATTTAATAAAAACCCAAATTTTCAAATTTTATATTTTTTTTAAAACTCTTGCCCTTTATTACGATTAAAGGGATACTTATTTTATAGTTTTAAATATATAAAACTAGGACGTTGGGCTGGACTGAACTTTGATTAGTTTTTTAGCACAGTGAAATTTCTTTTTCATTTTATTCAATTAAAATAAAATGTGTAAAAGTGGAAATTCTTTTTTTTTTACTTAATCTTCCTTTCTTTTACCAAAACAAAATGGATGTTAAAAATTTTATGTTTCAAGATAATCAAAATTGCTTAATAACTTCTAAGTATAATTCGAAATTCTAACCAACATTCCATACGACTTACCTCTTGGATGGATAAATACAACTAAATAATTTTTTTTTTATTTCATTATTTACCGAACAATTTATATGGATCATAGCACGAAATATCATCAAAGGCTGTGTTTTAAAATATCAACCAAAACACAAACTCTAAAACTATTTTCCCTTGCAATTTTATTAAATGAGTACGTTTAATAAATTCCTTTTGCTTTTATCATTCACGCATATTGCAGATTATTTCATATAAAGTAATTATGACAAGGAACGTAATAAAATGAAATAATATTACCTACCAAACATCTCCAACCACCCTTCTGCTTCTCAATCACTCCACTAAAAAGTAAATAATTTCAGCAACGCTGTTGTTATCAAATATGATAATTACATTTGAAATAGATCATTTTGCGTAAATAAAATAAATAGTTTTACCAAAGTTAGTTTGTTATTAGTTTCTATAACAGTAAGAATGAGGTGTTTAGAGTGTATTTTAACTTTGAGTAAATGGGTGTGAGATGATGATATACATCACCCGCCTCCCTGCTTTTCTCCATCATTTATGTTTGTATATATACTAATCTTTTCCGGCAAACATATTGTCATAGTTTGGGTAACTTTGTGCGAACATCAAGCTTTATAATTTTAGCATACTAGGTTTGCCGTTTTTTAAGGAAAAAAAAAGCGAAAAATGAAATTTTTAAAGCCATGTAACATAGGATTTCCAATTCTTCTTGCTGCATGAACCACTGACCTAACGTTTAAGTTATAAAAGAGAAGAAAAATTTAAATACGAATCAATATGTGCTTCTTGAAAACAAAGAACTTTAAATTTTTTTCATCAACTATTCAGAATCGCCACTAATTTTGCTATTAAGGGGCATTGAAACATAATAATTAATCTCCATTATGGAATAATCTTTTAATTTTCGTGCCCAAATAACTTAAAAAATTAATTAGCCAAATATTTAGAAATTTGGTATGCACAATATTGTTGACACGAAAACGGAGGGCGTATGGAAGAGTTTTTTGTCGAAAATATATTTTTTAAATATAAAATATTTAAAAATACGAAATTTAATTTTTACCTAAATAATTTTTTTTCGAGGAAACTCTCTTCGGCAAGCTCTTCGTTTTCATGTCAACATTGTGTATATCAAATTTTAAACAATTTGCATAAGTATTTTTTGGGCGCGAATATTGAAAGAAATGCAATGCATATTACATGTAATTTAAGTTAACAGTTTGTTGAAATACAACCCTTTATGTCAGTTACAGTTGTGGATAGTCGCTATTAAACATATATAATTATTATGTAACAAACTGTTATAAATATGTGGGCTGCATATTTACTCTTCTTCATGAATATTGTTCAAAGTAGTTCACATTGATTTTCAATCAATTATCGAATATTTAAACAATTAATATTGTAAATTGTATCTTCACTTATTTCATAAGAATTAAGTGAATAATTGCAATTAGTTCTTATAGTACATATTCTCACACAGGTTAACACTATTTTCAAAAAAGTCCCATTTAGTTATTGTTAGTTTTTTTTTTAAATCAACAGCTTTAGTTTGGAATATTTTCTGAAAACTTCGTTCTAGATTAGATTGATTATAGGGATATTAAATTGTGAATTAATTAGCAAAATGGTAACCTATTATTTTGTTGATTCTTAAAAACCTTTGTAATTGTTGGATGTCAATCCTATTAACGATAACAGATACCAGAAAGCAGCCTTGATTGTCGTGAGCATGAAAATAGATATTATGATGTGTATAACATAGTTAACTCTTCACCGAGAAAGTTTAAACAACTAACATTGATATGTGTATGTGTGTGTCTATATAGAGGTGAGGTAGGGGGTAAAATTTTCAGTTGTTAAGTTCACTAAGTACACTTCTCGCGTGAAACTTTAACTATATTAGTTGCTATTACTCTCAATTCCCATATTATATGAATATACAAGGTGGTTCTACCTTGTGGTATGTCTATTTATGCAATTATTGAATACGAATTCTATTACAATTTTTCATATTGTGAGCTATCCCTAATTCTAGAACGAAAAGAAACGATAGAGCTTATGAAGTAAAACTACATTAGGCACGCTTGACTTGGGAAGTAAGCTGGTGAATGCGTAACGAGAGTGTTATGAAAACTGTGATCGAGCGAGGCGAACGGAGGTTGAGAGGAAGATGTAAGTTAGTGAAGATGAATGGGACAGAGTATAAAAATATATGCAAACATACATATAGATGGAGCTAAAGAAGTTTTACTTCAGTTGTGTGTTCTAAAGCACACTTGTATTTTTTGTTTTTATTGAGTATCCAATTCTAGGTCTATAAAATTGAGTTTAAATTAGAGAATGAAGAAATTCGGTCTTATATATTCGTAATCCATTTTTTAAACTATACGAAATAGAAGAAAATTTCAAATTTTGTTGGAAACACCACAAATTCACCACAATTTTAAATGAAATAATTATATAATACATATTTCACTTAAATAATAATTTACTTTACATATACTTAATGTAATAAAAGTTATAATACACATTATTATATAATAACCTCATCATACTCTTCATAAATGTATGGACTACGTATTTAGTGCATTTCGTTAATGTAAATCTCCTGCAACGTTTCTCTCTTATTTGAATTTTCCCTGAGAAATTTTTCAAATAATATTAATATGTTTTGCGAACATTCTAAGTTTGAAAAAAATCGTTGCAGCCATTTTACTGGCAGTAAAAGAAAGTAAAAATAATACAAACATTAATACTCAATTTTAACAACTAACATAAAGTTGAATATTATTTTACTTTTGTTTTTTTTTTGTTTTTTTTTGCTAATTTCAATAATTTATTTTTCGAATTTATGGATATCTGTATACTCATTTTGATAGAGCCTCCCTGTATGTATATGATGCCCCTTTCAGTGGCTTGATTAAATATTTATTGGGGTATCTTATAGTAAGTTCTAACGATTACAATATTGTTGTGTATTGTTTGTAAACATGGATAATGTAGTTATGCTTTTATCTTACATTATCATCAACATTCATAAGGATGGCATGTGTTTGTTGCCATGTTTCTTGATAAACATCTTATGTGAAGTTTTAACGCTATTATTAACATTATGTAATCCGCTTAATATGATTATCAACATACTTTTCAATTTGATTCTTGAATTTAAAAAAAGAAGAAAAAAAATTTGTCAATTATTTGTATTTTATAAGTTGTATTTCAGTAACTTCTAAAACTGTATTTAATTCATAAAGTTAACACAGACCGAAAAATCTATAGATAAGTTTCCCACGAAAGTAATTAATCAAAATATTATATTTTTCTTTTGTCAATAGTTAATGGTCACACGAGATGTCTTCTTTCAGGATAGATTTAATTTCTCCCAATTTCCCAAAAATATTTCTGGCTATTTTATGTTGAAACTATCGTAATATCTTTGAACAGTATTCTCACCTTTTTTGATACTCGGAGTCATCTAGTAAAACTTTACGGCGACGAAAATCGCACCCTAAACGCTTATTTTAAGACAATAATTGGACCAGAATATTTGAATGACTTAACTATAATGAATATGTCACCAAATTATCAACGAGTATCATATCCTCGGAATATTATTAAGATTAGTTAATTGATACTGATGATGACTACTTTGTAGTCGAAAAATGTATAAAATACTAAACTTTTGATCTAGGAAATTGAGATGAAAAATCAAAATTTATTCGTATATAATCGAAGCAAAAGATGGCATCATGTCATAACAACTATTTACCAAAATTGAAATAATAAAAAGTTTTTCCAACAATATCTATTATTATATAATAATACAGTACTTTTTATATAATGCCCGTTTTAAAAGCATGTTATGAAAACAGTTTGGTTGTTTTATTACTCATCCAAAAGACAAAAGTTAACTAACAGTAACGAAGTAGAAAAGTCAGTGTAGTTTGTAGCAGCAGAGAAACAAAAATTGAACATACAAATAGAAAAGTTTGTATTATTTGAATAAATAATATTTTATATAAAAAGTTGTTTATTATTTAAATAAAGAGTTTTACCATATTTATACCTACATTTGTGTGTGTATACTTTTAATTCAAAAAACTTTTTTTGTTACTCCAAAGTAAAAATTTGAACAAGCTTGAATTTTGAATCCTTCAAGGATTCAAATTCGAAGTTATTAAAAATGAATCTTTGTAAAAGATACATAAAGAAAATTTGTAAAAGAAACAGTAAATTTGATATATATTGTTTAATCTTAAGGTCAAGTTTTACCCAAGTATTTTGTAGGAATAAAGAAGCGTTAAAACTCTCAATGTCTCAGATAATTTTCAATTTCGTTAATTGATTCGACAAGTGGTCTTCAAAGTAGGGTACACGTATTACTACTTTTTCCATGGCTTTTAGAATTTAACGTCTTTTTGTGATTTTGTGAGATCTAATAAAATAAATAATCAAAAAACGCTCCAAACTTTTGGTGGTTTTTTTATTGTTATATAGGAAATAAAGGTGGGTTTTAATTCGGAATGTTGTTTGGATTACTGGATACAAATTCAAAAACAGATACAAAAATGACTTTAATGCAAATAACTTTTAGTTTTTTATTCAGCTTATTTGGAACGAGTCATACAAACAATACATTTATTCAATAATGTCTGTTTCATAACATTACATATGTGCAATTTCTTTTTAAATTTTTTAAGAAAATTCATTTTCTACTTTTTATGCATTTTTTCATTGAAAAACTCAATGTGTACCAGTGACCTATTTTTACATGCATGAAAATAGTCAACAAATTGAAAGTTTAATTCTTTTAATATTAACCCATACTACTATTTTATAAGATAAAGTTATCTTTAAATTAGATCGTATTTTTTTACATATTACTAATTTACTTGTTAAATTTCTTACTGGTCTAAACTGGTCATTGTTTAAAAATTATACGTTTCAAATTAACAAATTTTTTTTAAATATTTTTAATTAATTTTTAATCATTGTAATTTATTCGAAACATTTATATACAATGTGACAAATTGTTTTTTGGCGATTTATAAATTTTTTAGTTTTTCGCGATTGGTGTATCGAGGCGAATTTTTGATAACGATCCAGTAGGTATCTCTTCTCCTTTATACTACGAACATAGAAAAAGTTACTTAAATTGAGAGGAAAATTTCTTTAATGTAAACTTAAATTCAGCCAAAAATTCGCAAGTGTTTGCCTCTTCAGTTAAAGTTGTTATAAGACTTCAATATCATATCATTTATATTATTATTAGGCGCCTATTTCATTAATTATGAGTATTATTTACTACCTAGTAAATATTTGAATAGAACTGTTTTCATGGTTTTTTTTTTAATTTAAAAAAAAATTCAGTAATTATAAATTACAGTTTAAATAATTTTTAAATAGAAAAGTTTTATGTGGAAAATTCTTAATTTCGGTATGCGGTAATGTTTGAAAAAACTTCATAAATTGACGTAATATATTATTATGTCTTTAAAATTACAATTAAGTGTGCAATAGGAATTAAACCTTTAAGATTCTATATTTTTAATCTTTATTTCACTATGAGAATAACGACATTATAGCATCTGATTGTTTTGCCAACTCTTTATGACTCCTTTTTGTATTTGTTAAATATATAGAATACCAATATTTGTTTGGGATATTAAGAGAAAAAGTGTGCTACAGTCGAAAATCTTGTATAAAAGATAAGACAGAGTAGGATATTTGGATTATTTGTTTTACTCTTTTTCTGTTTGTTCAGAATTTCATAACTGCAATACGACTACGCAAATTTACATGATTCTTCTTTTATATAAGCTCTACATTATCCGACCTGGCTTTAGTTTATATTTGTTTTTTTTTTTTTTTTTTATAAACAACGCATAAAAAATTTAATGGAAAGGTAAGATTATTCAAAGGTATTGCTTGTTGAATCACATTATCGCTTGTATTGCTAACTAACATGTAGGCAAACTTATCAACCTGCGTTTTGTCTCGTAGCTTATTTGATAACCTTAATAGTATGTAATAGTCATTTAAAAAAAATAACTAGCCGATATATCTCATATTCATTTGATTGTATTCATTCCAATAAACTAAGAAACTTATAGCCAGAGATGGGGCAGATATCCACAAGAAAATAAAAGAACCGTATCCTGTATTGACTTCTTTTCCGGCGGATCTTAAACGGATCTTTTACATTATTAAGTTTCATTACCTATATTGATTTATAAGTAAACTTAGCAAATTACATATTTGGCAAAAATATAATATTTCAACCCTTATTGTAGTGAGCTAAATGATAATTCTTTTAACTGACCACCCAATAATCATAAGATGGTAGTAATTACCAATTACAACATTCAAATTATTAATATTGAAATCAAATAATACTGCTAAGTGATACAACAAATCACATTTCATTCAATAAACTATCACATTTTAAGGAAATTCAAAAAAATTATACCTATTGATAGAGCTAAAAGGTTACGATCCGTATCTGATCTCACTTTTGATACCGCGGATCTCAAATCAACAAATCTGTGGACTCACACAAATATCATATCTTTAGGAATGTATTTGTTTAAATAATTTTTATGTGTGTATAAATATTGTAATCTCGTGCAAGGAAATATAACATTGTTTTCCTTATATCAAATGATACAGAAAACGATCGGTATATGTCGAATTAAATAGTTAATATTTTTTATACTTAATATAACACTTGATTATCTTTTCTTTGATATACAACGATTTTCTTTCACATACTCATAAAATATTGATAAAAAAATTTGGTACGGTATACTAAAAAGAAAATTACATAAATTTATAATTTTTTTTTCGTGTTTCATATGAAATAGAAGTAAAAACATCTCGCACAAGTAATATAAAATTTAAAAATAGATTCTTAATTAAACTTAAAGATTAAAAAGACTTGTGAAAGTATAGAAAACTTTTAAATAAAGGGATATAAGTAACTGGCAAACCGAATGATGTATGACAAGGAAAACAATACTTGTATAAATGAAAATGATCCCCATCTGAGAAAATACAACAGTGGGAAGGTGGGTAAATATGTGGAGATTGAGTGAGAAAAGAAATGATAAAAGCGACGTACGTACCTCTATAAAGATGATATTGTTCAAATGGTATGAGGGGGGTGCGTTTGTAGCGCACGACAACAAAACAAGACGGCATATTCTTCATAAGTATACTAGTAAAAGTCTAACTTGTGTAAAAACTTTTAACTAGCGAACTGACAAGCCAAAGTTTAGGTTAGACGAAGTTAACTTCAGACTAAGTTTATACTTATGTATGTTAACGAAAAGTTTTGTTTCAGTTTGTACATTAAAAAGTTTTCTAAATGAGTTAGAATGAGACAGAAATTGTTGTATTTTATATGACAAAGATAGATTGTGAAGTTTTGTGTGTTAGGTCTTAAAACATAGAAAACAGTATGTATATATATAATACAAAAGTATCGAAAAGTTTCACAGGGATTTTTCTTTTTCGAAAATAAAAAAAAAAAATTATTTTTAGTGAAACTTTACTTTAATAGTTGTTGTATTGACGTTAACTTGTGGCAATAAATTTTATAAAATTGTTGGGTTTGATTTTTACGATAATATAGTTTTTCAACTTTTAAATAATTTCTTCGTTTTCATTCTATAATTTTTTTTTTTTTGTACAATTTTTGTAAACAAACTTTTTTTCGATGTTAACTATTTCTGTTTATATAAATATATATATATATATATATATATATATATATATATATATATATATATATATATATATATATATATATATATATATATATATATATATATATATATATATATATATATATATATAAATATAAATATATATATATGACAGAAGAAAAGTTGAAATTTTTCTTTTTAGTGTTTTTCGTAACTAATATTAAATACATCATTCTCAATTGAGTTTTCCATTTTTTTTCATATATCTTACCTTTAACTACTCTCGTAAGATCATAATTTTGAATTAAGCATTGTGAATTTTTTTTTTTTTTGATTTGATGACTTTATATGCTATTTTACTAATTTTTGAAAATCATTTTAAATAATTCTTACTTAGAAAGCACGCTACATTGATATTTCCAGGATTTCTCCACTTTTACCAATTAAAATCAAAGGTTAAATTATTCAAACAGAGCAAAGAATGCTGTTTCTGAAATGACGTTTGTCACGTGGTATGCGTGACGTAGCACGTTACCAGCCAATTTATATAAATACAACAAAACAGTACTGTATCTGTCATAGCATCCTTGTTTCATATATTATATTGTAATAAATTCTATTGTTTACTAGCTAGTGACGTCACCAATCAAATGGTGATCCGTGACAGATAAAATTTCAAAAATTATTACATTTTGTTTCGTTTAATTTGCAAAAAATAAACATAATTTAGTTTAAATAAAGGGAAATATATATTTTTAGGCTATTCTTATAGGTTGGCCATATTTTGTAGTATATATTTAATGTTGTCAAATAGCCTATTGAAATTAGGAATATTAGTTCGAATAAGAATCTCTATCGCAAACCATTATTTTTAAGATTCCGTTTAGCTGATAAATACCGAAATCCTCTTTGTAGGATATCTCTTAAATGTTTATTCACTTGTATGCCACGGTTTATTTTCTCCAAATTTACTAGGTTTATATTTGGTACATTATACACTAAAATAATACAAATTTTGGTTTGATTCACCGAAATTGCTAAAAGTCGAATATTTTGAATCCATCTCCATAAGTGTTCTAATAACATTTATGACAAATCAGTGGGTTTGAAACTTTTTGTTGGAGAAATGAACAATTAGTAAAAAGCTTGAAAATTTTCACGCTTCGCCCCTTCAATCTATTTTCCAAGCTTCACTCCTGGTACAAGTAAAAAAAATGTCTTTTAATCGCAATTATCTTATGTTTTGGAAGGAAAAACTTTCTTCAAATTTTTGTTAATTATGCATATAACTATTTATATTCTAAAAGTTTTGAAGATTTCTTAAAATTTTGCTTTCATTCTAATAAATTAGTATTATTTTAATAGAATTTATTTAAACATTCTCTTATGTTTTGAAATTGGTTGAAAACAAAAATGTATGTTTGTTGATACGAATAATTATTTCTAAGTAATAAAGAATCTATTAAATAAAATTCTGTGAATTCGGTTTAAATGAACATTTATTTGTATATTTAATAATATTCTGAAAATGATATATCGAAATATATGTAATTACTGGAAATTAGTGTAATCAGTATTAATAAAATATTATTTAGTTTTTTGTTTTATGTAGACTCGACAAAATAATCAAAGAATGAAAATATTTTGCATACTTAATCAATAATTGTATATAAAAGAATTCAAATTACTTGTTTCAGCAAAAAAAAAAAATCTTAGGTTAGTTGTTAAATGATGTTGTATATTATCAGGAATACGCATAAAATCGTTGCGAGACAAACGTTTGATTCAAATATTGGATCAAATATTCGACGACTGTTAATGTAATGTACCTGCTACACGATGGGGCGAATGTTTGATTCAATACATTTGACCAAAAAGTTGTTCAATTTTTTTTGTAGGAATCAACAACAAAAGGAAGTAAGAATAAATTTAATTCACTTAATTGGACGAATCGTGTCAAACTTTTGTCAAATGTACATTTAAACAAAAACACATTGCTGTGGGAAAGAAGACAACAGCCCGAACATTGCCCAATACGAACGTTGGACGCATAATATTCGACACATGTAGTTCGTATATCGGCCACACGATGCGTCTAACCATGAAGTATCCAATATTGAAAGGTGTTAAGCCCATCATGTGACACCGATTTGAAGCTAATATATTAATACGCTCAATAAATATTAGAATAGGGAACGAAGAGACGAGAACATTCATTTGAATATACATATTTATTGTTATAATATTTTTCATGACTCTTTACAAAATACAGCTATCGATGTAAAGATGATTTTTAACTTTCTTCTGCCTCGATTAAGAACATTACTTCATATCCATACATATCAATTTTAGATTAGCAAGCCTTTTTCATAGAGAAATGGGAGAAATCAACATCAAAATACACCTATATAGAATAAAAATACATAAACATAAAATATTATTTTTCGTCCGTAAAAAATATTAAATCCCCACTATTAAATATTTTAAAAATAATAATATTGGATATCAATGTAAATTTTTTTATGTAACTTTAAATTCAAAGAAACGCACAGACCAATGTTTCTTGTTATTATAATTTAACGATTTTTTATATGTTTATTCTACATCCGTGTATTTTAATATTGATTTCCTCTATTTCTCTATAAAAAAACGCTTGCAAAATCGTACCGTATACATATCAGAAAACTAATAACACCCAATAAAAAATAAATTGGCTAATGAAATTAAGTATTAAACATTATGCATACATTCAGTTGAATGTGTATAATAGAATTTGATGCGTGCGTAAAGTACATGTAAAAAATTTCGATGCTAATTTTCTAATAATGCATTGAAATTTTGACCTCTTAGTATACATTTATAATGAGTAAATGAAGTGCGTCAGAATTTTCAATGGTGTCTTATAAAATTATCATAAAAGTGTTTCAAGTTTTTCAGACTTTAAATCAGTTGGCAAATTGTTTAATAATATTCGCGAATCATGTGTGATAATATATTGCATTATTTTTTATTTTATGCTCGATTTACAGTATTTGTTTATCAACTAATCAAATTTGTAAAAAATATGTGAAAATAACAGTGTTAATGGTTTAAATATCCTGTATATAAATGTTGCAACTATTTATAATTAATAAAACACAAAATACGTAACCCACCGAGTGATCCATGGGGAATTTAATTATAATATGTATTATGCTAATCAGCTAAGCTGGAGTAGTGGCAAATCTAAATTCTCATACTATAAAAAAATGTTTCAAACCAAAATGGTTTGTCTTTATTTTATCTCTTTTCGATTTTTATTTATTTTTTGAAAGACGGGAGCGGGTGCAAATAGACTTGGGCAGAAAAATCTTCCAAAACTGTTCTTAAAATGATTAAATTTAGAATTTTGAGACTACTATCTGCGCTCATATCAAGTTTTTCTGGCTTGGATAATCTAAAATTTAGTCATGCAGAAAAATATCCATAAAAAAAATATTCAATTATAAAGTTTCTTTTTTTTCTTCTTGTTTACATAAGTCAGAGACTCTTTCTGAATAAAGTCGCTCAAAATCGAAAGTTTTTTTAATTGGTCAAATTTAAATTAACCGTTATATATGCTTAGTTATAAATCCAGTCTTGTAGGTAGACAAAACGTACAAAAAAACAGTAAATCTAAACATAATTTTCATAAATCGTTAAATTATTAATTTATATTTGCTGTTATTAGTAGCTATTAATTTATACGCTAATATTATGTGTAAACATACGTTAAACCATTACGACAGGTGGTGAATATTGCAAATGATGACTGTATATACAAAAATTAGAGGATATTTTATTTTTTAATTATCGTTCTATTAATCTCGTGCCCTTGAACGCATACATGAATACTGAAAATATTTTACTGCTTTATATATTTCCTACATTAGTTTAGCTACACATTAAATTTTTTTTTTTTTTTTTGGAAACTGCCTACATATTACATAATTTTTTGACATCAAACTGATAAATTTGACATAGGATTTATATTCCTAGAATTAAAAAAAAAATATTGTGTGACGCCGCATAACGTCCGTATAATTGATCTAACAACTTATGCCATTTACCAAATTCAATATTAAAAAACTAGTAGGCTAAATCGGATTACAAAATTGTGATAACAATGGTAACGAAGGCTTTTGAATTTCCACCTTATTAACAAAATGTGAACTATAGATACATTGAGTAATTTGTGTGTAAAATATCGAAGCAAATTGATAAATTAAAATTTAGATGAATTAAAATTTAGTATTTCTCGATTTTCACTACTTTTAAGATATTTTCCTCGGGGTTGATTACTATTTTCTAAAAATATATAATTAATTTTCGGTAGACTTTGGAAAATTCGATGGCTAAGGTCAATTTATCTAAAAGCTTATTTTATTATGCTCTATTATGCTAACTTTTATCACAAACAGACCACGTTTCGTATATAGACGTCTTTATTATTTTATTTTTTATTTTTGCTTAAAATAAAAATATATTGTAATTTACATGTAAAACGAAGTTAAAAATTTAATGAATTGTATCATTGTTCTTCTTGTACTTCCAATATAATCTATTTTATTTTTGAGATATGTTCTAATACAGTAATAGTATCAGTTTAGAAAAAACATTCAAGCAAAATTGTATGATAAAGAAATTTGTAACTTACATAATGCACTTGTAAATTTATAATAATCAAAAGAATTCGAGGATAAAAGACAATACCGGTACAATACAGTTTGTACTAGAGAATTTGAAAACCGAAAACCCAGATACAAAAAAGAATTGTCATTAATTTTTACAAAAGTTCTTAATCCCAAATTTTAGCATTCTACAGCTTATGATTTTCGTAATATACGAATCGTAGTCATGGTAAAATTTGAAATGAATTTAGGAATTTCAAAATGAATATCTTTAATGAAAACTCAACACATAAGAAGTAAATCTTACGCATTTCTTACGCAAAGGTGCATCTCTAAGCTAAACTACACATTATTTTTATGAATTTATCAGAGGTATATCTAGGATTTTTCGAATAAATTTAAATTTTTTGCCTTAATGTCTTAGATCAAAAATTTTACAAAGTAATCATCATCAGTACAAATTAGCTAATAGTAATGATTCTCCTATGAGCGATGAGATGTTACTCGTTGCGTAATTTGGATTGTACTATTATATCGCATACGTAAAATTTTAACATAAACTCTATTGTTTATTGTCTGTGCACCAACCGTAACCAAATTAGCCACGACTACCATCTCCTCGAAGAATCATTAGAATTAACTATGTCATACTGCTGATGGCTACTTTGTAGTCGAAATACAAAAAATAAAGTACAAAAAAATTTTGATCTAAGAAATTGGGCCAAAAAATCAAATACAAATTATTTTGTTTACACTATGATATTTATTTATTATTTATTATGTCAGTAGTAAAAAATTAATATATTTCTATAAAAAAAAAACCGCACACAAAAGCAGGCATAAAAATATAAATTACAAATGCACGCAATTCATCAATTCATGTTTTTACAAAATGGTTTGAGTTTATTTTTTCTTCAAGTGAGGTGAGGCTTGCCGTAAAAAAAGCTTGGTGGGGGTTGGGCGTTGGGGGTGAGTCGAATGAATATACGACAACAAATCTAACAGAGAACAAGAGAATTTTATATGTAATAAAAACAAAAGCACATACACACATAACTTACTAGATATAATATAAACAGAAAGACAATAAAATATAGGTGAAATGATTCTTACTTACTAAAACTGAACAACGCAATTCTAGAACAAAGAAAGAAAGAATACATATCGAAACAGAGGAGACGACTTTACCCAGTATTAGTTATTTGGTTCCATTCTCGTATACATTAGCGATGTAGGTAGATGTTTTGATATAGTTTGAAGTGGTCTGTTTTGTAATAGCACCAGTTACTCTGTTTTTTTTTTCTATTCTTTTTACAAATGAAATAATCCCCGGGAGAAGTAGAGAAACGAACGCTACGGGCTAAGAGATGGACTTGCTTAACATAAAACGGACATAAGATCGTATGACGGACTTGGTAGACTAGTATTGAACTCAGTGTTTCCAAAACAATATTATAAATTATCAAAACCAATTAAATTTCTAGATACCATAACTTAAATAGATCAATTGTCATACAAGCTTGAATGATTGTTTTTGTTAAAAAAATTTCTTAATCCATTTTTTAAAAATAATAATTCGTTTTTTATATAATAAGTCTTATTCTTTAACTAGTTCATTATATTTTCATTGGAAATTCAACTTTATTCTTTTTATACGGTTTTAACTTAAATTCTATAATTGAATGGAATAACTTATGTTTTCGCGGAGAGATAATATATTTGCTATTAAAGTGTTACAATAACTTAATATGAGTATATTGTTGTATTCAATGCAGTTTTTTGGAGCCAAAACGTTTGGATATTTTGTTAAAGGTTACTTAAAATGTAATATAAATTTAAATGATTTAACATTTCATGAGCATTATAAAATAACAATTCCAATGTTTAACTCAATCTTTACTTATATCTCCAATTTAGTTTAACATGAGTTGTTCTTTTTGGTAGCATTTTATAATTTCAAATCAGCTTGGAACAAATGTGAAATAATTTTTCTACGTTTACGAAATACTACTTTATTAATCAAATGATATATAAGTACTAGTGACTATTTCTAAATGAATCATGGGTATTGACTATTGTTCAACAGGTTTTTGAAAAAGAGACCAACGTTTTAAAGGATTTTTAAATTGATTGTTAGATATAAGCATTCGAAAGTGGTTACACTAAGGATTCGTCGTTAGACTAATTAGAATATTGAACTGAGATTACATACACATGAAATTATGCCTATTGACTTCTATATGTAGAAAAAACGTACATTAAAACTTCAAAAATATCTTAAAATATATTTAAAAGTCTAAATAATACGTAAAAGAAAGAGCCACCAAATAATAGTATTTAAACTCATAACAAATTCAAATTGTATACAAATTTATATTGCGTCCAAATTATTTGTCTCGTGGCAAGCCATTTAAGTCTGAAAATGAATTTATATGACACCGTTCGTCAAATTGTTTTATATCGTTTCTACGGTTACGAAATACTACTTTATCAAACAAATGATATATAAGTCTGTGAACGGTATATGACTTAACATTGGAAATTTCTCAATATTTATTAATAAATTTAAATGAAAATTTTTTTATATTTACAAATAAAAATAATTACTAATGCAATTTCTTCGATCTTATTGCTATACAATTTACCTGCAAACAATTGAACAAATAATTGTATTTTCTAGAATGCGAATGTTTTATTATAAATTTAGGTTACTCGTGTCACTTCAATCGATTGATAAGTCCCTTCCATGTACTATGCGCGGTACGGATAACACCTAATTAAACGATAATTTACACCTATGCGTACATATTATTAGAATTTATCGACGCTTGTGCCATTGTTATAGTACCACTGATAATACATAAAATGAATGGTGTATATAGTTTTAGCAGGGAGTCATTTATTTGAGATTGCAAAGTGTAGGAAGCAACTAACCCCCTGCTTACTTGTATAATAAACTACTCCAGAAATAGTAGTACTAACATCAAACATAAATAGTTAGATATTTTCATACATGATTCTCTTCTTCTTCGGCCTTTCTATGTATATAATACTCGAAATTCCTAGTTCAAACAATCTAGTTTTCATCATTGTTCTAAGAAGATCAAATGTAAACACTTTTATTATTATAGATACAAAAACATGGTTTGGTTTTTTGAATTAAATTATCATAAATTATTTTTATCTGTAAAAAGGAAAATTCAATTTACAGTTTGTTTTCTTTTTAAATCTTATACCACGAAATTTAGATAAAGAGATCAATTTACATAATAAAAGATTAACTTATTTTATTTTTGAATGACTTTTGCAAATGTTTATAATATATATTTTTTATTGGAAATTATTTCGAAAACTAAAACATATTTCGATCATAGAGTGTTCCAAGCGTAATATTATCCATTTATATCGGAATAAAACACAAGTATCGTACAAGACGATAACATAACATAGTTGGCTTGAAGCGCTGATCTCGAAAGTTCGAATGTTTTTAGATTACTGAAAAAATAAATTATTAAGAATCATTATCCATTTTTCAAATTTATTAAAAAAGTTCCATTAAATCCTAGAATACTATGCCATTTAAAAATTCTGAATAATTTAATTTATGTAGAGAAGGTAGTCTCTCCAGTCCTCAGTACAGTCAACTGCAAACAAAAACCTATCTGACCTGAATGTTTCTTGTATATTTTAAATAAAACTAACATGCGATTTTTATGGTGTATTTTATAATTTTTTGGGCTTAGAACATTTTACTTATATAAACAAAATTATATCTCATAGAGACCTTAAAACACCATCAAAATCGATTATTTTGTAATTTTAATTAAACATATTTTAAGCCAGTTTTTTAACATAAATTTCAAGCCTTAATCTCTATTATTTAGTCAAAATGAATAATATATATCCTGAAAACTTCATCCTTTAATAAACTTAATTTTCTTACGTTCGCTACTTAATCTATCAATTATAATTACATTTATTTGCACCTTCGCGGCGTAGTATAAATACTATTGTGTAATTAATTACTTCTTGTGTATACCGGCTGTACTGATTAGCGATATCTAAAAGCCTAAATTTTGAAAATCAATTTTCGCTCTTCGATCTGTATATAAAAGCAAAATAAATAAAAAACTATTCGTTTTTATTAAAAATTTTTTTTAGAAGTTGTAAAACTGAATATTTGAAAATTATTTATCGATTATTTAAATCTAGAACATATTGGTGGTTATCAGTAACTTTCACACACATTTTATATTAACAAAATTATCATATCAGATAATATAATATCATCCCCATGATAGTATATCATCTTTTCTATGTATGTATGCCCTCCTATAATTGTATCACAATATAAATGTTATGTGTCATCACTATTTAGAAAATAAAGTTTTGGATCATAACCCTCTTGAGATTGTGTGAGATATACAGTAGTTTTTCTGCTATAAGGATGAAATATAGGTATTTGTTACAAAATTAGGTATTTAACATTTATTTGATTATACTCGTCATGTATACTCAAATACATAAAAGAACGCATCCACTTGAATCTTTGGTGTTTATTTAAAATTACAAATAACGCGATTTTTTTAGTGCATTTTAAAATTTATTCAGTTTAAATGAAAGTTTTACTCAAATAAACAAAATTATATCTGATAAAGACTTTAAAAACACCATGAAATGATGAATTTTGTAATTTTAAATAAACATAAATGTTTCAGATAGGTGCGTTTTTTTGAATGTGAGTATACATAAATATATGAAGTTCGTGAATGAGCACAATCGGACAATTGGATCCAATGGTTCAATTAAACCATAAGAAAAAGAAGCAAAATTAATAAAAGGTGTATTTTTTTCAAAACAGGCATCGCTTTTTATCAAGTAAGATGTACAAATCAAGTTTTGTACATTGAAGAATGGAACTATTGGATATAAAAAAGTATCGAAAATTCGACACTAAAACGTTCCATAAAACGAAAAATCACTTTTTTAGCTTTCTTTTTCTTAAAAAAAAAATTAGCACTCTTGTGAGTGATTTTTTTGTAGCGTTCTCTTATTAGTCTTTTTTTCGATCTGCGTAATCTATACATTAGTATAATCTAAGAGGATCATATGAATTAAGATAAATAATTTTTACTAAATAGTTGTTAGCTTCATAAAATATATACACAAGTTTGAGATGCTATAACGGATACAATTCCAAACTCTTGTTTAAAACTGTGTATATTATTATATAGTTTGTGTTACGACTTTCTCGCATATTGCAGACGAAACACTACTACCCAGGAGTAAATGGTATGGTAAACTCATTTATATATGTATCTGTTGTCTCTGTCTTTTACCCTTTCGTTACATTTGATTATAAACGACGTGACTAGATATCCGCTACACATAGTTTTTTATTATTCAAACTATTTTGTCCAGCAGATTTTATCGGGACAAATCATAAAATCCACACAATTAAAGAAATGATAATTAATAAGAACTCTAGGTTTTTGAAATAAAATTTCAAATTCAAAACAATTAAAGATAAATTAAAAATTAAAAATAAATATATACATTAAACAAAAGTAAACTAAAATAGTGAAACTGTCACCAAATAAGCTACGAGTTAACATAATGCAGAGACAATATAAGGGTAATTTTAATAAAATTTATTTTATTTCAATTTACTTTTGTTTAATTTTGTATATGTTTTTATTTTCTTTGAATATATATATAAATATGTGTGTGTGTATGAGTAAAAGTTAAGGTAAGAGAAAATATATTTCAATAAAGACTTTTGCTGGCCGTCCGAGTGGTCTAAAAACGAAATATTATGTGTTAACAAGTTAACAATAACAAATAAAATTTTAAAATTATTGACCTTAATTTTAAAACAATATTAATAAACTTGTTTTAATACCTACGTTTTGATCATTTTTGTAAAATTTATAAGAACAAATCATGATTAAAATATGTACTGTAAAAATTTTGTACTCTTTCATTATAGCACAATAGAATGATTGCATATATCTAAACCAATAAGAATGATATACATAGAGAAAAATTGAAATTGTAACATCATTGTCTCAACTAAAAATTTTTTAGAAAAAAAAAATTATGAAACTAAGTTAATGATTAAAAAATTCGCAAGCCTTTGACTGGCATCATCGAATTCGGGTCTATTATTTATTTTCAAAGAAAAATTTTTAATATCTTTAATAAAATATTAGGAGTTATAACTACAAATTATATATTACATTTAAAAAACATATTTATGATAAAAATAATAATGGCGGATGTCTAGCCACATCGGATTACAAAAACTCCACCATAATGTCGTTCTTGTTATGTCGTTCCAACGTCCCTTTCATAAACTAACCCCCTATATTTTAATACCCCTTTTGTTATTATTATATTGTTCAAAATGATAACTAGGGGGTACAACTTTACCAAAAAAACCACCCCACCATTTATAAATGTCTGATGACCAGTTTATAAATATTTATTATTTATTTTTTTATTTTATAAAAAAAATATGATTTTTGATACTTTGATTGTCTTCCGTATTGTTGTTAAAACACCGAGAGGCCACAAGACTGAAATATAGTTAACAAACTTTGAATATTATAAATTTGATGTATAGAGAGTTATGTGAAAAGTTGTGATTTACTAGTAATAATATCTAAGGTATTCGATAACCAAATTTTACTATCGTCTATAGTTCTGTGAAAACTTTATATTCATGTTCAAAAGCTAAATATCATAACAAAATTTTCATCAAAACAATGAACATTAAATTCTTAAACTAATGTTTGAAAGAAAAGTACAGTGATATTTTTCATTATGGAATTCGTTACGTAACATATGATGTTTATTTTTAATTTCAAAATAAAAGTGATGGAATAAAATGAAAAGTTGAAATATTTAATAAATGTGCTTTAAATGAATTTGTGCTGAAAGTTTTTCATTATAAATTGTGGCATTACAGTTTTTTTGTATGTGTTTAATTAAAATTTATGTGCGTTGCATTTTTATCTAAGTTAAGCTCGAAATTAAATAAATGTATTACCATATTTAAATTTTGCATAACTTGTAAGTGGTTATGAGAGTTTATTGATATCTAGTTTTTGGTCACTTCGTCTCAAAGTGTCCAGCAACTGAAATATTTGCGAAAACATCAACTAAAACATTATACTTGCTAAATTTTGGAGGTACTTGTAAGAAACGTAATCAGTTTTTATACGTTCAATAATTTTGGTTAGTATAAATGGGTTAGTGCACCTTTGCTAATCTTTAGCGTAGCGTTCCATATGATTTAAATAATTATTACCCCTTTCAAATATTATCTTAACTTTTTTTAATTCACGTTTTTGAAATGTTATTTTTGAACAATCAATCCCAGGTTGTTTAAATAGTTTCCTAATGATATTGTTCAGTGGCCATCAGAATCAGTAAAGAAAATTTCCCACTTGGATTTCAATGAATTTGTAATATTCGAGATAACATTGAATGTGCGAGGGTCCAAATAACAAAATGTTATCAAATAATTAAAATTCTTTTAAAATCATTAAACATAATTTAACATCTCGGTTATCTCGAATAAATTAGAAGTATTTGATAAATCAAGGTTTAATTATGGTAAATGTTTGACAACCCTTTAGTAGTTAATTAGAAACCTTACTATTTTCAAACTCAAGATTCTTTTACTATTTTGAGATCAATTTTAATATTAGTCCACACTATTATTAATCAAATATGAAAAATTATTTTAAGTTTATAACATATATACTAAAATAGTTAATTTAAAATGAAAAATCACATATTTATTATAACAGCCATCTAAAAATTTCTTTTATCTTTTTGAATTGCTTTAAAAATTATTTTATTGTTTCAGGTTGAAAGCCTCTTCATGCAGCACAATGGAGTGGATTATCAATCGCGAAGTGTGACTTAACAAATATTTACGATACAGCTTTCAGTTGAAAATAAATAGAACGAAAGCTTTTGATTTTTAAAGTTGGACTTAGTTGTTTTTTACTAAGATAATATTTTTTTTATTTTTTATTTTATTTTTTATTGTGTAAATAAGTTTCCCAGAAAATATATTTTTCTATGCAATAAAAATAAATATCTTTAAAATAAATAAATAAAAATAAAATTTTTAAAACAAATTAAAAAAATAAAAGAAAAATTTAGTTTTTATTTTTTAAATAAATTAATACGCTGTAGTTTTTATACAAATGGACAAGCGCAAAATGATGCCCAAAAGACCACGTATGGATAATTTACGCGGACCAATTGCAAATGGTCCAATGCAAACTCGACCGTTAGTTGCATTATTAGATGGCAGAGACTGTTCAATTGAAATGCCAATATTAAAAGATGTTGCCACTGTGGCATTTTGTGATGCTCAAAGTACGTCAGAAATACATGAGAAAGTATTGAATGAGGCTGTTGGGGCATTAATGTGGCATACAATTATACTAACAAAAGAAGATTTGGAAAAATTTAAAACATTACGAATTATTGTACGGATTGGTTCGGGAGTTGATAATATTGATGTGAAAGCAGCAGGTGAACTTGGTATTGCTGTGTGCAATGTACCTGGTTATGGTGTGGAAGAGGTCGCTGATACGACATTATGTCTTATACTAAATTTATATAGGCGCACATATTGGTTAGCAAATATGGTTCGAGAAGGAAAAAAATTCACAGGTAATAAGGAATTAAATTAATAATATTTTATTCTTCTCCATTATCATGAATCAAAATTTAAATGTTGTTTAACGAAGTTGCATTTTTCTAATACGTTTATTTGACCATCCTTGGTAGAACTCTCTCCAAATTTCAAGAGTCTTTGCGCATTTTTATTACTAGTATTAATTCAATTATCCCTTTGAACGAAAAATAAAATATAGTTTGGATAAAATTTAACTATGCTTTGTTGAGAATGAATCGAACTCACAAAGTCTATATAAAGAAATTATTATTCCGACCGAATTATCTAATTAATCACAGGTGTTAATTCCAATAAAGTAATTAACTTTTCACGCCATTTATACACACAATTTAGTTTCAAAAATTCAGTCATTTAATTATAAGCCATTGACTACAAATTTATACATGGCTACTACAGAAAAGATGAGAATCCAGACATACAGACATAGTTACTATAGAGAGCAATCGAGACCGAAGTCAGCCGTAATCGGTCGAAATTTTATTCAAAAATTCAAATTTGAGGAGGCATACTTATTAATTTTATTATTCAATTAACATTGGTTACACGGTTTTGCCCGTTTCTTCCAGACATTGAAAGAACACTTAAATATACTTAAATTTTATTCTGTGATTGTAAATTGAGGGAATATATATTTTTTCAGTTTGTTTGAAAATTACTGGATCTAAAATTGAATATCAAGTAGATATTAAGTTTAATGAATGGTTGGAATGGCTGGAGTTGTTTTGAATGTTTATATTAATTCATTTGTTTATGTTTAGGTCCAGAACAGGTACGTGAAGCAGCTCAAGGATGCGCTAGAATACGAGGAGACACATTAGGGATAGTAGGGCTAGGACGAATTGGTTCAGCAGTAGCATTACGAGCAAAAGCATTCGGATTTAATGTGATTTTCTACGACCCTTACCTTCCAGACGGCATAGAAAAATCTCTTGGATTAACTCGAGTATATACTCTACAAGATTTATTATTCCAATCAGATTGCGTGTCCTTGCATTGTACGCTGAACGAGCACAATCATCATTTAATAAACGAGTATACAATTAAACAAATGAGACCTGGAGCATTTCTAGTAAATACTGCACGAGGAGGTTTAGTTGATGATGAATCATTGGCTACAGCATTGAAGCAGGGGCGCATTCGAGCTGCTGCACTTGATGTACATGAGAACGAACCATATAATGTGTTACAAGGGCCATTGAAAGAAGCACCTAACTTATTATGTACGCCTCATGCCGCCTTTTACAGTGATGCTTCGGCAACAGAGTTACGAGAAATGGCTGCAAGTGAAATTCGTAGAGCTATTGTAGGACGGATTCCAGAATGTTTAAGGAATTGTGTGAATAAAGAGTACTTTATGGGTACTGCTGGATATCCTGAAGGCATGAATGGTAAGTATTTTTGCTAAATCAAATAATCAGTAAAAGTTCTTCATCTTATTAGTTCCACAACTAGATTATCAGATTTTTCTGCACATTTCTTATGTGGGTTAGGTTTTGAGGAATGTTCGAGAACAAAAATATTAATTTGTGGATAATAATAGTTAAATAATAACTATATAAATTTTTAGCTATTATTTCAAATATAAGGAAATATACTAACAATAAAAACATATTAAGCTCCAAATGACCAAACAAAACGAATTGAATATTAATTTATTATATTAGCAATATTGATCTGAAACTAATATAAGTTTTGTGGCTACTGCGAAGGTGAGATAAGAGCTTCAAATCTACGTGAATGTGATATATTTTATCAGATGTATTGCGCTCTCAAATTGCTAAAGTTTATAAATTATAATTTTTGAAATTTCAAAATATCTGGGTTAACAAACGACTTTGTTTGCAGAGATTATAGAATTTTTTTCATTTTTATCTTAAAATTATATGATACCAACGTTATTATTTATGATTTGATATTAAAATATAATTTTTCTTTATCAAAAATTAAAGTATTTGGTTTGAAACGGCTTTTTTTTACTAATATTAATAAAATCAATTTAAAAAATGTATGCATTATTCTTTTTGGGATCTGATAAACTATAGACTAAACCATAAACTGATAATCTTTTGTTTCAATTTTTCACTAATCATATGATAAATCAAGCAAGAATCTTTATACACTTCAAAATTATTTAAAAAAACGTTTGTGGATACTTTATATTTTGTTGTTTGAAGGATGATCTTTTAATATTTTGGGGAACTAAATTTACTGTTTTAGTATCACCGGCGGCAGGTATCAATGGTGGTTATTATGCAGGTGCATTGCCAGTACAACAGGCGCATTCCACGACTCCACATGAAGTACCCCATTCAGTAGCGCAACCTCCAGGAGCAGCGGCGGCTCCTGCCAGTGCGGCTGGTGCTCCAGTTTTGTCACATGCCATCGTAAGTATAAAAATTTTTATATAACATTTGAAATTTTTCTATTTTGGATAATTTTTGTCTGTTATTAGTATATATTTTTGAAAATCATAAATATTTTAACAAAAATTATTCAGAGAGACTACAAAGTTGGATAATTTCACTTGATTGAATAATTCTAAAAATTCTTAATTCAAATTTTTCGTAAATAAAATTCGTAAAATAATTTTACAAATTATCCAACATTTTAATATCTGTCTTGACATCTTTTCTGCGAAATTCTACAATTTTTATAAATCTTTATTATTAGATATATCCTTTCATATCAGTATTTTTTATATAAACTTTATAAATCCTGAAATTTTTAGAGGGAGACCGAAATGGGATCCAGAATTATGGCAAAAAACTTAAGGTAATTACGTGCAATATAATATATAATTAACTTTAGCCATTTTAAGTTTTCTGCCATAACTCTTGATTGATTTCATATTATTTCTCATCAAAAATTTCAAAATTTTAATTACTACAACCAATAATTTTTTAAAGCTCATTAATATATTGGTAAAATTACAATCTGTAAATAAATTATTTTTATATCGTGGAATCAATCTCATATCCCAGTCAAATAGCATTTTAATTAACAAATCCACAATCTTCTTCAAACCGGTCTGTCTTATCGAAATTTTAATTAAAATTTCATATACTTTTCAATTTTATCTATTCGGATCAAAAGCTCCAAATAATGATCTGAAAACAGTGTGGATTACGAAATACTTTATTTAAACTACAACTTAGGCTTTGAATACATAAGATAAAATAATTTTCTTTTCAAAGACCGGTCGTATTTAATTTTGACTAAAATTTGCACAGTAATATATATGTTATAAAAGATGAAGAGGATCTAATCTTCTAAATTTATTTAATATTGTGGATGCTCTACGCTTTTCATTTTTTTTTTTGGATTAAATTCTCTTTTAAGTGATTTAGCTGCGAATATGAATTATTGACCAAACGAAGTGTGGTCTATGTTTTAAAAAATCGATTTGAATTTCGTTTATCTGTTTATCTGAGATTCATAGATTCTCTGTATCTATGTTTACTCCATTACAATTATCGAACGCATTGTCCGAACTTGATGAAATTTGGAAATCATGTTTATCAAAGTCATGAAAGTTACTGTATAAAGCCTCATTTTACCATCAAAGTCTTAAATAAATTTCCACAATTATTGTTACTCTCGAATGAAAGCTGCAGTTTGAAATATAAGTCTAGATATTCAGATAACATATAATCCAGTTACTTTTATAAGTGTTTAAATTACACATTTTTGTGTACATATACAAAAATATGAAACGTTTCTTAATTATGCGATCAATCAAATGGCAAATTACTATAATAATTTAAATCGAGGAGGCAATTACTTATAAACATTTATAAACAAGAAGTATAAACAAGAGTCCTAATTAAAGATCCTAGTTCAATATCGTAGATTTTGTATGCAAGTTAAATAGTACATTTATATTTATCCTCAATTGAGTGGTAGTATATTTTTGAAACGCTATGTATGGTTTGCTTGAAATGGATAAATTAATATTTATTAAAATTTATTTATATACCTATAAGATTTTTACTAATAAAATATTTATATTGTTACAGCAACCATTAAGTACGCCGGATCCTTCAAATCACCATTCGCAGAAACCAGAATCATCAGAAGTGCACTAACAGCACGCTGTTGTTTAATTCGAGAGTTCAACCATTTTACTTCAACAACTACAAAAAACCATTTCAAATTAAAGAATTTAACTTAAAAAGAAAAAAAAAACAAAAAAAAAATATTAAAATATATAATTAAAAAATTTAATCCCAGTGGATTAATAAATTTTTAGTGTGATCGAAAAATTGAAATGGGTATTAAAAAGAAAACAAACTACCAGGAGTTAAAAAAAATATAGTGATTATATATAAGAAAAACTGTCAAGAAATTTATAAAATATAATAATATTAATAATTATTAATGCAAATAGTAAAAACAACAACAATTACAACATGACAACAATTTTTGAGAAAAATCCCACAAATTTAGAATTATTTTTACAATAGGTGGACACACAAACTTGAACTCTATATATAAAATTAATTATATATAAAAAAATATCAAAACTGACTTAATTATCTGAAACAAGAACTCTAGAGTTAAGTTTTTTTGCTACGTCAAAAAGTATGAATGCGTAAAAATTATATCCCCTCCTCCTTTTTAAATTTTATTATTAGACAGTTTTATGATTTCTTAATTCGGTTACAAAAAAAAAATTAGATTTAAAAAACACCACCATCTTCTTACTACATATCGCATTCCATCGGAAATAAACAACGTGGACGCAATTTGGATTGGATGCAATTTCAATCGTCCCATCTTCAAACCACATCTATCTCTCTCATTGATCGCGGAGTGGACTAACATCACAAATATAAAACAGTAGTTCTTATTGAGAAAATGGCTTAGTAGAAATGTAATTCCACAGTTTAAAATTAAATCAGAGTTGTGTGAATTCGAATGAACTCGTTTAAATAACTCTGTGTATCGTTGTATAAATTTACAAATATTTTTTACTTTTACAAATATTTCTTTTTTTCTATACAATCTTTGAATCTTTTTATTCTTTTTTTTGTTGTAAGATAGAACAATTTATGTTGTGCATACATCCAATCGATTTAGCATCCCTCAAAAATTTAATTTGTATAGCTTGGGGAATTTTAATTACATTTTGTGTTTTTAAAATAATATGTTTATTCGTTTTATTTTATTTTTTTTAAACCAACACGAGATAAATGATCCCTCTTAAATAAATAGAAAAAAAGCTAAAATATTTTGTAATTCTAGTCATTCTAAACAAATTTCTTGATTAATGATCCCTGAAAAAGTATATTTTTGTAGATTAAAAATCGATTCATCAATATTTTTCTTATAAACTTGGGGGCATTAACTGTTGACGAACGTTTAGAATTTTGTGACACAAATGAGTTTTAAATAAGATTTTTTTTACGAAAGAAATCTAGAAAATAAACCAAAATATAATCTTTTCAATTATTGAAATCTATAAGTTTTGCTAAGCGACATTTGTGTAAAATGGCCAGAATAACAATGTATAAAAATATGCCAATTTGAAAAAACTGCTTTTATTTCGTTTATTTTTAGAGAGTTTGTTTTTGAATTACCACACAACTAAGAAGTCGTGTCGTTTTGAATATATTGCCTGAAAAATTTAGTATTTTGTAAATATTGCCAGAACTATGTTGACGTATATTTGCACCAGTTCGTGTTGTTTTAATAAAAAATCTTCAATAAAAAACGTTCACTACTTATAATTTTTTTAGGAATTATAATTTTAACATATAAAAAGCGTTGTTGCAAGGGCTTAGATTACTGATCTCAAAAACAAATTTAAATTAAAAAAGAATGAAGAATGTAAATTTTGTTTTTAAAGTAATTTGATTTATTTTTGAGATACAAAAAAAGCTTTTACTTAATCTAAGTTTAAATGATTGAAGATTCTATAAAACATCTTTATGAAATACTTTAACATAGTAAAAGAAATCTTAAAAGTATTTTGTTAAAGATCTTTTACTATCAAAACCCACTCAGCCAAATGCGGTGCATATCAGTTCAATAGGAGAAATAAAATTGAAGTTCTTTCTGAAGATGTATATACAGTTCACTTCTGTTTGGAAGAAACCTTTATTTGCTTCCGGTGGTGTGATTATTTTTTTTATATGTAAATAATGTTATTAATCAGTACGGTGACATTTTAAAAATAGAAACTGATACAAAGTTATCTAGATATATATATAAATTGAAAATTTGTATACATTCGAAGAATTACTCCCTTATATTTTGCGAAGAATATAGTAATAATCATTTCGCTTATCTGTACTTGGAAAAAATGTACTCCAATTTTTGTATAGAATGACTGATGGAATATGGAGAGCTTTTTTTAAATTTGTTATGAAAATTTGGTGTATCCAAATCAAAATATTGAAAATCGACTCTCTAATAGGGTCTAGATTCGATGTATTTAAAAAATTAAATTTTAATTAATTGCAAAAATAATTGATGAATTCTTTATGTATACAACTGTCCCATTAAATACTCTGGTAAATGGATATTTAGATAAAATAATCATATATCTAGATCTTTTGTATCACTGTTGCATATCATTTGCCTGCTACTTAGATTGAACAGAAAATGTAATTCAAAATCATTCCGTTATCAGAGAGCTAAATTGATTGGTTCGTATTTATGATGCTTGATGATCGTCTTGTCTTTCTTCATCATTTTTTTTTTTTAATTTTTGTCATTAATTATATAAATAAGAACATTTGCATACTTTTTTATTTTTTTTTTATTTCATCCAAACAAATTACTCACTTGAATAGCTCTTATCAAATCTAGCTAGCCTAGCTATTAGCTATAAAAAGTAACTTACATATGATTTTAATTTTTCGATTTAATGTTTATTTTATTTAAATTGCGTAATTCAAGTGATTAATTTGTAATCACAAAACCTCCTTTCTTCTCCATAAAAAAAATAAATAAATAAGTTTAGATATTATTAAGTTCTAAGTAAACTAAAAAAAAAAGTATAATTTCGGAAAATTTAAAAATGTGTGTAAATCTTGAAATTAGTAGCCCTCAACAGTTTTATATGTTAAAAATATTAGAAACAAGATGAATTAACAATAAAACAATTATATTGATTGAATAAAAGTTCTTTTTTATTATTTTTATTTATTTTCATTTCCTAATATCCTTACATTTCCTCATAAATTTCCATTTCTATATCGTATTTTTATCCATAATAGATTTCTTTGTTCAAAAAACTAAACAAAAATTTCGAATTTAAATACTTACATTTTCGAATTTAATTTAAATTTATAATGTAACTTAAATAATCGAGTTTTTCAGATTGTTACAGATTTGTCGTAAACTTCTTGGGTATTGTGTTTATAGAAATATGATATTATTGAAATAATTCAACATGCCTCTTAAATAAACGTAAGATTTTAGAATCTAAATTCCTTTACAACAGGACGTATTTATAATTTAAATAATTTCAATTACCAATAATTTAAAAATGGAAAAATTATTAGAATAATTGAAGAGAAGAATTTTAGAAGATAAAAACGCGATGAGAAGTTTTGGATTTTACTATAGAAATTTCATATAATGGTTAGATTCGCTACAATTTTAGTTCAAATTTAGCTTATAAATACATATATAAGTATAATACATTTTATTATTATATTAAAATCAAATATTTTAACTAATTTGCATAATATGTACATTAAAAATTGCTGTTATATTTGGTAATTTAACTTACTTGCACTCCCCGAGGTGGTGCCATTTAGTGAATGTTTTAAAGCGTTCCCAGAAAAAAGGTTAATTGAAAAATACGCAAAATGCAAAGTAATTAAATAAAGCAAGTGAGGATAACATCTAACAGAGATAATTGTTTAGATACTTGACATATGATTGAATATCAATGCTTAAAATATAAGCATAAATATTCAGGCAATTATCTAAACAATTAACTCTGTTAGTTGTTATCTTTACTTTCTTTATAAAATCTTTTCTTGCACTTTGTGTATTTTTCAATTAGCCTTTTTCCTCGGAAAGCTTTAACAAATTCACTAGGAACCACCTCGGGGGGTAAAAATGTCTTAAATTACCAATTAACAAGAATTTTAAATGTACGTATTAAGCAATTAAATTAAAATATTTGATTTTACTTTTCATGTCAAAATAGAAATTTTTAAGAATAGACTGAATATTTCAAAATAACAATCGGACAGCCTCGAACTGGGGAATTCAAGATTTTGGAAAGTATCATACAAAACTTTTATATGTTAAAAAAGTCTACAAAATGATATACACAAAATAAAAATCGGTTCATATGTTTCCTCCTAAATAATAAAAAGCCTTTCAATTATGGTGATAATTCAAATTGTAATAACTTTTGCAATCATTGATTGGAAGTTTTAATAATTTCAGAAAAGATGCTACTAAATAAGCTGAAAAGGTGACCAAAACCTTGATTCTGAGAAATTCGATTGTTGGTTTAAAAAACACTTTTCATAAATCTGATTTATCCAGTTCGTGAGGGTCCGATTTTTAATTTGAAATATCCATTCTACATTATAACATGAACTAAATAGTAAAATCAAATATTTTAATTGAATTGTTCAATGCGTACAATTAAAATTCCTGTTAATTGGTAATTTAAAACATTTGTATTCCCCCTTCCATTTGGTGTTATCTATTATTATTTGGTGATATACAGTTTTATTTGTTGAAGCCAATTTTATTGAAATTATTTTTTAAAATATTTAACAGCTAGTATATTGTTGCATAATTGTAATTATTTCCTGTAATTTTTATAAAATTTGCAATGCCAAAACTATTTTGTATAATAAATAGTAGTCTCTGGAGACAATGTTTAAGAGTAAGTAAAATAAATGACAGAGACATTACGAGTAGTTGTACTAATGATCACCGAATTGTCAGCGAAATAGAACGTACAATAAGTGATCTAGGCGTTGCATTGTGGTGATTTTACGTGGAATTCTTATTATTACCTGTAGTAATTTTTTTTAGTATTGGTAATTTAAACAACCAAGAAAACATAGGTAAACGGTTAATGTACTTTAATATTTTAAGATACAAAATTTACCGAAGTTAAATTTAAAATTCCCAACTTAAACAACGTACAGAATATCGATGGAGATGTTTTATTTGACGAACTTGATGTTATTAATTCTATTCGAAATAAACAAAATTAAAATCCCATTTGCTAAGTATTGCCCATATATATAAGCAACGCTTAAGTTGACTATTTGATTAATGCAAAATTTATTCCACATTGTAGGTACTTATATGAAAAATAAATATCGGTGCGTGTACTTGTGTACGCGCGTCAGAAGCTATACTTCTTATGACATTATTAAAATACAATTTTTGATTGCATGCAAATAATTAATTACAATAAAATAATAAAAGGATTCAAGAAGGATAGTCAACACAGTCAATAAGCTCAGTTTAAATTAAAAAAATTAAAGAAATACATTTATATTTTAACTATGTAAATTTAAAATATAAATCATTATAAGTATATTGCACAAATTAAAATAAAAAAAATTATAAAATTTTAAATATTCATTTAGGGTAGGTATATAAACAAAATTATTATTCCTCAAATAAACTTGAAAATGAGAAACGTGTTAAATTTATTAAAAATTAAGTAATAAACAAATATTTATCTTTCTAATGAATAAATGACTCATTAATTTTACTAAAAATAATTTGTAAGCTTCTTCGTAAAACATGAATGAAATATTTTAGTCATTACAAAAAGTTACAAATCTCGAAACAAGGGGCTTGGTAATAAACAGTATGACGCTTTGTATATTTATTTAAATCACAGGCAGATGGCTCTCCAGCAGTTACATGATTTTATCCTCAGTTTTATCGTATAATTTTATACGTCAAACATAAAATAACAAGATACACACTAGAATTGACGACTTACGCAAAATAAAAACATGAGTGACTTCTATGTTTACATTTTTATTTAAAATAAATTATGTTTGTTATAAAATAAAATTTTGTGTGTTCCATAATGACTGTGTGGTGTTCAGTTGATAGTAAAAGCCGTTACGGGATTGGTAAGTAAAAATTTTGAAAATACAAAGTTTTTCAAAAGTTTTCTTCACTTGTTGCAGTCTACTAATATATACATTTTCAAAATCATCCCCCACAGCGCTAAGATAATTTATTTAAAATAATATATATATATATATATATATATTTTTTTTTTTAATGTGAATTTAATTTATTTAAAAAAAACATATAACTTATTAAAGTTTAAGTATATTTATAACCTAATTAAATGCCCCTCCCAATTAACTCTGATAATGATATCAATTAAACACTGCTTACTCTGAGATGAATCATTTTTTTTTATTCTGAATCACATTATTTCAATTAATATTCAAAATAATTTTTCTTGACATGTTACATAAAGTTCAAATTCCGGATTTTTTGTTTTTTAAAATGTAAACTTTTGAATTATTTTTAATTTAAACATTCTTTTGTTTATTTTTTGTGTATGTTGTAATTAGTAACGCATTTGAAGTAAACAATTGGCTATTTTGCTTATTTAAATTTATGTTTTAAATAACTATTACTTTTTAAATTTTGTCTATTGTTTATGTTTAATACGTTTTTGTTTTGTTTGTTTTTTGTTTTTTTACTACCGGATTATATGTATATTGTGACACTTTCATAAAAAAAGTGTCACAATTTTTTTTCAATAAGACATTTGATTTTTTAAATGTTGAAGTACAGTTAAACATCTGTAAATAGTAATGGGTAATGATATAATTAGTTTTGGGCGTTTGTTTTTCTTAACAATGTGTAGTTAAATTATTTTTTTATCAGTATTAATATGTACTTATTAAGAATTGATCTTAGATTACTTAAAATATTGCCTATTTCAAAATAATATTTAATCAACTCAACATATTACCCATATAACTATATAAAGTCTGAATTAAAAAAATTAATTGATGTTATAGACTTATGTCCTATATGAAGGCAGGTCAATAAGTTTTTAGAAAAGGGTAAAAACAGTTTTTTTGGGTAATTTTTTTTTATTTTTCAACACAATCTCCTAGTTTAATACACTTTGACAGATGATCCTCCAACTTAGTTTAAGTCATCCTGTGTGTGCAATTATCTCATTTGTTGTAAACACAGTGAATGGTTTATCAATTCAAACTTCAATTGTTCAATTTTATCCATTGAAATTACAAACAAATGAGGCAACCATTTCGCAGATATTTTTTTTGTTCATATTCAATTTATCACGTAAAATTTAAACGACGGTACCTTTTGAAACCAGTGCCGCCCCAAACTATTTTGCGCCACTTAACATATCGTGGATTTCTGAATTTTCAACGATGTGTGGTTTCTGTTGATGTCCGCGCTTAAATTTATTCATCCAATTATAAATTGTTGCAAATAAAGGCGCAGATGTGCCACGAACTGTATCCAACTCGATACACAAAAGAAATAAGTTTAACAGCAAAAGAAATAAAAGTCGAGGCCATTAGCAAAGATACGATCATCATCTTTTAGATTTTCTAAGGACTTATTGACCTGGTCTAGTATTATGAAGTTTTACTATAAGTAATGCCATTTGAATAAAAAGTATAAATATTATGAATTAAATGAACCCAGCTAAAATTAAGAAAACAAAACGGCAAATTGGATGGGTCTTAGTAAATTTGGGAGGATCTATTAAAAATATTGAATTTATTCATGATAATTTTATTCATGATATGAAATTAGTTGTAATTAATTTTTCTATTCAATGAAGAAAATCAAGTTTGGAACATTTAAAAATCAAGTATAAAACAAGTCTAGAGGAAAAATTATCATGTCTCATGTGGCACAGTTAAATGTACCATTGACCACGATTAAATACTCCTGTTTAAATTAATTTTAATGGTGCAATGTTGTGATTCCGACAAGGATTTAATTAAACATGATTAAAATTTAAAAAAAAATCAAATAACCTTCATGCTATTTATGTGTGAAAATTTGATTTCTTATCTAAAAAACATTTTGAGAATAATAAACAATTGATTGGTTTTAATGAATAGCTTTAATTTAGTCTGTATAATAGTTTTTAATCGAGCCTTCGTATGATTAAGCGACAAGTTTATTTTCTCTTATTCTACAAAGAATAATTTGAAATTAGATGTATTTTTACTTCTTTAAGATGTATTTTTATATATAAATTTTAAAATTAATTGCATCAAAAATTTTAAAAATTAATTCAAATTAGAGAACATACAAAAACCACATGGTGTTATCAATTAATTCTGAAAAAAAAAAAATTTGTAAAAATAAAAATATACATCAATTTTTTTGTGTCACTGTGTGCATCTTAAATCGTATGATTTTCAAATTATGGTACACTCTACACTTTTCTACAATACATCCACAATTGAAAGATGTCGTTTGAGGTCTGTGAATGACTCAGGCAAACCACACCGGAAAACAAAAATTTATGAAATAAAAAATTTGTAGCAAAGATTAACTACACTGAATTTATTTCAAGATAATGAAATCTTTAGAATTACTTAACAAAAAAATTGTATATTCATATATAATTAACATTTATGTTCCCGAGTGATACATTAATTGACGCTACGATTTGTATTAAACCAATCGGTTATTAATCGGTTTATCGAATTGATCAAGAAATTTAGTCACGTAGCAAGTAGTTTAGTAACTAAACATTTTAATCTTGGTCAAAAATCGTTCAGTTTTGTAAATTCATCGTTCAAAAATCGTCCATTCTTGCAATTTCATCGTTTACGCTTATAATTAATCGAGTAACAAGTAATTTATAAAGCTATGTTCCTATATATACAGATTTTTAACAGCATACTGTTTAACAGTCACAGTCATATAATATAATAAAACTGTTTGTATTATATGAATATGATTGTGCGCATATAATATTAAAAACCAGTGTATAATGGAACAACAGATAAATATCAAACAGATTCCTTTATTTGTTTATTTTTAAATTATATGTTTGCAATTGAAGAGTTGTGCAAGGTATTACTTGCACATAAAAATATAATTTTTATTAATTACTTGACTTAATAACGTATCTAAAATACTACTGTTCAAACACGCTAAGTAAATTAACTATTTACTACTTGAATAAATTACTTGACCAACGCGAACAGACTTTTAGTCACATGTTCTGGCTTTAAATAAATTCAACAAGATCACTTACACCTGTTTTTGCTAAATAAAATGGAACAGATTTAAAGTCATCATATTTTTTCTAAATTCATGCAATAGAACTATACTTGAAAGTTGAGATTAAGGCATAGTTGGATTCCTTTTATTTCACACATACCTTCATATCTTCTAGAATGAGATATCCGTTTTCGTTTACGGACTTCCGTATTAAATGTTCTGAATTAATTCGAAAGTAATGACTTTTAATCATTAATCAGTTTTGTTAAAATTGATACTCTTGGGAAATTTGGACCACAAAAAAATAGTTAAGTAGATAATTTATGAAATACAATCTATACATCATTGATTTAACCCAAAATAGTTTTGAAATATGCTTTTTTTTCTATCTTTGTATGCATTTCAGTGTTTTATTTGTACAAAATGTCCTACCAAAATGCCAAAGTTTTGAAATCACCTTTATAAAATTTTTAATGACCTTTATTTGAGTTCAATCTTTCAGTAGATAGATAACTTCTAATGCGCATTAGATTTGATTGTCAATTTTATAGATATTTTGTTGAAATCATGATGGAATTAAATTATTTTATACGAAAATAATTGCATTCTAATTGCGTTCTGAGAACTCTAATAAAAAAGTAATAACTGGTAAAAAAAAGTTAACCTAAACACATTATAATTTAACTTGAATATTTTAAGAAATTTTTTTGTATATAAAAAAAAAATTATTTTTATAGATAAGCCCGGAAGCAAATTGAATTGCCTTTTAAATATAAAATCTTTATTTATTTTAAATAAGCAATTTATATTACTTAATTAGACCGAAGAAAATTGACATACACGTTTGAACTAATTTCAATTGTTGTTTTATTGCAGTGGTGAGAAATGTCTACTCTAGAGGAAATGTAGAGATAAATGTTTGGTAGGGCCTTATTCATTTTCCAATACGAAAGAATATATTAAATGAGCTGAATTGTATACACTAATTTCATGAGTATACTATAAAAATATTATTGTTAATGAAATAATGACAAAAATTACATAAAGTTAAAAAGGCGAACTTTTTGGCTTTTCGCCTTATTGAACTTTTTTAAGATTATTATTTAACTGATATAAAAATTTTTTAAAAAGAAAAATATTTTATTTTTAATTATATAAATGAAATAGTTGAATCCGATCGCTTTATTGATGTAAAAAAGTATGTACGATAAAGATGGTTTTCGTCCTGGACCTCGCGAAGGAGAATCAAATAATATTACACTGATTTCCAATTACCATTTCTAAAAACTGCACTTTCCCAACTTGCGTAGAAAAGTTGCAAAAAACCGCTTCCTCATAGCTTGCAGAGAAAAAGTTCCTATTTTTGAGACCTAAACGGCAAATCGATTGGAAAAAACCGCAATTTCCTAAGTTGCATAGAAAGCAAGTTCGTATTTTTGTAGTTTTTTCTCCCAAAGAAAGCGTGAAATTAAAAATTTTTTTACCATGACTTCCCTTTCACATAGATTTCAAAAAACATCTTCCTGGCTTGTATAGATAAAAGTTGGGCTTCATTGGAGACTTTCTCTCCAACTTTGTGTTATTACCTTGCCTGACTTTAGATTTCGGCCTCATTGCTTGCTTAGCTCGCTGAGGATGGAAGGAAGGTCTTAGACTGTAAATTTCATTTTATTGAAAGGTAAGATTTAGGAATACAGACTGGTCTCATTATTCTCCTAGCTTGGATCTTTTTTATTCGTATTTCATCAGGAATACGAAAATAATTTTTCCCGTTTGTAAATAAGAATGCCTTGCAATTGCTTAAACAATTTTGGTTTAAACAATAGGGCCCCGGGCTGCCTCCAGGTGATATACATTTATATTATCAGTAGGAAAATTTCAAGAGAATCGCGTAAGAAAATTGTGGTGGAATTTTTTTTTTGCTACTAATGTATAGATTCCTATGAGGCTCAATATTTTTAGTATTAGACCTTCAAAAATATTTATTTAACATTCGAATCGAGTCGAACCTCCTCCATTTTTGAAGTCGGTTAAAAACTTTTAATAACTAGTTTTTATAAAATTCGTAATATTCATTTGGATGACCAATTATGTGCAGAAATTTGATATTATGTAATTTTGCAAAAATTATATTTATTACTGTTAATAAGCAAAGTGAGATATTGTTATAAATTTAAAAATGTTAAATGTTTTATCAATTAATATAATGTGATAATTTAAATAATAGCAGTGTTTTATCTTTTTAATAATTTATCATTAATCGGGTTTCTAAGCACTTAATCCTTATTTAATATTTATAACGAATCATCAATTCATTTTTTAATATATCTATTTTAAATAAATAAAAATTTATAGAAAATCCCACTCAGAAGTTCGAAAGTGATGCTAGATTCTAGACAATCTCTAGTCACTTTTATTTTTTATCTTTATCTTTTGTAATCATCAAGTGATGATGTTACAATATTCCGAAAGTAGTTAGTATACTTAGCTTACCAAAAATTGGATAAAAGTTGAACGAGTTAAATTTGTCGTCTGTGCGACAAGGATATTTTTAAACTATAAATGACTTAGTTTAAAGATAATTTCTTTGGAGGAATTCAAGTCTAATTATGTGGTTATAATATTACAATTTTCTTCTCTAAATATAATACCGTTTAGAGATTATAGAGTATAGGCCACTAGAGAGACCAATTAATTTAAATTTTTATATTATAAATTTCAATATACTACATGCGAGAGGATAGTTTTGAAAATTTAATAACAGAGACTCAAAAATAGGTAGAGCATAAGTACAATATGGCATTTTGCCAGTCATCTCTGTCTCTTCCTAGGTTCATAGCCTGGTACCAAATATTGCCAGCCCGCCTTATCTTCTGGTTTAGACTGTTTC